>JAGFPH010000147.1:172511-234836 GCA_018207615.1 Philaenus spumarius
TTTTTAGTTCTGCTGATGAATGAATGAATGAATGAATCAGTGCCATTTCGCTTTTATATAGATAGATTTGTTTTTAAGAGTTCGTAATTAGATTTTTGAATATTGAGTGGAATTTAAGCGAATACGGGGTTTGGCTTTCGAAGCTCGCAGAATTTGGCAATGATTATATTAATATATTTTCATTAATATTTATAAAAATGAAATCTAAAGAATGGGCACGGAAGAAAGTGTTAAACAATGCTTTATAGAATTAACACTATTAAGGAAGTTTTGAAGATTTAATCATATTATAGTATACAGGGTGTTTCCGAAATACACCAAAAAAACTTTGGGATATGGTTCCTGATGTCAAAACAAACAAAAAATTTCATATAAGTATATAGCCTATCTCGATCCGTTTTCCGTCTGTCGGTCTGTACGTATTTTTTACATGACTGATCATAACTTGTATACTACTAGAGGTACCAACTTCAAACTTGGTACACATATGTTGGCTAATAGGGCCTATCTTTGTGCGGAGTATCAAGTTTCTACTTTTCACCATTTCAAAATGGCGGCCGTTTTTAGTTTTTAAAGCTTAATATCTCAAAATCCGTAAGTTTAAAAAAATCTACAAGACACAAAAAAGTTGCGAAATTTAATTTCCTTTAAGGAAGTGTACAATTTTAATAGGGTCATAACACAAATAACGGAGGAAAATTAATTTTCTTTTTACCTATGACGTTTTGGTTTTCTAACCTTGACCATTTCAAGGTGGCGGTCATTTTAATTATTCGTTAAACAATAACTCCAAAACCGTTAGATTTTAAAAATATTTACTATGGGTAATTTTTTTTTGTAAATGTTATAGCAAATTTACACCTCGATTTTAAAAATCAGATGAAAAATAAGCAAGTTCTGATCGTTTAAGTGTATCAGGTCACAGCTCTGCCGTGCCACCAGCGTGCACTTCGCGCCTGAGGTGACAGGCTCTAAAGGTTGATTTCAGCGCAACAGTAGTTGGCAAGTTGCAATCTTACAAATCTTATTTATTCTGATTAAAATATTTTAAACTATTAATTACCTGTGTTTTAAAAAAACAACCTAAAATAGTAATAATAAACATTAGTTTTATTATTGCTCAAAGAATGATGATTAATGTACAAAACAAATTTATAATGACAAGTTCAAACTTAAATAACTTAAGTGGTTTTAATTTATCTTATGGTTAAAAATAAACATAACGGCTTAAATCTATGACTCTGTCTATCTACCTAAAACCCAAAAGACATGCCAAAGTCACATGACACTACTTTACAACAAATGCTCACTGTGGCTTCCATTTGATCTGATGCAAGCTTGAACACGCCTGTTCATCGATTGTCGAACTCTTTCAAAAATACCTGGCTTATTCTTGATGGTGTCACAAGCATCGAATATAAGTTGTCGAAGTTCATCTCTGGTCGCAATGGGTCTTTCATAGACCAAACCTTTTAGGTTTCCCCATAAATAGAAGTCTATTGGATTTAGATCCGGTGATCGGGGAGGCCAAGGTGTTGGTCCGCCTCTACCGATCCAGTTTTCACAGTTTTCACGATAAGTTTGGTTTAGAAAAGCTCTTACGTGAAGTCTGAAATGTGGAGGAACCCCGTCATGCATAAACCACAATCGATATCTTACATCCAATGGTACTTGTTCTAAGATCGCTGGCAAATCATTTTGCAGGAAATCTCTGTAAACATCACCATTTAGTCTGTCAGGTAACACAAATGGACCTATCAAACAGTCTCCAACAATGCCTGCCCATACATTTATTTTAAACTGCACTTGATGTCTTTCTTGATGAATAGCATGCGGGTTTTCATAAGCCCATTCATGTGTAGTGGTAATTTGTTATTCCATCTCTGTTAAAGCAAGCTTCATCCGTAAACAGAACTGATGATATAAAGTCAGGATTGGTAGCCTGCTGATGAAACCACTGACAAAATCGCAATCTTAATGGAAAGTCAGCAGGGCCAAGAGCTTGAACACTTTGTATATGATATGGATATAACAACTGCTCATGCAGTACTCGCCAAACTGTCGCATGGCTTACGTTTAACATTGATGCTAATTGCCGAGTACTTACACTAGGATCTTACTCGACTCTCGTTAAGATGTCTTCTTCAAATTCAGGAGTTCTAACTTGTCTTTGGACACCTCGGTCTCTCGTAGAAGGTAGCAATGTGCCAGTTTCCGAAAGACGGCGATACACAGCGGCAAATGTTATATGATTTGGGAAAGATTCCCGATAAAGCCACGCTGCTAAAAGACTATTTCCGTTAGCTTTGCCATACATGAAAACCATGTCAGTTTGTTCACTAAATGCATAAGTCGTCATCTTAAGTATAACATAAAAATGTATTTACTAAACAACTTCCTATTAAAGAAAAAGTAAAATAAACACGTTGTAATTAGTAAGTAAAATTTCCTTGTTTTGTACACAGCTGATTACATTGTTGTCGTAATCAGCTGTTTTGTTGTAATAACGTTCACGGCATTGTTCTCAACTCATTTCCCCGATAACAATTTTTTTAAATCACAGTTGTAACTTCAGAAAGATTTATTTTCCTCCGTTATTTGTGTTATGACCCTACTAAAATTGTACATTTCCTTAAAGGAAATTAAATTTCGCAACTTTTTTGTGTCTTGTATAATTTTTTTAAACTTACGGATTTTGAGATATTAAGCTTTAAAAACTAAATCGGCCGCCATTTCGAAATGGTACAAAGTAGAAACTTGATACTCCGCACAAAGATAGGTCCTATTAGCCAACATATGTGTACCAAGTTTGAAGTTGGTACCTCTAGTAGTATACAAGTTATAATCATTCATGGTAAAAAAAATACGTACAGACGAAAAACGGATCGAGATATGCTATATACTTATATGAAATTTTTTGTTTGTTTTGACATCAGGAACAATATCCCAAAGTTTTTCAGTGTATTTCGGAAACACTTTGTATAAAAGCTGATTACTATTGAACGTACGATAATTCTGTGCTGTTATGTTGGCACCGGCACGCTAGCTCTTCAATGGATGGTATTTGTTTCTTTTATAATGTCTGCCTTCGGAGTTCTCTTTGTCTTCTTTTATGTGTTAACCTCGGCATCTTCAGTCTAATGTAGTTTTGTATTTTTTTATTCACGACTCCAGCACGAAGTTAGTTTTAAAATATCAGATTCCTTCATAGATCATGAGTCATGCAACACGTTGCTGTCCAATGTTGACTTTAGATGTAGTTTAGGGTTTTCAACACAAACAAATTAAAACATATCTAATTAAATTACAAGTGGAAAAACATGGACCAAGACCGGGATTTGAGCCCAGGATCTTTACCAAATTAAAAAAAATAAAAAATATCGTCAATGCATATTTATTTTACACAAGCTCACAAAATTTAGAAAAAAATTACATAAGACTATGAACGATGTCAGTATGTTGATGTATCATGAGCGAAAGTAGCTATGGTGGATGGTGTTTTCTCCAGTAGAATTATAAGATATAGCAACAGACCCAGTACACTTATTAGCGGTACTCCGGCTTTGATCTGTTTTATTTCTAAATATACTTCTTACTTTATCCTAAAATGTCAGTCTGAGATGTTTAACTAGAAAATTTGAGAATATTATTTTGGGGGGAAAAAATTACAATTAAAAACATATTTATTTTTAAATATATAATGAATATATACAATTTCATTCAGCGAAATTAAAAAACAATGGTGTGTTTATAGTCCATGTTCAGGAGACGCGGATTCTTTACAGTGTTAGTTTTATGACATCTTTCCTGAAATAAATTCCTGCGTTTCCCATACCCTAAACGTTTAATATGGCCCCCTAAAAATGAAATTTTCTGAGGTGTCATGTAGAGGGTAGTATTCGTATCTGGTAACATGATATAACATTAAATATAAAACAGGTTAAAACCAGCATAACTTAGACCTATTCCTAAACAAACACCTAACCTATAACTTAGATACAAAATTATTACAAAGTAGGAAATCAGTTGTTAAAAGAAACTCCACAACAAATAGCAAAAATTACCGTTTAAAGATGTAGGTATTTTGTATTTAGGTGTAGGTTTGATTTTAAGTACACCCATATAGTTGTATTTCGTGTAAAAACGCAATTTTTTGAGAAAATCTAATTTAAAAGTTGAAAAATTTTAACATAGGGTCTTATGGGTTGCCATGTTGATTACAAAATAACAACAAAATAGTAAATAAAGCGATCAAAACAGCTGTTTATAAACAAGCCAATTTATACTGTTTTAGCACGTTGGAAATAGAGTGGAATAGAACTGAGATTGAGTATTATCCAAAATCAACTGTTCATGGGATAGTTTTTAATTACTGTTAAAAAACAAGCTAATGTATACTGTTTTAGCAGGTTGGAATTAGAATAAATTGGGCCTAATTTAACAATTTATTTTTCAAAAAAAAAAAAGGTAAACTTGGCAAAGCTGGATAAATTCTAATAGTCAATTTTGTAATATAGGCCTGGCTCATTTCTGAAACATAGTATTAAGGATATGTTAATCCTGCAATAATGTTTACTATATTTAGGCCTGGTTTCAAAACTTTAGTTGACAGAAGATAGTAGAACTAGGACTAAAATCGTAATGAAAGCCTCTCACGTTTCTAAAGCATGTATTTGAGGTTATAATTAATCTTGTAATTACTGTTAATATATTTAAGCCTGGTTTCATAGTTTTACAAACGAGCCAAAGATTAACGAGATTCTTAAGCGAATTTTCCAACTGCGAGCGAAGCGAAGCGTCCAGGGGCAGAACCCCTAGTATATTAATTAAGTGACAAATTGCATTCTTTTTTTCCTATGTATAGGTCACAAATTTTCCTTAAAATTATTTGTAAAGTTCATTATTACCCCCTCACACTTCAGGCCATACCCGACATTTCAGACTGACACAAATACATAATCAATAATTTTACAATTTAAAATCAATGTTAATTATCATACAGGTCAAATTGTATATAATATGTTGTTAGTATTTGAGTAAGAAACATACATTTCATGAAATAAATATTCCGTCAAACTCGAAGAGATTTTATATTCGAAGAGAATTTACATATTTAAACTATTAATATATATATATATATATATATATATAAATAATTTTTGCTAGTACATTTCCATATAAAACACGGTTACTTAGTGTTACACTGTATAGTCATTGTTTGTGAAACAACAGACAATGTTAAATTCCACACTTCTATGAGTCACAATCAGGATTCAGTAATGGGGGAGGGGTCAATGTTCACCCAGGTAGTCTTAATACTTAATACTATATTTCTCGGTAAGCAAGATTATATCACACGACACGTTTTCGAGAATTACCTTGAGCAACATGTAGGAACAGGCAGTTTTCACATTCTTAACCCTCTATTCAATTATATCAAAGAAACTAAATTCTCATTTTTAAATGTCCTTTTCTTAAAAACATAAACACTTAGTCCGAGAGCCCGTTACAAAATTTGATAAAGATACAATCCCATATCAATAGA
Organism: Philaenus spumarius; assembly: GCA_018207615.1. Taxonomy (NCBI): domain Eukaryota; kingdom Metazoa; phylum Arthropoda; class Insecta; order Hemiptera; family Aphrophoridae; genus Philaenus; species Philaenus spumarius. The sequence goes on from JAGFPH010000147.1 coordinate 178,057, forward strand.
TAATTTTATTAGCATGAAAAAAACAAAAAGTATGGCTATCACGAGATTACATTTCTCTTGATAGTATAAGATACTGGAAGCATTGTTTCATTGTTATACTTCGGTTGGTAGGTATCAATGTTTTAAATCGGCCGACATGTTCGGTACATTATTATAGTTCAGTTTCTAATTCCACAAATGAAACTATCGATTGAAAATGGTTTGTAGGCTCAAATCGTCATATTCATACTTTTCACGGGCTTTACCATTTAATCTTGATATTTCAAAAAAGGTGTAGGGCCTAGTTGTAGTAGCATACAACTAAATTACTTGCGACAATTTCAAGTGTTCAGGGAAAACTAGCGAACTATCCCAAAGCGAGGGCGTTGCCTACAACATAATTCTACAAACATCATTAAGATAAATTTCTTCTAATGATTAATGGCCACCATTTTATAATATTTTAAAATGGCGTATTATTTGATGAAGATTACCATTATTTCAGTACACATGTTAAACTAAAAAATATATCTTCTTAATCCTATAAAAATTTACCGTTTACTGTTGTAAAGAAAACAATTTTATTATGTTTACTACAAAACCTATTTATCCGATTCTGATAGAATTTTTACTAAAATTTGCCTTCAAGGGGTTCTTTTGTACTTTCGTAGTACTTTTTCAAAACGTTGTGTCGACTTTTTTTGGGGACCCTTTTATTCCTTATGCTGGCTGGCCAAACCAATAAGGACAAACTGAAAAAGATCTACAGCGAGGGCAAGATTGTTTCACCTTTCTTACACTGGAGCTGTCGAAATCGTGGGAGATTATACCTACATTACAGCAATATGCGGAGGACATAAAAAAACGTAGCTTACACAAACTATAGGCTGATTAGATTGGCTTAGGCCTATAACAATAGATACAAATCTTATGCATAATCTGAATTTCACCCACTTCAACTCGACCGATTGTTTTCAATTTTTTACAATTTACTTAACTCTGATATCAATCACTGTTTTTATGATGAAAGTCAGGGCTATAGAATATAAGGGCTGGTCCACTCCTTTGATATTGACGCTCGCCGACTGTTCCAAACTTCCTCTCGCCCCCCTCCCCTCACCCCTCCTATGTGACGTCACTCTGGTACCATGACACGCCGTTTAAGCACGGTTCGCCTTAGCTCTCACGTGTTATTTGATATAACGTTGCAGACGATAATTCTTTAAAAAAATTATGCAATACACACAATCACCTAAATTATATGTTTACCAAGTTTGGTGAGTATTAAGCAATTATTTTGTTCAGTACAAGTGTTTAAAAAAGGAATATAATTCCGCGAGATTTTCGCCGTTTGACGCATATTAAAAGCTAATTTTCTCGGAGAGGCATTCCACAAATTTCTTGAAAAATGTATGCAATGCACACATTCTCCTAAGTTATATGTTTAGCGAGTTTGGTTAATATTGAGCAATTATTTTGATCAGTACACGTTTTTAAAGAAAGTATATAATTCCGCGAGATTTTCGCCTTTTGACGCATATTCAATGCTAATTTTCTCGAAGAGGCATTCCATGAATTTCTTTTAAAAATTATACAATACACACAATCGCCTAAATGATATGTTTCGAAGGTATTTATTTATTTAATGTTACGTTGCAGACGAGATTACTTTATGAAATGTTACCAAGATTATCGAGTAATATTGTCTGCAGCGTTATATTCCAAGAAACACCTTTACTAACAAAATACATTAAAACAAACATTTTCAGGACGATGAGATATAAATAATAATAAGATTTAAACAGAGTACCGGTAATTATTGATTACTCAAAATTTAAAAAAGAACTAATTTTAAGTAATCAGCTTCAAATTAAAATAAACATTAAAAAATATTATTTATGTAATGTAAGAGTTGCAAGCGAGATTACTTTATGTTAAAAAGTTAAGAAGGTCCTCAAGTAATTTCTTCTGCAGCTTTAAGTAAAAATGTTTAAAAAAATCTTTACTAGCAAAATGCACTTAAAATTGTCAGAATAATTAGATATAAATAAATATATAATATACAAATAATTATAATCAAATTTAAACCTAGAGTAATAAAATTATTGATGACAAAACTAAAGAATAAAACATAATTTTAAGTTAAACTTCTAGACTAATTTAAATTTAAATTCAACTATTAAATTAACTATTTCCTAAGGCCTAGGGAAGGAAAATTTCTATAAAGCAGTTTTATTTAAAAAAATATATTTTATGTCAGTATTAATTATTATGTCAATGTGCATATCTGCATATAAGCTACTCATTATGTGTAAGTATTTATAACTTTTATGTATTTTATTTTATAAGTATTAGGCCTACACATGTTTTATTAATCTGCAGTATGACATTCAAGTTTTGATGGTTTATTGTAATAAATACAATTATTTTCAATAATGTGACACATTTTGTTAAATTTCGTTTTCAGAAATGTTTAGGCGAATCAAATTAAAAGTATGTTAATTAACATTAGTACACTACTACAATGGTTTATTACCTACGAATTATTTTTATTGTAACCCTGTCTTCTTCTAACATCTATAGATTAACTGTTTACAGTCTACTTATTGCTTTGTGTAGTGTCAATACTAAAACTAAAGAAGAGCGCATCATAAAAATGTTACAGCTTTGCCAAAAAATTGAAATTATTGTAATAAAGAATACTTATGAGAAGCTATGGGAAGGAGCATTCGTTACCACCGTGACGACATCACAGTGGCAGTGACGGGAACGCTTTCCTTGGCGGACTGGTCTAGCCCTTGTATTCTATAGCCCTGGATGAAAGTAAAACAATTAAAGATGGCGGCAGCAATATGGCGAATGTGTGTTCGAATAAAGGCGTTGTGTAGGCAATTTGATTGCAGGTAAATATTAGTTTTTTATGTAAAATTTAAAAGGGGCGGATATACTGTATAGGCAAAGTTCCTACACGGTTATAGTGTATTCATAGCCTTTTTAGTTCATTTTCAAAATAGTATTTTGAGATTTTTTTAACGATTTAGTAAAAAAAAAGCTATCTGATTCAGGCGAAACTCTTAGCAATGGATTGTTTTCTACGTGAAGTGGGCCACTGGATCTGCTCTCCAAACTGTTAATGATTAAATATATTTAATGATGAAAACTATAGAACTATAGATCACAAATAAAATAAATGAGATGCATACTAATAATGTAGATTAATAAAGAGTACGGTGTCACTCGGTACAAAGTACTAGATGGTCACTTAGATTATTTTCCTTTAATCATAATACTTTTATTTTAATAACTGATTTCTGGAAAGGAATCCTTTATGTAAAAAGTGCGATCAGTCATGTATAGGCCTAACCTTAACACGCTTTAAGAACGTGTTAGGACATTAATACTCGCCTCCCGAAAGCGCTCAATTTGGAACATACGTTTGAAATGTATTTTATTTCTGTATAGTGTAATCTGTAGCGGAGCTCTATATAAAGTCAAAATATAATTGACCTAAGTATGCTAGTAGGCATTTTACGAGTTTTGTAGATGTCGAACTACTAAGTTAGTTTATCAATAGAATTATAAATAACACATTGGAAAATACAATATGATATAAACCTTTTATAAAAATATTAGTAAACAAATAATTTTACCCCAAACATACTACCCTTATTTACTATTCTGTTAAAAAGGCGGACTGTAAACAATGAAGTAATAACTAAATGATTGCAGTGTTTTTAAATTGAGTATCTTAAAGTTTTCATATTTGTATGTAAAACTTGTCTCAAACAAACCGATACCGTACAATTAAATCAAAAACATATTTGTCAAATCAAAAACATATTTGTCTAACCTCAAACGTGACACAAATTAGAAAAAAACACACGGAATACTAGCACATAATTTAAAACATCATTCCTATCTTCTCATTGAAGTCTCCCACAATAACGATCTGAATTTCTCCCCATTGAGTTTAATTAATTGAGGAAACATTTGTATAAAACGTTATACAATTGAACACCCAGTATGTGACCTGCAAATGGACTTTTCGCCGTTCTTATTATTAAATGAGGCAAAAATTCATGCTTTACTGGTAAAGAACATTACTTTGCTAAATAATACAAAACATCTAACGTGGAATGCAGCATTTCTGTAGAGATGTGTAGAAGCACAGACAAAACATAGTAAATAAACATAACTAATATATTCTCTGTGGCAGTAATAAATAAATAAAACTTCTTTACCAGTAAAAAGTGCATTCTTCTTGTTAAAAACATATTAATAATCGTAATATGTCCAATAGCACTGATTACTAGTAACTAATCTTGAACCTTTGGCAACTGTAGCAAACTTGAACGACTGCTCTATAACTTGTAGCTGCTGCAATTTGCCGCTCCTTTTTATTTATTTTGATCATTAAATTTCTTTAACTCTACGAAAACGCACTAAAGTATTTTTAATACTCAACAATTTTCAATATAATCGTTTTTAAAGATAATTTGTATTAATTATTCTTTATAACTAAAAGATATTACAAATTGAATTCATTATAATTGGTAAATGTTTAGAAATAATCTATTATACATTGCTTATCATCCTTTGATGTATATTTCTATGTATGGTACACATGGCAACACTGCCATTTATTTCTTCGACAGTCCAACGTTAGAGGGAGTGCATAGAGAAAGTGTAAGAGTAGGGGAAGAGGGGCAGACAAAGAATTCCCCCTCCACGACACTCCTCCAGCCGGGTCAACTCTAGTCAACTTCTGATTCAATTTTCAAAATCATTCCATAACGACTCGAGTTGTAGACATGTCATTGCTCTGACATAAATATTTTTTTCGGATTTAGTTGTTTTTCTTTTAAGTTTATTTAGTGTACAAATAATTGTGTGGTGTTGTGTGTTTTGTGCAATAGTGGATAGTCTTTCAAAACAAGTTTCGAACGAGAAAGAAAAAGGTGGGTAATTTAAAGAAATAATAAAGGAGCGTTTTTTCCCACTTTTTTATGTTTACTTCTGAAATGTTACATAAGTATTTGTTCCTCTTCTTAATTGCCATGTTTCATTTATATGAATGCTCAGGTTTACTTACTAAGGAATATTAAAGATTGGAATTTTAGGTAGGCTATTGAATACTAGCCTCGTGTTTATATTATTGATATGCGTGTACTTAGTTTTATTATATTATATGCCCTACAAATTTATTGCCATTCCAGGAAGACCAGAATTACGATATAGGCTACCTACAAATTTTACTAAAAAAATAAGTTAGGCCTAGTTTGTAAATAATTGTATAAAAAAGAGGAATTTAATTTAGACTTGAAACTTTATTAAATAATTAAAATACGGTATGCAACTTAAAGTTTGTGGTAAATGTTCAGTATAAAGCTGTGTACGTAATTTAAATAGAAAACATATTCTTTGGTGTAAAAATATGTTGTGTACTTTTGAGACAATTTTATGGTTATATCGACTGTTCCGATATAGTCAACAGGTAGATGCACTGTTGTGCCCAAAGCATCGTATTTCTTGTCAAGGCAATAAGATTCCTACCATCTCGGTCAGGGTAATAAATAACTTACGAGTCAACTCCTATTCAAGTTTACTTTGCACACTCGTTTCTGTATTAGCCACGGGTAAGGGTGCAGTTTCCACAGTAATATTCAATGTACAAAAGGACAACATATTATATTATTATATATATTAATATACAAGCTATGCGAAGACAGATTAAATACCGGTCACAAACAAAAAAGAATGAAAATAGTGATGATTTGACAGATTTCACTAGATTGGTTATGAATGAGGAAGACTTGACAAAAAACCCAAATATATTTAATCAAACCACAATAATCTCCATGTTGTAAACATTGATACAAGTATAACTGCATATTCTCCTATGCAATAAACTAGCAACTGGCATTTTGCCAAGACCATGATTGCACATATCCTAATTACAGGGTCTAGAATATCCAACAGGTGGCATCAGATAAATGTGTTATATTAATCAAGCATTTGTAAAAGAGGCACCTTTTAAATAGAGAAACGCTTTGTGTGGACCAACTGCAAGGTTTAGTTTTAATACACTTCAATTCTGACCGTCTATATACTGTGAATGTATTTCTTCAAAAATTGTTATAAATGAGTTTTTTTTAGGGGAAGCTAGAGTTTAAAAAATCTCCATTACAACTATCATTTTATCTATTAAAATCCCACTGTTTATCTTAAACAACAAATCCCACACAGTGGGTGGTGCAAGGGGGCAATTGCTAAGAGGACAGAACTGTTTTAATGCCCAGGAGGAATTGAAGTACGAAATCTTTTTAGCTATGGCATTATATTTTTATCAAACAGGCGAGGTATGGTGTCACTGCACAAGATGATTTCAAATTAACATTTTAAGCTTTCTCCCAGAGCCCTTGAAGATTGAAGTATGTATACAAATTATAGAATTTTATCATCAGAAAAATGGCTTGTATTTATTTGACTTTATATATAATTTAAATGACCCGTCCTTTACTCATCCATGTATACTATTTATATATTAAATATACAGTAGTTAAATTTTGGGGAACAAAGGGTTGCATCGTTTGGGGGAAGGTTTGCCCAGATTTCAAATTATTTCTCTGGGCTTGCCTATATAAACAAAATTAAAGACCTATCGAAACTTTGCAAAATATTGCATTCAATGTGCACTATAGTATCAATAATCAAAGCAAATCAATGTCGGTAATGTTGTGGAAACGGTATTCCGCGACTAATTGACTGATTTTCGATTATTTACGTATGTGTTCACGAATCTAGTTCAGTAGGCTACGAAATTCGATTACTTCGATGTGAAAAATGTATACCATGCAAAACCGTTTCGGCGTGGCATTTTACAAAATTGTGTCATCGAAATAACTTGTTGGTGTATGGGCATCATTGGCGGATCCAGGGGGGGGGGTGTGGGGGCTGCAGCCCCCCTTTGGGTTATTATATTTTTGTTTAATCGTCTGACTGCTCAATTGAGTAGTCGCAGACAACACAACTTGTATCGAATATTTCACCCATTAAATATTATCGAATCTCAATAAAACAAAAACCATTGGAAAGAATTTCTTCTAAAAAGCATATTTACATATTATGTAATCATCGTTGTAAAATTGTAGTTGCCTAAATAAATATTGATGCCGCGCTAGAAAGCATAAGGAAATGACTCAAACTCGTCACTTTTTAAAGGCACATAATCGTTAGACAGACTTGTTTTGAGAAGAAGATAAGGACACCACTGGATTTGTCAAGATTTTAACTTTCTACCACGATTTTCTAATCATTAATCACTCTTATAGTTTCTTAGATATGAAGTTGTCTGTAAACCCTTGCCATTGGACAGTGTTTTCAAAAAATGAGAAAGCACATTTTGCAATCGATGTATCTATTACAAATCTATATGCAGTATTCGTACAATAATTTTTATATCGATTTGAAGTACAAGTTCTATATTTTCGTTTAATATAAGGAAAGCCTGGTTTAGTGTTCGGAACTATTCGGGTATTTCCGTGAAATATGTACATTTTCAACGCCCTAGCCTCGTTAGCCGTTACATTTTCCTGTTTGGCTGGAACTATATACTATACGTTTGTGAGAATTTTGTTTAGTTGTTGTAATTTAGTGAAATAAGTTTTTAGAATAAATCAATTTAAAATTTTCAAGTATACAGTTCAATTCTATGGTTTATTCTCTACAATTTGTTATAATAAAACTTAATTTTTGGGTAAAGCATATAATCCTTAATTCCTATTCAAAATCAAAATGGGTGATCGTGAAATAGTTTAAAAACGTTTTCAAGCACTGTATTCCAAAAAATTATACCATACCTCCCACCCTCCCCCGAGACAGCCCCCTCCTTGAAAACCGGCTGGATCCGCCCATGATGGGCCTACAAACTGATTTGTATGTTTATGTGTATGTATGTTTACAGTACTTGCAGTGGACACTTTTTAATCTGTTTTACCGCAACAAATTGCTAGCGTACTTACTTTCAATAGGACACTTTTAATAGGATTTTTACAACAAACTTAACGCTCAAATATGTGGAAGCCAAATTTTCAGTCACCCTTGACTATTAACGCTCATTTAGTAATATTACATTTTGTTTGGTATTTGTGAAACAACATATAACCGGTGGAGATTTTTTAAAGAAGAATACACCCCGCATTCACGTGTTTTAATGAACCGATTATGATAAGCCTGAGTATAAAACCTACGTCCTATGAATTCCATTCACAAAAAAACAATAGGCATACAGTAGTCCAAACTGTGATTGTTTATTAAAACCTTCACTGAATGTTATCTAGTGAGACTTATATGCCCTGATTTTGAGTTTGTTTATTAACAACTTTAAGCAATAAGTTAACATGTAATGTTGCCTAAAACTTATTTAACTAGACCTAGATATTTTTTTCAAACTCAAATGAAGTATTAAACACTAGTATTAGCCACACTATCTGTTATCATTTATGACAGCCTTTTACGATAACGTTGAGATAAGGAAGACTGTCAACACGATCGTCTACTGCTAGGCCATGTAGGAAATAGCCTGCGACAAGTTAATTAATACGCAGTGTTCTCAAGCAATTAAAACATTTATAGCAGATGTGCTCTTTGCTGCTCGAGTCAACACGTGGTTCTTATGGCAGCAGATGGCAAAGTATTGTGAACAGATTCCATGATGTTACCAACCCTGGGGTAAACTATTTGGGATTCTGTGTTTAATCACTTGTTTTCCGCTCTGATCCACTCTGATAGGCCATGAAAGAAACATTTATAAACAAAAAATGAGTTCCATGCTAGGTTAATTTAGAAAGTTTCATTTTTCACAATTGATTGTTTATGTAAATTATGTAGGGTGAATGATGTGTTTGTAAAGGTAAAGATCATTGTAGTACAACTCCCTTCAACTTGTAAACGTTTTATCTAAATTCAAGTAGAAGGCGTAGCTACTTCCTGAATAACCATGTGAAAACAAACAAATGACAAAATTGTAACTTGATCAATTATTGTTTCGAAGGCGTCAGTTATAAAAGTACTGTAGGCACAATAACAAAACGATTCAGTTTAATTCTCACTACTAGAATACACTCTTTTGAAATTGGATACATACATAGATCGGTTTAAATCTATTATGCTCAAAAACTTCACCCCTCTCTGTAAATAATCTTTAAAGTCTAAAAACTCAAGACAGAGTAGGTTTTTTAAACTGTTCGGACAACTATTCATGTAGGCCTATCAACTAACTGTGTTAAATTAAAATAAAAAGAAAATATAGTTTAATAACTTCTAAAAAAAAATGCCATTAAAAATTAATTCTATAACTCCTCATAACTTATATAATAAATAGCAGCTGCTCTGTTTTCGGTGCAGTTCTCTACATCGCCAAAACATATAGGCTACAGGGTGTTTCTTAAATTGAACGCCAAACTTCTGGAGTGAGTTTCGAACATAACAATAAATAGAAAAAGTTCCTTTAAACAAGTGCCACCCTGAAACGCTTTGTTTTCTAACAATCCGCATTTTGTATTTTTACAAAGAAAAAAAAAGAAGAACATTACACCTATGGAAGTAGATAAGTTATTGGTTCAGGTTTGGAAATACATCTTATTATGTAATGATTTAAAAGTGCACAAAACATAAACACTAGTTTTATTATTTTTTAAATGGCGGTCGTTTAAAATTTGTATTGTTGAATATCTCAAAAACCACTAATTTCACAAAAAATGACAAGAGACAAAAACGTTTCTTCTTTTAACTAGCCTACCTACTAATAAATTGATTTTGTTACTTTGTCTGTAAGTCAAAGGACAATGGGGTTATGTACAAAAAACTAAAAACATAATATAATTTTATGTGTTGTAGACAACTACCAAATAACTATGTTTTCAGTTTTTTTTTTTTTTTGTTTTTTTTTTACATAAATCGATTACCCTTTGACAAACAGACAAAATAAAAAAATAAATTTAATTGTAGCTAAAAGAAGAAACTATTTTGTCTTGTGTAATTTTTGTGTGAAATTAATGGTATTCCAGATGAAAACAAAGCGTTTTAGGGCGGCACTTGTTTAAAGGAACTTTTTTATTTCTTTTTATGTAAGGTACCCAGTTCAGAAGTTTGCCTTCCTATTTAACAAACACCTTGAATATTCTAGATAGGTACAATCTGGAAGCTACATAGGCCTATTCCTTAAGGCAAAATTATGCCCAAATATGTTTGTTCTAATTCAGTTATAGTTCATTACAGGCATAACTAACTCAATAACAATTTAAGCATTATTTTCCTATGAAAGTGCAGTATAAAAGAGTTGTTGTTTTTAAATGAACCCTGATTCAAACATATACAACAGAAGGAATACTGATTCACAGTTACAACAGCTTGAACCATACAAAAACCTAATCCAGCTACAACACAACATAAAGTTTGCCTAAACAGTTCTTATTTTAATAAATAAATAAACTTCTATTATTACAAAAGAAGTAACAAATAATAATACAGTAGGCCTGCCAATAAATCAAATTTAAGATGGCTTCCTACCAATCATTCCTTCCTACCCTACTAGTTCATTATTATAACTATACATGCCTAAGTTTTATTATTGTCTAAAAAAATACGGGTATTATTGATATTATGCTAGTTGAAGATTAAATCAATGTATTGTAATGTACATTTTGCTCATAGACAAAAGAAAATGTTAACGTAATCTATAAACATAATACGCTCTATGAAGTCGTCATTACCATGTAGTATAATTAAAACTGTCAAGGCAGCAACGAAATATAAATAAATACCATTGGGCTCTAATAGCTTACGCTTCAACAGTGATCAAATTAAATGTGGAGTAGTCAATAAAGCTATATCCGAGTTAATCTGCTCTTCCATTGGTCTTTTTGCTTTAATATCAATTCATACAGGCAACTATCTTAACTTGTAACATTACCGCTTCTATTCAAATTTGATATAGGGTCCTTCGAAACAATACGTCAATTTGCATTATTGGACGTAGCTAACATATTGAGATCAAATATGACACCCGCGCTACATAGAGCGCCAAAAAACAAAACGTTATGTTTTATAGTTTCAAAGTGGCAACTGTAAAAATCTTTAACGTCTAATAACTCGTTTACTTTATAAGATACTAGCTGACCCGTACGGCGTTGTCCGTGGTGGTTGGTATTTTCAGTCTTTTTAACGTAATTGTATTCTTTTTAAGTGTTCAGTCAGTGAGTGGTATTTGGCTTTTTTATATATAGATCTTAAATAATAAAAGCACTATTGTCATAATAATAAAAGATCTGAAATTGTGATTTTAGTTACTTTGATCCCCCCCAAACCCCTCCTAAAATTTCGAAATTTTTCATACCCTTTCTTAGTGAGCACCTATGGCCCTAGAGGAAGCTACATACCAAATTTCATTCCAATCCGTTCGGTAGTTTTTGAGAAATCGTGATCAGTGAGTCAGTGGGTTTTGGCTTTTATATATATAGATTTGAATAAAACACAATATTTTGTTTGACTTATCGGCAAAAACATAATTTTTTGATAGTTGATATATTACACAAGTTGAACCTAGTACCAAAATGTGTTTGAAATCCTCCAAATAAAATAAACAAATGCATTTAACCATTTCGATTGGGCACCTGACATTTTTGTGTCAGTGAACATTCTGTATTATAATCCTCGACATTTGTACCTTTTAGTTCTTAGACAAATTTAGCCAAGAATACAGAGGCATATATTTGAATTATAATGGTTTGATCGACCAAAGAGACGTCATACAAGTACTATAATTTTGCTTGCAAACTTATGTAGGTCTAGGTAAAAACCGAGTAACGAAATTATACCCTCAGGATGCGAATACACTACAATTAACTTCATTCACTGGCGGAATATTGCAACTCAGCACCAGACCTGTGTTCGTAGAATTTATTCCGTCATAAACATCCGGTAGATAACGTTTATTTATGAATACTAATATTATAACCTTTACTTCTGCGTAGTTGCATTTGAAATTCTTCTGATTTAACTTTTCTGTATGTTTACTACACAAGATACATTGTGACGCAAACTGTACGGCCTGGGTCACATTATTTGATATTATCTATTGGTGCAAAAAGTACTAGGCTACTTAATGCAACTTTATTAGGCTAGACAGGCAAAATACATTCTGCACGAATGTATAACTTGAATAAGAAATGTGTTGCACTTATGAGTCAAACCTAGCAAGCTGTTTGCCACATTGAACGAATACTCCACATGAAATAAACAACTCCCTTCTCCACTCGTCCTTATGCCTCGAGGTTTAACACTTTTATTATAGAATATGATTTAGCCATGGATGTTGCCCTCGGACGACGGGGTCTCTTTAGCAAAGTGATTGGCTCCCTGGGCATATGATCTTTTCTACGGAATACTGACTTATATCAGGTTCGTTTTGTATTTGCAATGTACAGAAAACTATAAATATATTTTCTTATGGTATGTTAATAAGTCCTAATATCAAATAATAAATTATTCATCAAAATATTACATAATTTTCTTCCCTTATCAAAAGCGCATGTGTATGCAGGTTTAGTGTTGCAGTCTTATATCAGTTAAAATGCAGTCTTATGCGATAAAAAAAAACAATAAACACAAAACGTACAGTCAATGTCATAAATAAATTATGCTAAAACCTGCAACAAAGTTTATAGTACAGTCACATTTAAACCAAATGTAATCTTTTTAACCAATATAAAATTGTTTCTGTAAAAAAACTTTTAAAGAGTCAATAAAGCACTAAAATAGCATCGGTGTACATGGTAGTTGGACAAATGTTGCAAGTAGGTAATTGATTTTGCGTGAACGAACGAGTTCTGTGCATATAAAGATGGCGTCTTTGTTAAGACACGAGTTAGCGAGGCTTCAAGGTTGCAGATGTTCCATTAACATTTGGCTTGTATATTAAGATCTCAAAAGATGAGCAGCTCAAACAAACAGTCCTACACTCTATTACGTCAGAGAAAGGCTAAACATTTGGTCAGACTACGTCAAAGGATTATTTGTTAGGATGTCAGACAAACGTAGTACAAAAAGTGACTTTGTGTTTTAGTTACATGTGGAACTCACATTGATCATGTTCTCAGAAGGTTAAATTTATTGAATTCATAGTCAGGGTTTTCGCTGTGAACCTTCCACCACGCCGAATATGATCACTTCTGTCGTAACACGTGGTCTCAATTAAAAACTTCAGGCTTCAAAAAACTCTAGTTGGAAGTAGGCTTGGTTTTATCTGCTTGTTAAATGTTGAAACATTTCGTTCGTCTAACTCAAACTTATCCCGAGTTATCCAAATTGTAAATTTTCAATCTATGAATAAGTTGTATAGCCTATATATCGCCATGCCGTTCAGATTATGGTATGTTCCGTTATTTTCAATTTAATGATTTCACCAGGAGGGAGAAATATTACGGAAACAGGGTGGCTAGCGACAGGGAAAACCTGGAAAAGTCAGGGAATTTTACTTTTCTGGAAAAATCATGGAAAAGTCAGGGAATTTTGGTTAAGGTCAGGGAAAAATAACATTTCTAAGGAAAATGGTTAAAAATAACTATTTAAAATCATAGATTAATACAATTTTTAATTGAGAAAATAATCATTAAAGATAAGATGAGCTTCTAAATTAATCAATAAGAAAACTACGTATTCTGATATGTAAAAACAATTATCGGCAAGTTTCGGGAGTGATTGTGGCAGCTTGTGATAATGCACTTGCCGTGATATGATCTTGAAATTTTTCCCTAACTTGCTGTTTCTAAAAATGTTAGTTTTATTGTTAAATATTTTTGAATTTGGGTATCTTCATATCAATGAATTAAATATTCAATGCAAATCTGTACCGGTAGTTGGACTGCAAAAAAACAATTAGTTATTTCTTTTGTTATAATATAATAAAATATAATTTGAGTAATTCATTGTTTAATTTAATATTTATAGTCATAAATGTGTAATTTGCAACTGCTGGTGGTTGATACAGTACCATGGATAGTATTAAATATTTAACTGTTATAATATTATTGTGTTTATTTAAATATTGAATTAATTTCCTAAAAATTGTATTGCTCACCAATATAATTTGATTGATTTACTAAAATAAAATTAGCATGGTTTTGTTTGTGCTTTTTCTAAGATTGGTCAGGGAAAAAGTTATTTAGTCAGGGAAATGTCAGGGAAAAGTCAGGGAATTTCAAAAGGTCATATCACTAGCCACCCTGGGAAATCTGTCAATTTCTGAAAATGTCAACTTGTAGGACTACTTCATTACGACGTTTGTTTGAAGAGTTAAATAACAAGACTTCTGTAAAATACATTTTTTTGCATAAAACCGCTCCTGAATTATTTACGTATTGTTAATATATTTCCATGTTTATTGTACTACTAGCACTAAAATAGTAACAATTCATTCGGTGTAAATGACAAGTATGAGTAGCCTACATTAAAGTATAGTACTGCAACACAGAACAATTGACCAATGACTCTTTCGACTTGGTTATATTAGACTTAACTTATAATGCAACACGTTAAAGCACTCATCCCACACATTCTTTGTTTCGTTAAAGAGGAACTGCCCAAGACTTTAAACCGAAAGTTAACTGGGCGGAAATACTAAATATCTATTCTGCCCTTGCGCATCTCATTCTAAATTGTCAAGCCGTTATTCTTGCTGTGACTAATGTTTCACCGATTAGTCCTGAGTAACGCTTCGGATCTTTTCGCTGTGTGAATGAGGAAAATGAGCGTTACTCGGAAAAGAAACTATCGTTCGGTCCATTTGGAAATCACAGACTCAAGTCATGATTGAGGAAATTACCTTCGGTAATGACTTGAGGAATACTTGGAAATATAAATCATAATGTATTAGTATACCTAGTTTGTAATCTACTTGTCATGATGTATAGCCAAAGTGGTGGTAAAGAGAAAAAAGCACAGCAAAATAAATGAGTTTGAAATAGGTCAAACAGCTGTCTTTAAGTAAAACTTTGTTAGTTTTCATACCTGCCTACACCACTAAAAATCAGCTGTCCCCTAATACCAACAGCTGCTATTTAACTTAAAAACAAATTCTACACACACCTTTCCGTTTCTTAGAAAATGTTTGTATCTAAAACGTCCTTTACATCTACAGACCTCCCGCAGGTCAAACGTAAACAACCCTTTGGTACCTCCTTATAAATTATATTTTTAGGCTCACAACCAAATTCTAATTTTCTTTACAATATTTTGAACACCAAATATATTTAAATGTTCTTTACACTAAAAAACCTGCATTGGTTGTCAATCGTTAAAAACATTTCTTCTCATCGCGTAAGCATTATAATGATATGTACACAAACTATTTTTACTAACGTTATTTCAAAGAAGAAAGATTCAAAACCAATAATTAATTGTAATTTGCAAATTTTAAACAATTTCTTAACATTTAATTGTTACTATCGTACAGTTTCTAAAGACTTTATCCTTTAATATATATGGTAAAAAGAAAAATTTAGATAACCAACTTCACCTACTTGATAAACTATTTCTTTGCTCATTATCTATAAGATTAACAAACCATAAATACTGTCACGTTGATACCCTATTACTTAGAAATTGACCACATTTAATTAAACCCATTTCTGCAACTATGATTTTATTTACTAACCTCGCATTCCCATTATCGAACTGTCTGAGAATTTTGGACTAATAGAGTTGTAGTAAACTGCAACCCAATTAGTTTATCGATAGTTACACTATTTAAGTACCAAACTTTTTAAGTTGCAAACTAATACTAAACCATAAACATTTAATGGTCACACCGGTTCGTGTGCCAAAGAAAGAAAAACCCGACCAGCCTATATAAAGTAAAGATAGTTAACGATACCGTATATCAGTTATTGTCTAATCAATTAAGAAGCAGACCTAAGTCGTTAAATTGAAATTACAGCAAAATATTCTGATCATATATTCTTGTTTAGACTAAACGATTACATAAACCATAATCGAAACAACGACGTCTCCATTACGTAAATCAGGTTGCAAGCTCTGAATAAGAATTCAAACTCCACCCACTTTGCACTTGGCGTCAAGACCACATTATCAACTACTGTTTAGGAAAAAATTTACATTCTGCAAAAATATTAGGGCGTTTGGTTGTATGGTTGATTTGTTATGTACTTATACACAATTCTCCTTTATACATGTTGCACAAAACTTATGTAGACTACTGGATTACTCGGGTTCTAAGAATGATTGAAATTTTTTTGGCCTTTTAATATTTAATCTAAGCTTCTCAGAAAATAGAAATACTCCAAATCCGTTATAATATAGTTCCGCTGCGTATTTATTAAATAGTGTTATTATTTTTGCTGTTTTTTTATAAACCACTCAACTATATTCAAAGAATTAAATTTTACTCCTTTTTGCTTTAGAGTTACAGAGCTCAGGAAATCTGCACGTACATATAGCGTCAGTCAAACGACTGTTAAACTTGTTTTGAAATTTCATTCAATATTTGTCATAAGATTTCTTTATTCTGTTTCAAGTTGATATTTAAGTAAACTATGTAGGCCTACTCACGATACAAAATATATCAGTGCTATGTAAAAATAACTTTATAAGCGGACATAACTACCTGGCCTGAAGATGCAGGCACAAATAATTAAAATATGACCAACCAAAAGACTCCGAGGTATTCATTATATTACAAAATATACATTTACAGTCTGTCAAAGAGGAAAGCTAACAAAGTAAACCCATGCTTAAAATACTTGTAATTGCAAGGAGTGTATTATCTTACGAGTAGTAAAATCTCACATTCAATTACGTTGCACAAGTTTTTATTAAATTTACATTATCACCACAAGACTACCATCGAGACATCTTGTCATAATACTTCTTCTCGTATTTGTACATAATTGAAACTAAGAGCTTTCAAATAAAAGGTCAGGCATTTTTCTATTTCTTAGAGTCGAGGCTATACATTTCTGCACAATGTTATACATGAGTGACGCCACTGTCAATTTAATAACTTTATGTGGGTTTTGTATCCATAACTAGATAAGAAAGAATAGACAACTGTTTTACGAGTTGCTCGTTAAAAACTCAATATTAATTTAACGACTTCGATCGTAAATAAATTAACAACTGAAATATAAATAACACAAGCAAAAATAACAAGACACCGATTAAAAGAGGTGGTTATAAAAGACGGAAATGTTTTAATTAAGTAAGTGAAATGTAGCAAAGAAATGTCAAATGTAATATAGTTATATATGCGTTTTATATTAAATATGTTTAGGCTCCTATCGAACTAAAGTAATATTTAATTAATCTCACGAGGTTAGAGATTAACGAATCAGCTATCTTTAGTTGCGGATAAGAAAGACAAAATCACAAACAGTTTGAATTGGAACGACTAAAATAAATGTCTGCTAAAATTAAATGGGAAAGTAATTTAATCTTGTGTTGAATTGAATAGCTTTCAGATTAAAACGAGATAACTCGATTTGGTTTTTATTTTTAGGATATCCTATCTTACGAAACTCTTTATAGTATCACTCGTTTGTCTGACTATCATGGCTATTTTACGTAGTTTACTACCTGCACACTCGCAGAAATCATATACAAAATTAAAACAAATGAACATATTTTAGTTTGTGGATTTGACGAAGGCTTAAGTTTTGACACGAAAATATATAAATATATTATGATTTTGCCGTGTATAGTTTCAAAGAGCTTTATTTAAGGACATGAAAACTATTTTTTAAGAAGGTATTCTCGAAAATGTAACTCAAAATCTCACCCTCTTGCATTTTACAAACAGATATATTTTTTTAAAATAGTACTTATATACATATGTACTGGTTAGACTATCAAACCACAGCAACACGTCCCTCTTCTGGTTTCCTTACAAAAACTAACTGGTCAGAAAATGTATACATCATATTGTCTTAAAATTCTGCTCCCTTTTAAAGTGAATTTATCATTGCCGGTAAACTTGCAAATCTGCAAAAGGACGTTGACACCTCTACGTCAAGAAATAAAAACAAATCACGGGACACAATTACAAAAAACCGACAGTATGTTTGTATACGTGGGTGATATCACGTAGGTTTAAGTTATTGTTATTCAAACTACGTGGCCGGTTATTCCTTACTGTAGTTTAGGCCTACTCATCAATATCCTACTAACGGATGTGTCAGTGTCAGATGTCTCAACAAACAAACTAGGCTCGACCTGTTACTACCCACAGAAACACAAATTCTGCATTTTATAGGAATATTTAGAATAATTTGAAAAGTACTTCCCAATGCACACTTTAATAACGGTTGTAATCTTTAGATGTTTAAACATTATTCACTTATAAAGTCCTACAAATACAGTTTCAAACACTTCACTTAATATTTAGTATACTTCACAATATATTAACAATTTTGCTAGACGAGTAATGGTTTGTTATTTTTTTAATATTTCTTAGTCTGTGAAGCTGTCTCCTAAATTTTTCAAAAATATATTTTAAAAACATAACTTAATATTGAATGTTGTGTTTTGATTTAAATAGAGTTCGGTCAATAATAGTACAGTAATTGTTATTGCTACATCACCTCTCCCTTATTTTGCCCTGAAGCAAAGGGAAACTTTGCTGTATGCATAGTTACAAAATGTCTTGATCGAACATTGCCATCTTGAGGTATCTGTGAAATTTATTAGGAAAAGAACAAGTATTTAGCTAATAAGTAGTTTTAAGGTATTTGATAAATTGCATGGGTGACGTTCTGTGTGTTTAAAAGAACGGTGTAGATTTAGTAAGATGATACGTAAAGAAACTGACTTGCATACTATGTTCTTTGCACTTTTCAAATCAACACAAGGAATGATACGGACGACATCTTATCACGTGATATGTATCCACTAACTTTTGAGTTGTTGAAAGAAACGTCAAAGAGAACCATTGTTACACAGATTTTTTGACTCATTGTTACTAAAGCTCATTTTGTCCACATTTAGCCTATCAGGCGTACAACAATACAAACTTCCTCTGAAAGTTCCTCCCGGAAGTTTATGGTTTAGATAACCGACTCGCGTACTGTGACCAAACATTCCACAGTAATCATGTTTTATAGAACAATATGTTTATGTCCTAGTTACAACAAAATTCTGTGCCAAGTAGCCTACCTAAACTTCAGTTGATAAAACACACAAGACATGATGTACTGTATTCTTAACAACGTTTTACTTGTACTGTTCAACGACATGGAATAATCACCTATACATTCGGACAAATCCCGTAAATCCCATGTAACAATAATTGTAATAGGACGGATGCTGATGTTCATCGTAGTTGTTAGGTAATGTTATCTATTGTGTAACTACCTTCGCCGACCTTGGCTCCAATGCCTTCGCAATAGGAGGAATCGGATGTATCCAGTCTATTTGTATGCATTGGTAGATAATCTGTACCTGTATCTGTTTCGTCAAATAAAATATTGATTACCACAATTCCACGAAATATTTTTAATAATAACATGTGATGAATCAGAAAATTATTACGTTGATGAATAGTTAAATTCTAATATTGTATCCCACAATACAGAAAAAAGTTTTATTACGGGCTTATACATATAATAAGAATTTAACTTTTTTAAAGATTAAAATAAACTGAAGTGCGAGTTTCACTAGTTGTTCCGTGTGGTCAGCATTTTAGAAAGTTTTATAGTATAACAATGGGAAATCCCTGCGTGCTCCACACGCCAACCCCGTTAGAACCTTCTATACGCAAAATCATGTTATATTTTCTTTATAATAAAGGTGTAGGATTAATAATAACCCCAAAGCTAAGACTGTAAATAATGTTAAATATTCAAATCAAATTATTTCGTATATTTTATAACAGCAGTTATAATAAAGGTCAAAAGGCTCAGGTCTACACTTTAATAAAAACCTAACCTAAAAGTTAGAAATACAAAGTTAGAAATTAGCTGTTAATGGAAATATTAGACCAAACAGCTGTTATCTGTTATTTTATTCAATTGGTTGCTATGGTAATAAAGGTGTTGATTTATCAGCCTAGGCCTAACCTAAGAAGATTTTCCGACTAAATTTACAAATATTGAAATAAAAAAATGTTTTTATCAAAATAAATTCCAGGCCTATGTTACTCAGGGATAGTGTAGCTTTTTATTAGTAAAACTATTTTTTCAATCGGTTCAGTAGTTCCAGAGATTACCCCCTACATACAAAAAAACAAAAAAACAAACTTTACCTCTTTACAATATTAGTACCTATAGATAACATCACCAAGTCATATATATGCAACATACTAAGCTATTTAACCAATAACAATTACCCATGGTGGGAGTAAATTGTGCATTGGTAGAGGTCAATGTAAATGAGGAGGGGGGTGATAAAACGTATTAAATGTTCATTGTTAGTAACACGAAAGCTATCACTTTTCTCTCTAAATTATAGACCACGTATATTTTATAAGTACATTTAAGGTCAATAATGTTTTTGGAAAATTTATAATTGTACTGCTTTCAGAGTTATTTGATGGAAAAGTTTTAGATATATTTTTGGAAATA
The DNA here is from genome assembly GCA_018207615.1 of Philaenus spumarius. NCBI lineage: Eukaryota > Metazoa > Arthropoda > Insecta > Hemiptera > Aphrophoridae > Philaenus > Philaenus spumarius. The sequence continues at coordinate 198,666 of JAGFPH010000147.1, forward strand.
TCTTAAAACATCTATAGATTATTAAAAAATGGCGATCATTAAATTAAACTAGGCTATTTTAAACGTTATCTCTAAGACAGTATCATAAAATATTGTTTGTTAGGTTATCAAACTTTGGTCCCTCAAAATGAACCGGTACAGTAAAACATGGTTAAAGTCACACTTTTTTTAAACAAAGCGAGATCGATACGAAATTGTGCTGTCATATATTTATCCGTTCCTCGTAAACTAACAGCGACAAACGGATACAAAAAGGTTTGTTTTTTATATAAATGTTATTTTTCAAACTCTTAAAGGAAGACTAAGAAGCTGGACTCCATTACTAGGAACTAATGTATTTGTATTTAGTGTAATTATTACTACACTACTATAATATTAGTTTTCCTATTGTCATCTACGTTTACTTAATCGTGAGAGCAACCTAGTTACGATTACAGTTTCGATAATACAGTACTGTGTAGAATACCAAGGTTTGATGCTTTGTGTTACACTATTGACGGAGTCGTTTGCCGCCATAGTCCTTCTATAGCGTGCCTAATTTTGTGTCTCCGGAAAAGTCCTTAAATTTGTGACGCTTTTTAAACTGGTTGAGGTCATACAAAACTGTGCCAGTAAAATAGATCTGTTCTTTTTACAGAACAAAATGTGTTGCCATTTCATGGGTAGAGAATTACGTAGCGATCACAGTTTTGATAAATACAAATGATTTGTTTCTTGATAATGAATCTACAATTTTCTATTAATTAAGGAGCTGAGAACAAACTAAGGTGCAGTAAAACTTTAAAAAAACAAACCAAGGTGCAGATAAATTTGTTTAAAGATATTAAGAACCCAATGATAAACAACAAAACCAATTTTAAATAAAATTAAAATAATACCAAGTGTTAATTCAATCTTTTTCAAGTATTATTGCTGCAAATTTCTTGGCATGTGAGACTTACCAAAAACATTACGCGAGTCATAGATTACCTGTGAGAAGGCCTAACATAACTTATGAATTAATCACGTCAGTTTTACTTAAAATTACCTAGCTAGAACTACTATTATCTTTGTCTAATATAAAACAATAATATTTGTTAAAGTTATATTTCTTAGCTTTACCCACAATACAGAAACAAGTTTTAGTACGGGCTTATATAATAAGAATTTAACTTTTAAAGATTAAAATAAACTGAAGTGTGAGTTTCACTAGTTGTTCCATGTGGTCAGCAGTTTAGAAAGTTTTATGGTATAACTAGGAGAAACCCCTGCGTGCTCCGCACTCCAACCCCGTTCGAACCTTCTATACACATAATCATGTTATGTTTTCTTTATAATAAAAAGGTGTAGGATTAATAATAACCTCAAAGCTAAGATGGTAAATAATGTTGAATGTTCAAATCAAATTATTTCGTATATTTTATAACAGCACTTATAATACAATATATCATTTAAAAATCTAGGCTACATGAAGTTTCTATTGAAAGGTAATTTTCTTGTAAAGGAAATAATATTTAATCGTTTATTAATAACTTTGCCAACATAAAAAATAAAAAATATGCAGTTTTAAATTATGTTATTCCTTCCAAGATAAAACACGTTCCTATATTCTTAAATAATCTACTGGAAGCTTTTAGTTAAATAAACAAAATCGTATAAATGTTATTTGTTTTAATACAAAATTTGTATTTAATTTGTAAATTAGTTATTGTTATATTCTTTATTTTAGTAAGTACAAACGAACTGTTTGGATAATTATGAACAAAAATAATAAGTGAAAGGAGTGAACTAGAAAATTTCGTTCTTATCCCTTGTTGAAATCTCCAAGTCACAAGTTCCTTTTAACAGACCGTTTATAGTAATGATAGGCCTATTAACATTGAAGTGAGCAAAATATTAATGTTATGATTCACAAAACTAACTAATTATTGCTATTTAGGGTATAACTATTATTTTCCAAAAATATTGAAATATATCACGTTATACCATTACGTCATAAGTGTAAAAATAAAAAGGGTAAGTGGGCAATGTAAAAAATTTACAATTAATTGCACTTCCACTATAAAACACAAATAATTGTTAGACATATCCCTAAAGAAACAGAAGAAGAGAGGTGATATCTTATCATAGTGTCAACGTGATAAGACCGAGGAGAATAAATAAAATTTGATACGAGGGTTGACAGAGTTCCTGGAGAATGAATGTGTACATTCATATGTACGGAAATGATAAAACAATTGTTTAATCGTTATCTAGAGTAGTTATATCCTGCGGGTACCAAGAAGCAATACGTTATAATTAGTGACTGATAAGAGAAGTGACTAATGTAATGAGAAATAACACCTGTAAATGTTGGGATCGGATTTATAAACGTGTCACGCCGCGTTCTAGAAATAATTGATTTACGCAGCGAATTAATAAACCTGGCTATTTATACATAGAAACTGTAATTGAATAATCTTTTTACAGAAAGTTCGAGAAATATTACTTGCATCGTATAAAGTATGAATGTCCGCTATAAAGCAACACTTTAAACATGTGGGGTTAAAAGCCTTTACAAAATTGAGATCTAATCTAGTACCAAATTGATTAGATTTTATTACTGAAAAATATTATATAATGTAGTATTTAAAAAAGGATTTGTTAAGACTTTGCTCAGTTGTCACGCCTTTTCTACTCATTAACAATAATGGTATTTATCTTAAACTGTTAGTATAATAACTATTTCACCAAGCATTCAAACAACAATTCCTTCTTTAGTAACAAGCTCTTAAGGCTCTGCTCCCTACATTCAAAACGGCGAAGTTGGGTACCAATTCCAATGTTAAATAACAAAACAGACCTTCATTATTAAGCATATTTTTGTGTCGTTTTTGTAAAAAATCGAAAGCTGTATTTTTTTCTTAAAGTAAAATAGATTGTAGATGTTGATTGCTAAGGTTTTTTGCAATACCTCTTTTTGCAACTGAGTAAAAAATTAATAAAGTTTATATCATACGTTTATGAAAACAATAAAACGGGTTTTAAAAATGTATTCAGCAATCAACATCCGCATATGACATACTTCAAAATGAAACCAAATTTTTAAATTTCTTCCACGAATTAACGGAAAAAAATACTTATTCTGTAGCATTGCTCTTATGGGAATCAGATTCAATATGGCGGACAGGGTAGCGCCCCCTAATACATTTGGTATAGGTCAAAGTTAACAAGATTTAGTTTTATGTAGTTAATCCATCAGCGACTAAAACTGAGGCAATAATATTTATGATTTTTTTTAAAAATGACAGCTCTTTGTCTATATATGAGCCATCAATACTTTTTTAAATATTTTATTATTTTATTTTTGGTTAAAAAGGACGTTACAAATCCATTAAATTATTTTAGCTAGCGAAAATACTGCATATTTATTTATTTTTATTGATAGCCAGCTGATTAAAAAAAATAAAAAAGTTGATTCCATACTACAATACTATACTATCAGAACAGCTGTTTCTCCGCATTTAAATATTATAAAAATACCTAATAAGAAATAACAATACTTTTAAAATTAATTGAGTTGTATGTGTATTTCAGTAATATTGCTGACTTCATTCTAAGTAAATTATGTTTCTGATGTGTATGTTCAGTGCTGGTTCTTCTTAACTTTTATTAAACTCAAGTTTATTGTAAACTTAATAGTTCAATTTAGACATCTGTTATTATTTGCAATCTAGTTTTGAGGAAGTTGTTAATCCTACATGTTTATTGGCAGGTCAATAGTAATACAGGGGTCTCTGTCTTTCCTAGTGCGCTTTATGTTTGAAATACATATAATATATATCTTAAATGAATTAACAATTTAAAAATAATTTGAATACATGTATAAAATAACTTTTAACATTGATGTTTTAAAGCACCTTAAAGCGTAAAATTCTTCAGACCAACGATACATAAATAAATGTATCTTTAAATTTATCTTTTATTAACCTTAGTTTAAACATACTAGGTAACCCTGAACTAGAACTGAATGTTTAAAACAGCAAGTATTTAAAATATATTATACCGTTAAGTAAGTTATGTGGTAACCTTACAATTACAGTATCTTTCATTCTTAGAATGCGATAATAATGTAAGCTATACATACAGTTATATCCGAGTTGATTTACGTTATCGGAAAAGAAGTCGCCTGAAGCAGTACCAGTTAATGGAACCATTATACAGACTGTCCCAAAAGTCCCGGACCGGTTTAATAACTCCTAAACGAAACTAGCTACAGTAATAATATTTCAGACATGACTCCTGGCTACAAAAAACTATTTTTTGAGATGTTAGTCACTATTGCCCCTGCCCCCAAAAACCAAATTGGGGGGGTTGCCCCAAATTTTTAAATGTAAACCCCTATCGAGTGACCCATCATTTTAAAGGTCTCATTGAGTTAATCACAACAGCACAAACCCGAGGTTGATATCTTGCTCCTGTCCAAAATGGCTGACCTTTTAGTGTTTCTTATGGTAATGTAATTTAAAATTGAACATTTTGTATAGTATACAAAGTAAACACATTTACAGGTTTAAGTTATTTTACTTTTTCAGTTGTAATAAACACCGGTGTCCCTTTAACAATTGTAAACTGATAACATTTTTGGACTCTCCTACTTTAAGTTCGTTATGACATGCCTTAATCCTTATCATTGCTGGAAAACCCCGCATCAACAAAACAATACCTGCAGCATTGGATATTATGGCTCAGTTATGAAATTGTGTCTTAGAATAATGTTGTCTAATTTTGGACAGGAGCAAGATATCGACCTCAGATTTGCGCTGTTGTGTTTAACTCAATGAGACCTTTAAAATGATGGGTCACTCGATAGGGGTTTACATTTAAAAATTTGGGGCAACCCCCCAAAATTGGTTTTTGGGGGCAGGGGCAATAGTGACTAACAACTCAAAAAATAGTTTTTTGTAGCCAGGAGTCATGTCTGAAATATTATTACTGTAGCTAGTTTCGTTTAGGAGTTATTAAACCGGTCCGGGACTTTTGGGACAGTCTGTATGGTAGAGTCATGCGAATTCCCCACAAGGATTCCAAGAAGACGTACTTAATTATTTTAAATTAGGCCACCATTCGGTTAAACAATGAATTAAGATATATTAGCCTACATTTCTCCTTCTTCGTCTTATATTTTGATGTCATTTTCTCTTTTGTCGCAAGTAACGTTATTTAAATTGTAATTGAGACTTTGATATATAAACGCTTCTTTCATTTCCAATATTTGACATATTTGTATACGTTTTTTTTAAAGACAACAAATAAAGTTGGTTTATAATGTTATGTAGGCCTAGTATAGTTGATTAAAAACCATATTATATTTTTAGACAACTGACAATCCTGAGCTAATAAACATTCAATATTATTATGTTTTATATATACATACACAAAGCCCGACTAACACGTCCACAAGCTCGCACTAATAAATATTGAATATGGCTACTCAAAAATCTTCTTTTTTATACACGAAATAGTACGTCCATTGTGATTACCCCTTTTCTCAAACTAGAAAGAGTTTATGGTATGAAAACAGCTGATTGGAAGAAAGGCTTTAGCCAAGTCCCAAGCTCTCAGACTTAGGTTCGATGGTCCGCCCAAGGTCACATACCTACCTGCCCGACTGCCAACCGGTCGCCTACTAAAGTTTCACCTTTACAAGCAGAGCAAAGGCAGGTAAAACTTTTGAACACATGGCTTAATACAAGCCAGCGACCATTAATTAAACTTTATATCTGACATTTAGTACCGTATAAACTATCGGCATTCCGATCTACTAGGGAAGACGATTTAATCTAATTACTTAATCAATTTGTCTGCAGTTTATATCTATAACAAATCACAATTCTAAATTTAATCATATTTGCAATTGGTAAATATGTAAAATAAATTCATTTGAAAATTACAATACAGTACTTATTTTACATAACAGTCCTACACTTAATTTTGGCAATTCAGATAATAATTTAAGTCATACCTAAATTGTTATTGTGAATAGGTAAAACTTATTACCGCAGATTAACTATTATTTAGAAATGAATAACTTGTATTAGAGGAATTTGAATTTATCAAATTTTATTTTGTTTTACAGATAAAACGAAATCATGTCGGTGTTTGGTCTGGTGTCTGCCGTAGCTGGCTTTGTCAAAGTGCGCTATTTAATCGACAAAGCTGTTATAGATAATATGGTCTTCCGATTTCACTACAGAGTTACTTCTGCTATACTCTTTGTGTGTTGTGTACTAGTTACTGCCAACAACCTGATTGGTGAGTTAATTTTAAAAATATGCAATTAAATATTGCTAAAATGTTCTAGTTTTATATTTTCTACAACTCAAATGTAATGCACATTTCTATCTTTTACTAATACTCTACTTAACTTCAAGCTAAATATTTAAAAAAAATAATAATTCGATGTACTTATAGATTTCATTCACTGGTTTTGTTCCAGCATAAAGAATGACAATGTAACTTACAAAACTAGATCTAAAAGATTTCTAATTTTATAGACTAGACATTAGACTACCATTATTAAGTTAAATATTTATTGCTTAAACTGAATAATGCTGCATATAAAGTGGAACAGAAAACTTGAAGCTCTTGAAGTTAGATGGTATAAGAAACTAGGCAATTATTTTTATCTTGTACTAGTCTAACTTTTTGTAAGTACAGATGTAAATATAAATTATAGACTTCAGTGAAGTTGGATTTGTACATTACATATTAGTTTTACACAGAAATAATAAATAAAACAAAACCACTGAACCAGTTGGTCAATATTTATACATTAGCAAAAATATAACATTAGACTACATTCATAAATAACTCTGAAGGGATAGCACTTATTTAATGGTATTAATCGCCCAGTACATGAAAGAAATAATCACAAAGATAATTTCTATAAGTTATTATTAACAATTAATGTGTAGTAATAAATTACCTTATTTTGCTCCATCATGTGACTTTATTTGTCTTGTTACTAAGACGCGTTTAGGAGTCTGAACTCCATCTTAAGTTTATCCTTCAGTAACAGTCCTCAAAACATTCTTTTACAAGCAAAATAAAATAGTTTATTACTACATATTAAATTTTTATTCATCAGTGACTTGGACACCCAACAATGAACATTAAATTCTTATTGTCAAGCGTATACATCATGGTTCTATTTAAACATTTAAAAGTGTTCATGAGGAACAAATATTTTAAAGAAAAACAAGCAAATGTTTAGATCTTTAAACATAATGATTAACTAAACATTGCTTTGTTTAGTAACTTTGAATAATTTAGACTATAATTTATCACTAATTACCAAACACCTGTTTTATAAGCATAAGTAGTTAATTCATGGCAGCTGAATATATGTCAATATAGAAAGAAATTCAACTTGTTAAAGAAATAAAATAATATACATTAAATGAAATTCTAGTTTGTAATTCAAAAATACTTGTGTAAATTTCTGAATGTGTTATAATCTTTGAAAATTCACATTTAACTAAGTAAACTCACTATGCTCAAAATGTATAAATACATGACCAAAATAAGTTTTTTTAATTATTTGTTGAAGTTTTGGTTAGCTAATTACTGTTATTGATCAAATAAACATTGTTTTCAACAAAAAAATATTTGATTTACAATCTGATTTATTTAGCAAAACATTTTCAGTAAGACAGTTAAAATTATTTTTTTTATGTATTTGATACATAAATAAATGTCTAATATATTATACCGTGTGAGTGAACACCAATAAATACGAATACATCAATATATATGTGATTAGATTTCCTAATCTGCCCATTTCATTTCAAACTGATGAAACTTCTGAATGCCTTGTGTTGTTTATAACATTTGTTGAATAGTTTAAAGTACTACAAGTTTTATGTTGCAGGTGATCCGATAGCATGTATAACTGATGGTGCTGTACCAGGACATGTAATTAACACATATTGTTGGATCACTCATACATTTACACTACCTCACCAACAAGGAAAACCTGTTGGGACGCATGTAGCTCATCCTGGTGTAGGAGATTATGTGCAAGGAGAAGATGCTACACGATACCATTCGTACTATCAGTGGGTTCCATTCGTACTGTTCTTTCAGGTACTTTAAAGTTAAAAAATAAATTTTAGTAAGAGAATGTTGAAAACTTTTCTGAATACATATCCTATAACTTCCCCTTACTGCTTACAAAACTGCTTCATGTTTAGAGGTTTATCCTCTGTAAAACATCTAAATGTATGTTATTACTGAAACAAAGTTTTACCTGAGATATTTAGATTAGTAAAATTTGAATTTGCCCTTTATGTTTATCGAAAAGAAAGAATTAACGGAAATTTAAATTCCTATTGTATGTTGTAATTTCCAAAAGAAGAGAAGCATGTTCTAATGCTAAACGCCTAGTCAAGTTTATCAGTTTCACATCAGCTGTTTATGTAAAGCATGAAAAAATATGCTTGGCCTTATCCTTCTTCAAGATATAACTGTTTTAGCAAAAATTCAGCTATTAAAAACTTATGTGTAACTGAACTTTTCTTATTTTAGGGTGTTATGTTTTACGTCCCACACTGGGTGTGGAAGAACTGGGAAGAGGGAAAAGTGCGTATGATCACTGATGGAATCCGTGGAGCAATGGTTGGACCCAAAGAAGACAGAAAAGATCGCCAGTCTAGACTAGTACAGTATTTTATCGACACATTACATATGCACAATGTATACGCCAGCGGTTATTTCTTGTGTGAAGTGTTAAACTTCATCAATGTGGTAAGTTGTATTGCAATAACTAAATTATTCATTTAGACCTAATGATATGAAAAGAATAACACATTACATATGCACAATGTATACGCCAGCGGTTATTTCTTGTGTGGAGTGTTAAACTTTATCAATGTGGTAAGTTGTACTGCAATAACTAAATTATTCATTTAGACCTAATGATATGAAAAGAAGAACAAATTTTTCACATAAGTACTATTATATAGTTATTTTAAACCAACTCTTTTTTGCATCATTCTAATGCTACCAAAAATCATAATCTCTTCTTTGCTTTATCAGGTTTGATGTTTAGTAACTTACATCCCTTTTGAGTGAGACCTACATTACAAACTAAACACAGACAGCTAAACAAATTGACCAAAATACTACACATGATAAGACATTTCTACACAGTCCAGCAAGCATACAACATTATCAAATTACATCTTTGTTCTTTTTTGTATTACATTAAATGTTTTTGCTTATTATAACACATATGATTGATTTAATAATCTTTTAGTTTATTTATTTTTGTTATTATTTTCCAACTTGTTACAATACAATACTGTTGATTGCATGTAATGCAAACAAACTGTATACAAATAGTTTTCTACTACAGTGATTAAGCACCTGAGTCATAAGTTACAACACACTGTAATCAGCAATTAGTTTAGCAAACATGACACTCTATAGCTTATGGTGATTATCAGGTGTTAAGACATCCTGTCAATAACATACTCCCGAGCTTAAAATTAATTACAACAGTTTACAAATTGTTTACATGCTTTTCAAAGGTTGACTTTCATAATCACATTGCCAATTATTCAATATTTTTCTTCAAACAAATTAATATAGTAACAAAACATAAAGTTAGTAGAATACTGTATTTTAATTACAAATGTCTGTTTGATATACATGAATATATGCAATGATTGAGGAATAACAAGCCAAATAATTATAAATTGTTCAACCACTTCCAAAATAATTTAAAAGAATTTCCACGTACTTAATAAAGGACTTGAAGAATTTTATTTTGTTCCAAGGTTGAAGTATTAGAGTTATGAATGCTTTTTTAGTATTAAGAGAGAGTCACCAAGTAATTAATATCTTAATAACAAATAATTAAATTATCTAAATAATGTCTATTAATATTAAAAATCAAACAATACTAGTCCTATAATAAATGATAACCCATCAAATACATAAATGATTGGAACATTAAATTCAAATATAATCTTAATTATTTATATTAAAAAATGTCATTGAAATGCTGATCACATCAAAAACATGTTTGTAAGCACAAACCCAAAATCAAAGATTATTAAATGAATCAAAGATTTAATTTACACACTTTCCATTGAAAGAATTAAACCTAAAGTTAACTTTGGATAAATTCTATAAACTAACATCTGCACACAACTATGGCAAGATTAGAGAAAGTTGTAGCCTAAGCTAACTTGGTATTTTAACCTTGCCCCAAATCTGGAAATAGTGTGGTTGAAAAGACTGATCATATTTTTTAAACTAAATGTGTTAAGACAATACTAAACAAAATAAAGGCACTACCAATAGAAATTAAAAATTAACACGTTTGTGTGAAATTATGAAAATATTTTATAAATAGAGAAAGATAATGTAATTTTCTCATACTATTTGTTTTTTGTTTCAAATAAGTATTCAGGGAAGACAAAATTTAGGGGAAAATTTCCCTCATTAATTAAAATCTTATTTGCCATCACTTTTCCAAAAAACTTTTAATCTTTTTTATTCACTGTAGTTAACCTGCAAAGTATAAAGGCCTATTAAAATTCATAGTACAAATTTTAGAGTTATGATTATCAGAACATAGCGCATTAGTATACTTTATAACTATACTAATATCATTGTGATAATTTTATCCATTTCTGAAAAGTTTGGAATGGATAGACAATCAAATTAATTTAAATATTGTCAAAGAAATATTTGATGCCGATAATAACTTAGTAATTATTTTTAATTGAGTAACAACTTAGTAATTACTTTTAATTACCTCAGTGTTCAACCAAATTAAATAACATTTTAAATCTATTTATCTTGAAATTTTGTTGAAAATTATTTTTAAGAATATGGAGATAAGCTCTTTAAAAGATTACTACTGTAGAATTAATCAGAACATCATATAAATTGTATTAATAACATACTATATTTATGGAAGGATTGAAAGGTTTTCAAAAAGATATGATTTAAATTTATTGAAAATAAATTGTAAAAAATTGATTTTTTTTAAGAGATGTACTGTGTTATGTACGAACAGAATTTTTCGTAGCACCCATAAAGAATTGTTTGTAAAAGTCAGAGAAACTTCTGACTAAAATAATTTGGGAGTAGGATTAAATACTAAAAGTACTAGTACGTAGGGTCTCGTTTATCCGACTTTCACTTATCCATCATTTTATAAATCATTTATCTATGATGTCCACTGTAAATTGCGAGCGTGAGTGTAAGATTATTTTTAGTTGCTTCCGATATTACCACTGCTACCCCAAGTGAAGAGTGGCGCCCATCTACCCTATGACTTTTATGTCTGTCATCGCTCCACCATAGTTTGACATTTAGTAGGTGTTTTCTTAATACCTTCCTATTATATGACATTTTTCTTTATCCGATGTTCTGTTGGCCCATTGATGTCACATAAGCGAGTATTATTAGATTTGAAGAATTATGAATTGGTCAGCCCGCACTGAGCCTAATTCTGCAGTTAATTTCCAACAACCACGTAACTTAGGTGTTATTTATATTATTTGTGTTGAACAAAATATTATATTACTTTGCAGGAAGGGAAGATGAATAAAGCCAAGATTTTATACATTCTATAAAAAAACTAACACGTCAGAGAAATCTGATAGCTAAGATAGGCGGGGCTGCAGAGTCGTATTACAGTATAAGCAAAGGCTTCTGAATACATGAGTCATTTGTACTTATAAGTGAAAGTACTTATAAAGGTTAAACAATTTCACAGAAGTAAAACTGTGTTTGGATACAAAAATATAATATCTATAAATAATATGCTGTTTAAAATAAAATTTAAAACTCCTGTACATATATAGACCTGGTAAAATTAAATAACATACAGTTAATAATATATATTGAAATAATGTCACACAGTTATGATATACTGTTTAATATATAAGCTAAATTTCCATTAATTTATCACATTCAATATTGATTTAAAAAAATAATAAAACTAACTGTAAATGATTTTAAAGCTTTAAATCCTCTCTCTTAACTTTAATATTTTATTGAGCTTTCACAAATTAGTTTTATTAAAGATGAGAGAGCATTAACCTCAATAAATAACCTTGTACATATTAAATGTAAAGATATCTCACAAACTCAATCCCCTATGAACTTTGAACTTCATTACAGCAAGTGAAAACTAATGTTTTAATGAATTTCTGTTTTGTGAATCATGAATGTTTTATTTTATAAAGACACTCTTAATTGCATGTTGAAGGAAGTGCTAAAACGATACATGGGATGTAATCATACATTTAGATAAGGAAATTATCGCGGTTAAGCAGACATAGTTACTTAGAAACAGTGCAAGTTAAAAATATTTCTATCCATAAATAAACAGTATTTAAATTTCATCAATACTTTGTAAAATGTAAAGCAATTTAAAAATTGAAAACCTGTAAGTTAAATTAACACGTTTGATAGTGCAGGGTGGTTAGTGTAATTCCCTGACATTTCCCTGACTAAATTACTTTTTCCCTGACCAATCTTAGAAAAAACACAAACAAAACCATGCTAATTTTATTTTAGTAACTTGGTCAAATTATATTGGTGACAAATAAATTTTTAGGGAATTAATTAAATATTTAATTAAACACGGTAAAATTATAACAGTTCAATATTTAATACTATGTTACTGTACCAACTACCAGCAGTTGAAAATTACACATTTATGACTACTGTATATTGATTTAAACACTGAATTACTCAAATTATATTTTATTATATTATAACAAAAGAAATGACTAACTGATTTTTGTAATCAAACTACTGGTACAGATTTGCATTGAACATTTAATTTGATATAAAGATACCAAAATTTGAAAACATTTCATAATAAAACTAACATTTTTAGAAACCGCACATTACAGAAAGGTTTCAAGGTCGTAACACGGCAAGGGCATTGGAACATGCTGCCACATTCACACCCGTAACTTGCCGATAATTGTTTTTACATATCAGAAAACGTAGTTTTCTTATTGTTTAATAATTTAGAAGTTTATCTTTTCTTTAAAGTTTATTTTCTCAATTAAAAATTGTATTAATCCATGATTTTAAATAGGTATTTTTAACTATTTTCCTTAGAAACCTTATTTTTCCCTGTCCTTAACCAAAATTCCCTGACTTTTCCAGGTTGTCCCTCTTTTCCCTGTCGCTAGCCACCCTGTAGTGTTTAAACTGACATTACAAATAACTTGACACATTCCATTTTACTAGAATAAATAGTGGTAGTTGAAACATTTCATGGTGGACAATATTTGTTGGAAAAGATGATTTAATGTATAAAAAAACAAATTCTACAGTACTTAACTACAATTATTTTGTACTTCAGTAATATTCAGTGTTAACAAATATAAGCAAATGTCTTAGTACACTTAAATACAAAAAAAAAGAAGAGATTTGTTATTTAATTTGTACAAATGGTTTAAGCAATAGTTTATGTAGGCATAATATCTCTGCTATTTGTTAATTTTTTATAAATAAATAAGAGTGGGTAAACTTATGATGACTTAGATGATGTACGTGCTGTATTTAATTTGTTTAGCTTAGCAGGATTAAAGAAATGTTGTTAAATCTGCAATGAAAATCAATTCATAATACATTAATAAATGAAAAATATTCGTTAAAAGAGATGAACAAGAAGTAGTTCAATATTTATATTTAATGTATTTTCAATATTTAACAATACTTTTTGGATTATTCTGTTTTTGAATTATTTTGAACGCTCACTTAAATTAAACTTATATTTATTTTGATTACATATTACAAAAGTTTCAATAGTTATTCAAGTCTTAAGGGAGGAAAGTATCACTTTGTCGCCACAAAAGGAAAATTACCGCAGCGAGGGCGACTAAGATACTTTCTTCCCATAATAAACACAATATTTTTCCTCAAGCTAACGTTTTAATAAATAATTTGCATTTTGCTATGGAAGAAATGGTATTAAAATATGGACATTCATATTTACAAAAACAATTGAGGTTATGTGAAGAATACACAGGCACATAAGTTCATCGATGCATTTTCTAACATATGATTTAGCAGGCAGAAAAGTGTCCATATAAAAAGCATTCAATATACTTTACAGCCTACAGGCGGGCCGACAAAGTAAACTCAATGCTTTTTATATGAACACTTTTCCACCCCCCCCCCCCCCCCCCCCATGATAAGTTGTTCTTTCTACCATGTAATAAATGTTCTAGACATGTGATAAAGTATTTGTAGTAACATCATTAATTACCTACTATGACACTGTAGCCAATGATATGACTTTGGAATTGGCTAATAAACTCCTTCAAAATACAGTAGAACCTCAATAATTCGAGCTAATCGAGGCTGACTGTACCTCGAACTATAATAAAACTCAGAATACCCAGAGGAATGGACAAAAATAAAGAATTTTATATTTTTTTAAGTTTTAATTAGTAGAAATATATTTTAATGGTAGAAAATGTTTCGATTTTATCTCCATTAGGGCCCCATTCCCCTACAGTTACTTCACCAACACCGTACTCACCTGGAAGTCTCTTTGAGGTTTCACCATTGTCTAGTCTCTATAATTTAATTTTTGTTGGCTGAAACTTTCGTTTAGCTTTCCTACTCATCGTTACAAAAATACAATCAAAATTTGAAAAACTAAAACACTTTTAACAGAAACAGTAAAGAATGCACTCGCTAATCGACAATGTTACACAACACCGATATGCTAGCGCGTGTACTTCCATACTGACAGTTTACTATTGAACTATTTTTAGAATAGCAAGAGTGGGGAGATGGTCGAGTAAGGGGTGTATGTATGACTGAGCTGACACGAGATATAAGCGGCATCGTCAAGACCCAATGTTGACTCATTACCTATCTGCTAGTGGTGGTGTGTTGCCAAGTGAACACAAGCCAGACAATCTTCGATCCCCTGTCACATTAAAAGGCTAGTTAGCATTTTAAATGTACAATAAGGCGGCGGTAACAAAGTAATTTTGAACGCGCGCTACAATCAATGTTTTAAAAGCTTTAAAATATTCAAAAAACTGTTTTTTAATTTCGCAAACACAGCTCGAAATACCCAAACAATCAAACTACTGCGACTCAAATTATCAAGGTTCTACTGTAATTGTATTTGATTAATTTTTTATTTAAAACTTGATGACTATGTTAGTACCTATTATAAACCTTTTAAAACTTGATGCATTTCATATTTCAACTGCATTGCATGCTGTCCTTCAAACTACAATGCCGACTTACAATAAGTTTGTTTTTGGCTCGGATATAAATACGAAAAGGACAAGAAAGGGGTCGACCATGCTAATCATTTCCAAGCACAGAACTGTAAAGTATAATAAATCTTTTACCGTAACGGCATGTCGCTTGTGGAATTTGCTACCAGATTCCATTAAAACTATTGAACATCATTGAAACTTCATTTCATGAATGGTACTGACGTGGACTGATATCTTTGCTTGGGGTGTGTAGGAAAGAGAATTTGTTTAGTTTGCTTATTTATATTTTATGATGTATGAAGGTGTGTGTGTATGTTGTTATAAGTAGTTTATTCTTTTACTTCAATAAGTATGTTTAAAATTAGTCTATTTTATTTTGTAAGGTTTAAGAAACTGTATAAAGTAATACTTCTTTCAGTTCATGCCATTAATTATTAATTACTGACATAATATAATTTTTAAATTACAGATTGCCAATATGTTCTTTATTGATTCATTCCTTGGAGGTGCCTTCCTTACATATGGAACAGATGTGATTAAATTTATGCAAATGAATCAAGAAAACAGAACTGATCCTATGGTGGCTGTCTTTCCTCGTTTAACAAAGTGTACATTCCATAAGTTTGGTCCTTCAGGGTCTATTCAAACTCATGATGCCCTTTGCGTACTTGCTCTTAACATCCTCAATGAAAAGATCTACATCTTCTTATGGTAAAGAATTTATACAAATTTCTTTAAATTTATTTTCATTTTAAAATGAATTATTTTTACAAGAAAAATGTTGCTTTGGAATCATCATGATTTCTAAAGTTTAATACCTTTAGTCAACAGTGTAACTAAACTTTATATTTCTAATTATGATTCATATTTGAACTATGTAATTCGGTACACTAGACAATTATTTATAGTAAATAGTTACAATATTTGCTAGTAAAATTGAGTAAGCAAACAACAAATTAAGAACTTATCTGCAAAATATGTTCTTTAGCCTCAATTGTGCTCCCTACTCCTTCCGGCTGAGAAAACTTGAATTTTGAAGAAAAAGAAAATAAATTTTACTATATCCCTATGACTAGAAATAACATACTCACACACTAAATAATATTATAGTCTTCATAAAATGTGACTATTTTATGAATTATTTTTGCTTTTGAATTGTACATATTTTATACATAAATACCTCATAACTATTATTCTTTTTCATAGTTACAATAATACAGCACTGTTCAACCGAGTACTGTCGGAATGTTTAGGTGTCACAATCAACTATGAAAAAATGGATAAAAATGTGTACACTACAGTAGTATACACAAATTATAAACTTAAAATGGTTCACAGTTACATTTTAAGGTATAATAATTATATAGGGTGATTCAATTGAAAGTTACAATTTATGCCCATATCCTAGTATCGTTCACTACAGGCAGTGACAAGAGCACCATGACTATTTAGAAAAAAGTACAGTTTTAATGATGGAGCCAACCCAAAATCAACAAGTTATTTTTTTAGATGTGTAAATTTGGATCATTAATTGATTTTTAAAACCTCAAATACTTAAATTTTGTCTGCGTTAAAGTGCTAAATATGATTTTGTTCGGGTTATCAATTTTGTGGCTCTCTAACATTCATTCAATGAAATCACCTATTCCTGCATCCACTGGATCTTGTTGGCATACATATTCAGATCTTTTATTAAAATGTTCAGCATAGGGCTGTAGGAAAGTCCATCACTGGGAACGATAGTGAAGTGAGTTTGAAGGATTGTCACAAATACTAGCACTCACTATAATGATACTTTTGAATGATTGATAAGGACTTACTAGCTTTGCACATTCATAGCTTGGCACATTCATCACTAATCCAACTTGTTTCAATTTTTCAATTAATTTTGTGTTTACAGCACTAGATGGTCAATTATGTTTACCGAAATCATTTTGCAATACCCGAATCATGTTAAATCATATTTTCTTCATTTCAAAAATAAGTTTTAAAACAATTAAAATGCATTCTTTAGTTGAATACCATTCTATAACAACAAATATCAATACTTAAAAAATTAACTATTTCAAACACCATCTGTTTATATTTCAGAGGGGAAAGTATTGCCAATTAAAAAATGTTACCTTCAATTGAATCACTTTTAAAATGTATATAATAAAGGAATTAAAATATAAATTCATTCAAACAGTAATTTTTCTGTCTTGTGACTTTAACCAAACTCAAATTAACATAACACATTGTCAACATTTCTCGATAATTGCAGTGCCAATATCAACAACATAACATCTGTCAAGCTGGCTTGATCAGTCTGAACTTAAGTTTTTCGTATAGGCTTCCTGAAGTTAACATGATATTTATTTTACTTTCAGGTTCTGGTTCATTATTCTTGCTATGCTCTCGGGCTTCGCGTTAGTCTATAGTGCAGCTGTTGTGCTACTGCCATCTATCCGAGAGACTATTCTGATTCGACGTTTCCGTTTTGGAACTCCTGCTGGTGTGACAGCTTTAATTCGTAAAACCCAGGTAAATATATTAGACAAGAATCATAGTAATATAGCCAAAATATTGTAATTGTATTTCAATTAAACTTGTATATATCCCGATCTAAATTAATGCAGTATAGATATTTCCAAATTTTAAAATCATTAATATGAAAAGGAGTAAATCAAATAAGTACAACAGAAATAGAAAGTTAGAAGGGCCTACTAAACTAGGCTATGTAATTTTAATTTCCTACATTACTTAATAGATGTATAACCATACTCAAGTCTTAATAAGCACCTAGCGCATTCATTTTTCAAATTTAATAAAATTGTCTTTCATTATTGGCCATAGATTTTGCTGATCATTGCACAAACTCATAGACAAACACTTACTTTTATTATATTGGGCTAGTTATTTCTGTTTCACCTAATTTAAGTGTGTTTTGGAATACTCAATATCTATGTTGTTATAACACCATATTTTCTTACTTTCAATATCTATGTTGTTATAACACATGTATTCTTACATTTTGCAAGAGAGCCTTATACTTCTGAAGAATATAATTTAATCATTGTAATCTGTCGTGATAAAATAATAAATGTTAGAAAAATATTTTTAAATCTTGAAGACAAAGCTAAGGTGGTTAGAAAATGATACTCAATGTACAGTAATACGTTAATAATCCTATCTTCAAAAATTTTAATTCTGCGAATGCTTTGTAAAATTTAGATACAAAGTGACTGTAAACCATGCAATTTTCAAGATTCAACTTAAAACTCAATAATGATAGCCATTACAATGTTTTAATTTATTAAAATATATGATTTAAATACATAAACTATCATTTTCTATATGATGTACGATAATCTATACAACGGTGATCCCGAATTACTTTCGATTATCGACATCTTACTATAACAGAGACTAGCAAAAAATAATAAATTGTACAGGAATTTTGTTAACTGTCATGTCAACTTGAACAGTCTGACTGAAAAACTAGCAAAAATAAATTTTATCATATCTTTAACACATTCGATACCAACTCAAAAGTTGGACTTGCACAATATAGACCGAAGTCACGTATTTGTGATACTCTGGTTTTCGTTGTAGACCGACGACACACATGCGTGACGCTTTAGGCGCAAACTACAGCCCGACGTCATGTATTTGTGACTCAAGCTTATTCTTACTAAAGCTTGAGAATCTGGCTGCTAGTTAGTCTATTTGATCATCTTTATAACTGCATATCAGGCTATAGGAATGTCTGTCACATATATGTGTCACTTGGTCTGAGCGGCACTTGGACTTTTTCTTTTGTAGTGTTGACCAACCTGTTGTTCATGTTGACTCAACTATATAGTTGGCGATTCACTCGTGTATTACCTTTGTTGTGATCATTTAATAAACCGGTTTAACTAAACAGTGTTCATTTATGCTATTTACAAAAACAAAAAACGAAAGTTTTTTAAAAAAAACACAGTTTTCTTGATTCACGTATGTGTGACGGCCGGTCAGCAGTACGCATTACCGATCAGCAGTAGTAAAAACGCTATGGACCGATATCACATATGTCTGACACACAAAACAATCAACAAAAATGTGCAACTGTTACTTATAAAGAGAGTTAGGCATTTTTGGATTGGTATTTGAGTATAATAAACATTCAAACATTTAAACAAATTATTAGTCTGGGGATATGTTTCTTCATTTTTGCATTGGTCTATACTGGAACTATATATTTTACAATTAGGTAGTGAACGTGCTAAACAAATTGTAATTCCATTACAGTGTATTTTAACTAAAATGATTTTCAAACAATTCAGGTTGGTGATTTTCTTTTGTTGCACCTACTCGGACAAAATCTTAACATGATGATGTTTGGAGAACTGCTCGATGAACTAAGTCGCAAACTACACCTTGGGAACAACATCCCGACTGCACCATCAACTCTAGAACTTTCACCGATTTATCCATCCGACAAATTACGTCTTCATAAAGAGACGGAAGCTTGATTCACTTCCTAATATTATGAGGACAAACCAAACACAACATAGGTCTTCCTATTGAATTTAGTATTTTAAAACAAGGCGTTGTTGAAATCCAGTGATAAAGAATTAGTCAAAAACTGACTAATAAGTTTTGCCCACTTTTTGGATGCATAACTTGTGCCTTATTTGAAAATAGTGTATAATTTTAGCTTTTTTTAAGAACATATGATATTGCTTAAATAAATAGAACTAGATTAATATTTTATTACTGCATGAAGGATAGCGGATTATTTATAACGTTAGATAAATTGGTCCATACAGCTGATTAATTAGGCATATATAAATTTACTTTATAATTAAGATTATTTCTACAAATATTAAAAATATTATAAACAATTTTATTTTGATAAGTTTTTCAATGATTGTGTTTAACGGAAAATACAAATAATATATAATGTAGTGGAATCTCTATAACTGTTGTAGTTATAAACTATGATATTCTTATTAGACTGTACTTTGATCTCTTTAAAATTCTTTAGTTATAGTCTATTATTTAAAAACAAAATTAACAAAAGGATTAAGTAAGCAAACTATATCGCTCAATCATGTACATTCCACTTTATTAAATAATTTTTTGTAAACATATTGCTTACATATTATATTTGAGGTTAGAAAAAGAAAAATTGTAAAAATATTCTTTTATTATGTTTTAAGATGCATCTAATATTTTATCTTGTTAAAGTTATTATTGTTATTGATTGACTTGTCAGTGAATAAATGCACTTGTTTCGCCTCACAGTTAAGTTTTAGAAAGTATACCAGAATTGTAATTAACTGTTTTAAGATAAAAACAAATATTCTCAGTGCATTCCTACTACATTCCCATGACAAGATAAAGTGAGCTTGTAGGTAGAAAGAAACAATAATTTTGTTAAAATGCTCAAATATAAGTTTTGACATTGTCTAATAGAGTAAAATTATTTTTCTATATAACATTGGAGGTATTTTTGTAATGTGATGCATTTGTTAGTGTAAGAGCTTTATGACTGTATTTTGTACATTCCAATGTGAAAATAAATATAAATTTCCAATGTTTTCGTTCATTTTAATTAAATATTTTCATAAATATATTTAATTTATATCAATAGTGAACTGTATAGTTTTCAATCTATGAGTTGTATTATAAACAAACTTGCTTCACTTAATTTGCAAGAATAACTTAATGCTTTTAATGATACTTTTTCAAAAGAAAAGAAAATATTTGAACAAAACATTATAAAATTTAAGAAAGTTTATAACACTTCAAATTTAACTTAGATGTTTTTTATAAAGGAGAGTGTACTTTAGTTAAAAATACACTAATCATTTTTACCCTTCAACTTCAGTTTAAATACAAGCAAAATCTATTATTATGTTTCAGTAACTTTTAAGTTTTGTTGTGAAATTGCCAAACTTTTTAAAGCTAACTTACTATTTTTGAGGTTGCACTAATTAAAAAGCAGATAGCTCCTACAGTATTATTATTATTATTATTATTATATAGAGGGTTTATGTGATCCACCACCGGGACCCACTGCACCTAAACCATGAGGTCCTCTGTGCCCCATGTCCAGGCAGTAGCTCACATCAAACCCGCCCTTTTTGCAAACCGAAGAAGTCCGTGGGGTCCTTCCTCTCGTATATAACTGGTGTCAGGGTATCCTTGTCCCAGATATTTCTGCCTCATTGATGCGAGAGCATCACATTCGCATAGAACGTGGAATGAGGTTTCCTCCTTCTCTCCACACCTTCGACATAATGGGTTGTTCTCCAGCCCCATTAGGTGGAGGTGCCTCCTCAGAGAGTTGTGTCCCGTCAGTAGACCGACCAACAACCTCACTTCTGGCCTGCCAAGACCCAGCAGTGTTCTGCTTAGGCGTCCATCCAGGCCTTCAATGAAGTCGTGTGCCTGTCTCTGACCTCTTACCGTCTCTCTCCATCTACGCAAGTGTCCTAATTGAACATTTTTTCTTACACTTTCTTTCCCATAGCCTCTTGATATTCCTATCATTGGTTCTGGGCCCGTCGGAGGAGTTCCTGCTCCTCTCTTAGCCAGTTTATCTGCTATTTCATTCCCTTCCACTCCTTCATGTCCAGGGACCCAAACAAGTCTTACCTGCCTACTGCTTGACAACTTATCCAGCAGTAATTGGCATTCCCAGACCAGTTTTGATGTTGTTTTTGTAGCTATAATAGCCTTTATAGCCGCCTGACTATCAGAGCATATCGCAACATCTGTGCTCATGCTTCCTGATTCCAGTATTCGTTTTACGCATGCAAGTATTGCGTATACCTCCGTTTGAAAGACCGTAGAGTATAGTCCCAGCGACACAGAGTATCTTCCCTGGGTGTACGGTCCTTTGTGCATGTACATTCCGGCTCCCGTACCTTTGTCTGTTTTAGACCCGTCCGTGAACCAGATTTGTCCATTTCCAAGATCTACTTGTTTCCGTAGCCACTCTTCCCGAGCCGGAAAAATAGCCTCCAATCTGCTATTGAAATTATACTTAGGAGTCATGTAATCCGTACCGGCTTGCAGCATCGGATCCCACTCCAGCATCTTGTTCAGACACTCACCGTGTCCATTTCTTGCAAGAGATGTTGACCAACCCCCTCCTGTGTTCAATCTCATTGCGGCCTTGCTAGCCTCCCCCTGTACCATGAGGTCCAGAGGTGGGAGGTCCAACAGGATTTCCATGGCCGCTGTGGGGGTCGTTCTCATGGCCCCCGTGATTCCAAGGCAGGCCATCCGCTGTACTTTATTAAGTTCTCTCTTTGCCCATTCCTTCCTGGTAGCAGGCCACCAGACTAAAGAGGCAAAAGTTAAAGACGGTCTTATTATAGTAACATAGAGCCAGTTCATCATCTGGGGCCGAAGCCCCCATGAACTTCCAATCGCTCTTCTGCATGCCCAGAAA
Source organism: Philaenus spumarius (assembly GCA_018207615.1). Taxonomy (NCBI): domain Eukaryota; kingdom Metazoa; phylum Arthropoda; class Insecta; order Hemiptera; family Aphrophoridae; genus Philaenus; species Philaenus spumarius. The sequence goes on from JAGFPH010000147.1 coordinate 221,343, forward strand.
GCGTTACACGCTTTTGCTGCCTTTCTTCTTATGTGTTCACTCCAGATCAGCTTTGTATCTAGGGTGACGCCTAAGTATTTAGTTGTTTCGGAGCATGTAAGTCTTTGTCCCAGTAGACTGGGCATGTACAGACCATCCGTCCGACGTTTCCTAGTAAAGAGAATGAGATCTGTTTTCCCTGGGTTTACAGCCAGACCCATTCTCTCACACCAGCGTTCCAACCATTTGAGTGAGCTTTGGACGATGTCAGATACAGTCCCTGGGAATTTGCCTATTCCCAGAATGCATATGTCGTCCGCATAACCTTGGGTATAAACTCCTCTCTCATTTAGTCCCACAAGCAGATCATCCACTACCATAGACCATAAGAGAGGTGAAAGAACTCCCCCTTGGGGGCATCCACGCGCAACCTCAATTCTAATTTCACTACTGTTTAATTGTGAGATCGCCATTCTGTTTTCGAGATAAACTTTTATCCAGCGGGTGATAGTGTGTTCTACCCCCCGCTTGATTAATGCGTCTGTCATGGATTTGAAGGAGGTATTGTTAAACGCCCCTTCGATGTCCACAAAAACTCCCATCGCAAGTTCTTTCTGCTCCAGCACCTTTTCCACCCTGGCTACCAGTTGGTGGAGTGCTGTTTCGACAGATTTGCCTGCAATGTATGCATGTTGGTTTTTATGAAAAGGATTTGCAGCCACTGCTCCATCCCGTATGTATCTATCTATCAGTCTTTCCAACGTTTTAAGTAGGAATGATGTTAAACTAATAGGTCGAAAGTCTTTTGGATTGCTATAAGTTCCTTTCCCTGGTTTAGGGATGTAAACTACCTTCGCTAATCTCCATGACCTAGGTATGTGTCCTAGAGCAAGAGATGCCCTGAATACTTTTATTAGCCATGGCACCAGCTTATCTCCGCCCCTCTGGAGAAGAGCTGGGAATATTCCATCTGGTCCTGCACTTTTAAAGGGGTCAAAGGACTTAATTGCCCATTTGACCCTGTTGCCAGTTATTATCTTCTTTGCCATTTCCCAGTCAGCCTTCCCTATCACATCCGGGATGTTTTCTTCCCGCAATGTCACAGTTTCAGCGGATCCTGGGAAGTGTGTTATTGATAGATACCTCAGGGTATCTTCTTCCGTTTCCGTCATTTCCCCTGATGGAAGCTTGAGGGGACCGAGTCTTCCTACCGGGTCTCTGACGAGTACTTTTTGAAGTCTTGAGAGTTCGGAGATGGTCTCAATGCCATTGCAAAAGGTCCTCCAAGAGGATCTAGATGCCCTCCGAACTTCTCGTCTATAGTTACGTTGCCTTTGCCTAAACTCCTCCCAGTCTCCAGGGTTATCAGACCGCTTGGCTTTGTTAAAGCTTTGGCGAGTCTGCCTACGATGGGATTCCAGGGTCTGGTTCCACCGCAGTCCCCGAACCTGGGGTTGAGCTTTGAGCATACAGCAATTCCTCTCATAAGAGTTTGTTAAAGCTTCCTGTAGATGGCCTACAGTTAGCTCAAGATCTACATGATTGCGAATGGTCTGGATAGGACCATCATTTAACTTTGTCTCCAGGCTTTCTTTAAAGGAATCCCAATCCGTCTGTCTTGGGTTCCTTATAAGCCTGCTCTCTGTCTCAGCCCCGCACAGTTTAAACTGAATGCGCCTGTGATCAGAGAGTGTTGGTTCCGTAGAAACTTGCCACCCATTCACTCTTCCAAAAAGTGTGGAGGAGCAAAGCGTTATGTCAATGACCTCCTTCCTTAGTCTATTTTGGAAGGTGTGGTCATTCCCGGTATTTAGAACCATAAGATTGGTCCCACTTAAGTAATTGAGGAGGGCCTCCCCTCTAGCGTTGGTGTTGGTACTTCCCCATATCACATGATGTGAATTAGAGTCACACCCCACCACCACCGGAATGCCCTTCTTGTTACATTCTAATATTAGTTTTTCCATCTCCTCTGATGGAGGATGATGATTTATATCATATGGAAAATAAGCCGAACAAACAACTACTTCCCTCATGACTTCATCTATTTTAATCTTAACTTTAACTGCCACTAGGTCATCGGAAAGGAAACCCGCCACCGGCCATGACTCTAACCCTTTTACCATGACCGCCGCCCTTGGCCTTCCTTCCCCGCCACCACCATACAACCTATAACCAGTTACGTTTAACCCTTTTATGTTGCCTCCATACAGCCAAGGTTCCTGTATGAGAGCAACATGTACCTTAGTCTCAACTAAACACCGAGAAATCAGCCGTGAGGCCGCTATACTATGTTGTAAATTAGCCTGAATAAAACTAATTTCACTCACCTCTTTGTTCTTGTGGGGTCCAGCGATGGTCTTCTTGTCCCCTGAAGCCAGGGGGTGGTCTGTTCCTATAACGGGAGCGACGGGACCACCAACCATTGCCTGCTCCCCTCCTACTGCTTCCCTCCTTCTTTCTCTTCCTCCTTCCTAGGCTTCTCTCCCAGCGGTGTGAATGCTGCCTGTGCGAAGCCGTAAAAAGGTTTCCATTTGTAGGAGTTCTCCAGTACTCCAGCACTGACAGAATCGATGCTGAGCACAAGGCGGACTCCCTTCATTCCGTCCTCCTTGCGCTCGAAGACCCTCCAGCCCTTTGTATTTAGGCCTTCGTTTCTTCCCAGCATCTGCAGGACCCTCTCAGTAGGTACAGGTGGGCCAGGGAACCAGGCTACCACCTTCTTGTACTGAAGAAGGTCCTCCATCTTCATAACTTTGAGTTTCTTACCCCCGACCTCTCGACCGGGGATAATACTATTTTGTAATCGTTAAACATTATAATTCTTATGCTAAAAACGATACAGCAAACCATTTAATAATATCTCATCTTGTTGGTCAATTAATCGATATTTTTTTGCGAATTTTTACAACGAAATTCAAATAACATGTATTTTATATTAATAATAATGAAAAAATTACACAAAGCAAACAGAAAAAGGTAATAAAAAAGTGTTTAATAATACTTCTAAAAGAATGAATCCCTTACTTGAATTACTACAGATGTTCAAAGTGGCATCCTCCTACTTGTTGACAAAATGCCGTATGGTCGTAAAAGGCATTTATAGCATTTTGCAAATAGATTCCCCTGTGATTTGACTTGCTTCATTTAGAATTCTTCGTCTTAGCTCACCAAGATTCTCTGGTTTTGTTTTATAAACTTTCAAATAATCCCAGAAGAAGAAATCTAATGGACTCAGGTCAGGTGACTGCGGGGGCCATTCAATTTGTCCTCTACTACCAATCCATCTAGCTGGAAAAATATCATTTAACAATGCACAAACTTGAATTGTAAAGTGGGCAAGGAGCTCCATCTTGCTGAAACCAAGCATTGTTAAAATTTTCCCCAAAATAATTTTGGATAGCTGGAACAATTTGGTTTCGAACCATACCTACATTTCGCCTGTAAAATTTCCTTCAATAATAAACGGCCCAATGTATACAATACAATTCCAGCCCAAACATTAATCTTTTCAGGATGCTGTGTATGTACTTCCTGAAACCAATGCGGATTCTTCTCACCCCAATAACGACAATTATGTCTGCAGACTGTGCCGTTTAGCATAAAGATAGCTTCATCTAAAAAGACAAAATTTTTTAAGAAGTTAGGTTGTTCGATGATCTTGTTTATCATATTTTCATTGAATTCAACACGCCGCTCAAAATCATCTTCCTATAGTTCTTGGTGCAATTGTATTTTGTAAGGCCTTAATTTGTTCTCTGTCAAAACTTCATGAATGGAGGTTTTGATGGTATTTGTAACATGATATTTAGTTTTGTATTTTCAGTTAACACTTGTTTAGGTCTGCCTGATTTCAGATGATTTCTTAAAATTCCAGATTCCTCAAATCTTTGTACTGTTTTGAACACAGCAATTGGAGGACGATCAGGAAAGTTGTCATTGAAATAGATTTCTTACATTTTCGAATTATCTAACACGATCACCATAACCACGCATCATAAGAACAGTAATTCTTTCAAATTCAGTGAGCTGCATTTTTTCTTTTAAATTAAAGAAAATAATTCAAAAGAACAGCAGACTAGAAAAAAACACAATTCTACTAATTAATGAACAAGAATTCACAAACTTCCTACAAAGTATGATTTCCACTAACAAATTCAAAAAAAGAGAATATGAATAATAACTAGCTCAACAATGAAACCGTTACCAACAATGTAAAGCAAAATATTTGCATTTAGATTTCTAAAAATTTTCAATTTTAATAAACAGGCACGCACGTTCAATAAAACAGCTGATATAACCTAAAAATGTTATTACAATTTCGTTGTAAAAATTCGCAAAGAAAATGATCGATTAATTGACTAACAAGATGAAGATAGATTATTAAATGGTTTGCAGTATCCTTTTTAGCATAAGAATTACAATGTTAAACGATATGTAATTTACGTTTTGCAATAGCTAATAATAAATGTAGACAGAGGTTGGTGATAGCCGTTTTTACCTTGATCTTAAAATTTTAATGATTAAAAACTGTTAAATCTAAAGAACGGTTGAAGATATCGTTAAACGGTTTTCACCATTGCTTTCTGGTTAAATTTCACATCGAAATGATGTGCCATATGATGGGTATGTAGCAATTTACAAATAAAATTGGATCCAATATGCCAACCATGTTGTCGGACAAAATTTTTAGATACATCCCAGAATAGTTTCTTTGTAATCAATTACATTTAATCTGGTTACCCTATGTAACCTGTTTAGCTGTAATTAAGCGTTTCCAGACTTTCGGGACACCCAGTATATATATATATAATAATAAAAATACTTATGTACTTAGTAAAATATTTTGGAGCTAAAATACATGTAAATATGCTAGACCATTCACCCTCACAGTTCATGGACACAACCCTCGCTCATCATATTGTATTCTATTCAATAATTTGTAAATGATTTATGTGTATATGTGGACACATTTTATGCCTGAAAATTTAAATACATTCTTCAATAACTGCTGAATCGTTAAGACAAGAAAAATTACATTTTATGTGTTTACTAAGTCTTGCTTTTAGAAGTCTTTATGTCTATTAGATCCAAAGTAAAGATCACAGTCAATATGTACATGACAAGCTCTGTAAAATCTGTAGTCCTAAATAGTTCATTAGTTTTAGATGCATTTTCAGCATGTTTACACAACTAAAATAACTAATATATTTGACTAATAATATCAAAAACAGATTAAATCATTTTCATTGACGATTTATATTATCGACTGAAGGTACTTGTTAAGTCAAAAATAGATATAACTAAATTTACTTGGTATCCGTCATGTGACTTCGTTCTGCGAGTTTATGACGCGTTTCAAAACCTATATCATCATCAAATAAGTTAAAAACATCAAAATGTTCACAAACAACTGTGAAGTACATCATTAGGTAGACGTCTACTTTATTGAACTGTCGATCGACTACAGATTAAGTCCAGTGTTTAGGTTATGTAAGTCAGAGATCCTTATTACAGAATCATACAGTATGATAGACAGAAACTGTAGCTGGTAGTTTATCAATTGGTCGTTATTTTATTAGAAGGCCTTGTTTATCTCAAATTCCATTATAGAATTCATGTATTTTCTCTTCTCGCAAATAAGGATGGATGTGAAATGTGTATAGGTAGTTAATATCTATTAAATGGTGAGCGTAATTGGATTTGTTTCCGTCTATGTTTTTCTTGAGTATGTGTTCCTTTAACCGTTTAAAGAACTGCCTTATAGTTTGGCCTATACAGAACCTACAATAATTATGACAGATTCTATATATTGTTACATACATTGAAAAAATTGTGCAATCTGAAAGAATATTGTCTCTTTTGCATATAGTATTGTGCAATATCACACAACTGTTCACGAGAGTACTAGCAGCAGCCTCGGCTACTCTTAGTCCTTGGCATTTTCATTTATTTTGTTGTTTAGTTTTGTTTATTTAAATATATGTAGGTTTCAAGATATTTTCAAAATTATTACTCAAAACAACTAGCACTATACAAATATAAATAATTTGACCACGCAGCTGAACCGCTGACGTGAGTTGAGCAAATTTCCAAAATTAAGTTTATGGGCTTTATGGTTAATTAGGGTTTCAACCAACAATTTGGGAAATAGGTCTATTCATGATGGTGCTGAATAGCTTCGCACGCCATTCCGCATGTTGAGAGTATCTTTAATTCACAATGCATTGCGTACCTCGCACGTCATTCCGCATATTGGGATTATCTTCAGTACACAATGCATTGCGTACTCCAACCCCTGTATTGGGAGTATGTTCAATACACAATGCATTGCGTGCTTCGCACGTCAACCCTACGGTAGAATCCACCACATGGCTTTGAACCGGTTACTTCTATTGTATTTTACGTTTTGATCGATTTTGGGGGAACCAAGCGAGCTATAAGGTCGCGTAAAAAAACAAAATGTGCAGAATAACAGCCTACATTTATATATGTAGAAAAAACTCAAAAACAAATTCATTCTCATAGGAAAAACCTAAAAACATAGTTACTTCCGGTCAAAAAACATGCTTCAGATTTTTTTTGGCTAACGAACTCGTCCGAGCGACGTAGACAACCAACATGTGTACCAAATTTGAACCATATCGGACTTAAAATGCGGCCGCTAGAGTGCGAACACACATATATATATATATATATATATATATATATGATTTTTAATGACACCCCAAAACATGTTCTAGGGACCATGATCGGTGCTCATTTTCTACTCCCGACCTTGGGTCTTACCATAAGGGCCACTGCAATAGCTCATTTTTTCATTTGCTAATAAAACCCATTACCTTCCCTCTGTTTCAGCAAGTTCTGCAACAAATTTTTTGAAAAAACAGTGGTTTTTAATGCACTCATTCATTAAATTTATTTTGTTTAGTGACAAATATAATGTTCATAACAAGAGTCATTCTTAGTGGGTGTACATGAAATGTACTAAAAAATGTAATTACAAATATTAACAAATGGCAATAACAAATTTTGAATTAAAATATCTCACTCTCACGTGATACAAAATAATAACTCAAATCACACTTGTAGACTTTAAAGAAAAACTAGGCGTATAATATAGTAGGTACCTACTAACTTTTGTAAAGAAACTATGACAAGTATGTTTTCCTTTCACGCAGGGATCAGTATTGGTTTGGGAGCTTCTCCCTCCTTTTACTGATCCCCTCCACTAAAGTATAAATTTACCCACCATGGCTATTGTTCATCATATTGTGTATACGGCATGTTAATGAGTTTTTACATCCAAAACTGCTGGTTTATGCAATAATTTATAGATACACATAACCGTTTTTTTTTAAACAATACTTTTGGAACAGCTGATTATATGGATCCCTTATAGTTTATTCAATTCAGACAAAGCTACAACAAACATACCTTGTCTATCACTGTTCAATGAGTATTTCACACACAACTTTCTTTAGTTAGACTAAAACTGAAATTACTGCAAGTTATTATGAAATGTGAAAATTATTGACAACCTATAATTTACATAACTAAGAAAATTGTAATTGTTTTAGTCAACTTTAACATTTTGTTTCAAATTCTATATAATTTAATGTTTATTGTGAGAATGGAATGTGGCAATAACAACCTGACAAGGTTATACTTAGAAGTTTATAAGTGGCAAGAATGAAATAACAGCTTTTTCAATTTATTGAGCAAACCTACATGCCATGTAAGTAAAATACATTTTTACAACGTTAGCATCCAAAAGTGTTAACTGTAGATTGATTTACTCTTATTGTACAAAACAAAAAATGAATTAATTTACCTTAAATAAATGAGAAAGATTCTCCTTCTGTGAATGATTAAAAAATTTAACTTTTTGTAAAAAAAACTCTGATAAGTTTTTATTTTTAGAATTAACACCTAAAATCATCTGTATTACAAATTTTAAAAATAACATATAATTTGTAATGTTCTGTACCAAGGAAAACAAGATTAATGGCATGAAAACTGTCCTGCTAGTGTGACAGTCTGTCAAACCCTTTTTCTCATAGAAGGTTTGACATAACATTGTGAAATTTTGCACAGTGCTAATTAGTAAATGTCAATTACTGGCTTAAAAAATATAATGATGGGTTCTTTTTTAGGTAAATTTGCAGATCCCAATTAAAGAGTTAAAAAATATATATTATACTTTTTACAAAAAATCTTTGTTATAAATTTTTTGTAGAAAATACTTAAAAATCGCTGTCCCCTTAAGATCTTGTAAAGTAATAAAAACAATCTGAAAATACAAGAATATACTTCCTTAAGTCTACATAGAAGAACAATTTTCAAACTCTGATTTCTATCCTTATATATAATTCTGTAAGCGAAATTTTAGATTCAAAATTGTGGGAATTTGGTAAATCGGAGGATGATGGGAGAGGTATCAAATTAAAGGTATCGATCCAAAAAACGAGGGAAAAATATAAGTTTTTTCTAAAATTAAAAACTAAGGGGTTTTTGAGGTCCCCAAAAAACGAAAAATCCCCATAAGAAATACATGAGAATTTAAAAACGTCTGCTTTGGTTACATTAAAATATTTGGTATTAAATAAATAAATTAAAAATATAAACCATCAGTTCTGTAAAATAATGTCAGTTTATGTAAATTATATTTTTAAATTAAATCTGCTACTTTTAACCTATAAAAGATGCACGTTGACACACTCATAGAAGAGAAACCTTATAAGTGTATGGCTGTTCTATTAACTTTTCATACATCTATACTAATATTATAAAGAGGTAAAGTTTGTTTGTTTGTTTGTTTGTATGAAGGGGGTAATCTCTGGCACTACTAAACCGATTAAAAAAATAGTTTTACTAATAAAAAGCTACACTTTCCCTGAGTAACATAGACTATAATTCATTTCGACAAAACCCTTTTTTACTTTCTCCAAACTATACGTAGTATATAGAGAAAGTATTGTTTTCGTAAAAATGTTCGAATTTGAATTTCCAGTTGAATTATCTGTTTTAGTGCTCCCAGAACCCCCAAAAAATTGTTTAGTGCAATTATCTGTGTTGGTGCTCCCTGAACCCAAAAATATTTTTAGTGGAATTTTTTGTTTTGGTGCTCCCTGAACCCAAAAAAGTGTTTTTAGAGTGGTGTCTGTCTGTCAGTCTGTCTGTATGTATACACGACCAGAGAGGACACTATTGGTCCGATTTTCATGAAATTTGGTATGTAGGTACTAAACCCTATTATCTCCAGACGTTTTTTAAATTTTTGGAATTTTTTATTTTTAAGAGTAATTTACCCCTAAAAACCCATAAAAAACGACAAAAATGCAAATTTCTCAAAAACGGCTCTAACGATTTTGATCAAATTTTCAGTATTTATAGTGCTTAAGATGCCAAACAAAATGACACCACCCGCTTTTATCAAAACTTCGGCGTTTTATAATTATAGGGAAATGTTTAAAAATAAACAAGTTTGTGTTGTCAATCTAGCATCGCGGCAGCGGCCGCACGGGTAGCACCACGGTAGCGAGCACGGCCAGTAATTCAAAGGTCGCGCGATCGAATCCCGCCTGGGACAATAATTTTTTTATACGATTGACGTAGGTAGAATATTATTTTTTTGTTTTGTTCTAAAAAGTAGTAAATAAAATGATTAAAAACAATATTATTTTGACTACATTAAGTTGGGAGAAAGTTTGTGTCAGTTAACTGATACCGTTTATTTATTTAAATATTTGAAATTTAGTCGGAAAAAATTCTTAGGCTAGGCCTAGAATGATAAACCAACACATCGACTGTGTTTTGCCAAAAGGGCGAATGGGACATTTTAAAGTTTTTTCAGTATGAGCAAAAAACGATATTACTTTACTATTTGAATACTTACATACAAGTTGCTTATATTGTACAACTTTAATTGAAGAAAACCCCTGGTTTTGCTTTATTGTACTTCAAATTAAAGGTCTAAACTATTCGCCCTTTCGTTAAGATGCCGAGTTCAAATCTAGGCTAGGGAGACCAGATATCTAATCATATCTGTGGTTTGAGGGTAGGAGGGCGGAAGTAAAGCAAACGGTGGTTGGCTCGCTTCCAAGCTGACGGGATATGACTAGATATCTGGTCTCCAGCTGGGGCTGTTTTGCATAATTTTACTAAAAAATTTATATATATATATATATATATATTTACTAAAAAAAAACCAGGAAAAAAATACTAAATAATTGATTTCTTGAATGGAACGTATATATTAAGCGATAAGCTTAACCCCTTAACGGTTCATTAAATTTACTACTTTTTGATACCAAAATGCTCATTTTTTTTTTTGTTGCTCAAATTAAAGTTTAAGTTTTTTAAACTATATTTTTAATAAGAAAAAATAATTTTTATGGTAAATAATTATGATAATTTTATATCACCAATATTTTGAGGGCCTACTAGGTGGTCAGCTTCATCAAATTGAAAATCTTCATCCTCTTCAGAACTTATTTCACTAAGTGTATCACTGTCACTATCACTCAAGTCCACGAATAATAATGAATTAACATCACTGTCGTTTAAATTTGCCATATTAAAAACAAAAAGTTTATTCTAAAACATTAGCGTACATAACAGCAGAAAGCTAACCTAAAAACCAGCACACTACTCTCTACATCAAAACACAGCAGCTGGCTGTAAGCAGACATGGCCCATAGAATTTCGTTGTTGGATAACAACTGTAATGCATATTTTTCTCACAGATGCTTAAAATATTAGTTAAATGACCTGTCAATAGATAGCAGTACTAACCGACAGCTTTAGTGGACACTAAACGGATTAAAATTAGTCATTGATTGCTGCGTCCACTATAGTCGACAGTAGCACTTTCGAAGCGTTTTGCTGGCGTCCACTAAAGTCGACATAAACCGTAAAGGGGTTAAGGCAGTGTAAGTGAACATCTATTTTAATGTTAATCTTATGCATATTCGCCCTTTTAGACTTCACGAATTTGTACATTCGCCCTTCTGTCTTTCTATAAAAATGTTTATATTAAATTAATTTGTATATTTAGATGTTCGTCCTTTTGGCAAAATATTCTTTAGAACATATAGAAATTAAAAAAAAATTAAAGTCAAATATCCAAAAAATGTCCCATTCGCCCTTTTGGCAAAACACAGTCGACATGTATTTACATTTATTACCATAGCAACCAATTGAATAAAATAACAGATAATAATATAGCTGTTTGTTCCAATATTTCCATTAACAGCTGATTTCAAAATTTGAAGCAATTATTTTTTCATTTCTAGATTTTAGGTTAGGGTTTTAAAGTGTAGACCTGAGCCTTGCTGGTTCTTTTAACCATAATTATAACTGCTGTTATCAAATATTAGAAATAATTTGATTTGAACATTTAACCTTATTTATCATATATTAATTTTGAGGTTATTATTAATCGTACAACTTTATTATAAATAAAACATAACATTTGCTTTTAGAAGGTTCCATTGGGGGTTGGCGTGCGGAGCACACAATGGTTTCCCCTAGTTTATCCTATATATTACCAATATGAAACATCAAAATCATTTATTGACTCACCGATTCAGTAATTTCCGTATTTCAGAAACCGTAATTTCTGAGGAGCTGAAATTTTCTATAGTGGTTTCTTAACCTTGATCCAGTTGCCTTCACTAGATATATTTTTAAAATATAAATAAACTATATATATATATATATAAAAGCCAAATCCACTGACTCACTGATCACGATTTCTCAAAAACTACTGAACGGATAGGAAAGAAATTTGGTATGTAGCTAGCTTCCTCTAGGACCATAGGTGCTCACTAAGAAGGCTTTTCAAAAAATTCGAAATTTTGGGGGGTCAAAGTTGCTAAATCATGATTTCTCTAAACTATAGAACAGATTAGAATCAAATTTGGTATGTCGCTTCCTTTAGGGCAGTAGGTGCTGCCTAAGAATGGGTTTCAAAAAAATTTTAATTTTAGCGGTGGTTTGGGGGTGTCAAAGTTACTAAATTACGATTTCTCCGAAACTACAAAACAGATTGGAATGAAACTTGGTATGTAGCTTCCTCTAGGACCCTAGGTGCTTGGTAAGAAAGGTTTTCAAAAAATTAGAAATTTTAGGGGGTTTGGGTGATCAAAGTTACTAAAAATCCCCATAAGAAATACATAGAGTAATATATTTATTGATATAATATATTTTTTGTTAATATACATTTAACTTTGACTTGTCTATCCGTGCAAAGCCGGATCAGGGCAGCTAGTTAATTAAATAAAAAACAATTTTTAATATACCACATTTTTAAAACAAACTAAAAAGTATAAAATAATTTTCCGTGGGCCCTTCTAAAATTTTGAGGGTGAATTTTTACTGGCTATGGAGATATTTATAAGACTTGAAGATTAGAAAACGTGGGGCGCAGCCAGTATACTAGAAGTAAATAGTCCGGATAAATTCACAACTAATTTCAGTGCATTGGAAATGGGATTCATTGTAATGTAATTTATTTACTCCTCCTTAACTATCGTGGGTTGCCTGTGCCTCACATTTTTTAAACAATTGAATTAAGGGTAATGTTAAGTTATATGCATTAACAGCATATGTACATACAATATTGTTGTATTTACTATGTTGGTGTAGTGCCGGGTTGAACAAACGAATTGTTATACATAACTTAAGTATTAAACTTTATCCAATTGTTTTGCCGGTTACTCCATCAATATAGAATCAAAAGGGCTACAAAAAAGATGATGTCTTAAAATTTTTTGTAAAAATGGTTTTTGAGTAATTTTGGTTTTAAATTATCAAAACGCCTCCATTTTTAAAAGCATGATTGGATATAATCTCTTTTTTCTTAAAATAGATCATTGTTAGTTAAAATTCATGTAAAGTTTGAACTCAATCGGTCAAACATTTATCTAGATAAGAATTATTTTGAAGAAAAAACAACAAAATGCCGGATTTCTGGATAACGAAGCTTTTCCGGAACAATGTTTTTTTTTTTTTTGTCTTATTTTTAGCTGTATAATAAGTTCCTGAAGTATTATCTGTTCCTCCAGAAACACCCTGTATAAGTGACATTAATAAGTGTGCCAAGTAAAGCGAAGTAATTATCTGCTTCTAATATCTACTGGCTGCGACATACGTTTTTTAATCTTCAAGTCTTATAAATATCTCCATAGCCACTAAAAATTCGCCCTCAAAATTTTAGAAGGGCCCACGGAAAATTATTTTATACTTTTTAGTTTGTTTTAAAAACGCGGAATATTAAAAATTGCTTTGTTATTTAATTAATTATTTTCTGCTTTTTAGTTGCAAAGTTCTACCCGGACAGACAGACATGACGGAAATCGAACTCTGATTGAATATTGTATTGTCGTCCAGTTCTGACCTACATTTAAAATTTCAAGTCTCTAGCTCATCAGGAAGTTAGTTTAGACTCGATTACAAAAGTTCTACCCGAACAGACAGACGTATACATGACGGAAACGGAACTCCGATTAA
>JAGFPH010000147.1:234846-272682 GCA_018207615.1 Philaenus spumarius
TCCAGTTCTGACCGGGAAGTTAGTTTAAACTCGATTGCAAAGTTCCAACCGGACAGACAGACGTATACATGACGGAAACGAAACTAATAAAAACGTGTTAAAAATTTTAAATGGTAAGAATAAGGTTATGAGGTTGAACTAAACTCAAGTTTTAATTTTTGTTATGAAAAGTTAATCATAACTAAACACCTCCTTTTCAATGAAAAATTGTATTTGTAAACATTACACTTGCACTAAGAAAATGAAAAGTTTGAACAAGTTAGACACATAACCTTGTTACTACAAATTTTAAGTAATAAGACAGTTAAATCAGATCTTTTAAAACTAACTACACAATATTCTTTCATATATTCTTTTCATTTTCCTGCTCGCATTAAAACAGTTCTTTTCAATCATATTTTAAATTTATTTACAGCTTTTTTATTAATTTACTGTTATTACACCCGATTTTCTATTTGTAAATTTAATACAATCATATATCATATCTATTTGTAGGCTACATATTATTTATCAATAGTTGTGTTATGACCAAGTGTTATATAACATTATTGTTCTTCCATTTTACTACTTATTTAGTTATAATTTTTCTTGTAGTATATGCTTTAGTATTCCAAATGCAAAACTGAAGAAATATAAAATACAGACTTTTAGGACCACACATCATTCCTGAGTAAAATTAAGAATTGTATCTGCAATTTTAACGCTTAGTCATTTTTGAGTTGTCTAAAATATGAAACAAATAATGTCACCTTGTAACTGGTTGTTACGACCCCATGAAAAAGGCATTCCACAATAATTTATTACATGACTTCAACCCATTTTGTTCGTAATCAAAGATTTTGTCATTTAACTCCTAAATAGTCATATATCAAACTTTAATGGGATATTCAACTAAAGTGAAAATTTGACATTATTCATTATGCAACTTATTTAGTGCCATTCAAAAAATTGGAATTGTTTTATGTACAGGGTAGTCACTTTATCATTGACATTATTATTATTAATCGTTATCTCATAAAGATACAAAACTCTTTTATAGAGGAAATTTATCATTTTTGCATGCTATTTAAAACCTATGGTACTGAAAACATACAATGTGAGCTTGCTCGTACTAGACTGCTTTTTTAAATAGCTTTCAGCATGATAGCAACATGATAGCAATATCCCATAGAATTTTACAATATACGATTAATTACAGTACCAACAAAAAGCCTTGCAAAAATAAATAAATTGGTAACTAATGTAATTTTAAAATAATTTAAATTATGTCCTACGTAAAATACATCTATAATAAAACATAAACAAAATCAACAGTTCAAAATAAAAGTTCTATAACAGTTTGTAGCTATCTACGTACGGTTCTTACATAAGTGACTACTGTTTTCATATAAAAACTTCACAATAATATTTTTGTTTGAATTAATTTTTACACAAAAGAGAATATTTAAAACATTACAGCAGAGCATCAATAACAAACTACAGTATCGGTACCTAGAGAATTCTCGGAAGGTAAAATTTTTTGCATACCGGTACCGCGTCTAGAATTACAATAAGTGTACAAACACATCAGTCCTGCCCCCTATGCCCAGCAGCCCCTTTTCTACCAGACAGTGACCTATTTATCCAGCGATTACTTTCACAGCACAAGATTTTATTTTTAGAGTTGGAAAAAAACTTCGAATTAAAGAAGTTAACTTCGAATTAGCCATAATTTTTTTACATTGATATCAAAGTTCAAGGGACCGAACCGAAACTTCGAATTAAAGACATTCGAAGTATCCAAGTTCTACTGTATATACAAAAATCACATCGAAACAAACTTTTCCCGGCACTGCCGTATCCCCCTGGCATGACATCGCAGCTCATAAACGTTGCAGTGTAGTTAAACAAAAAACTATTTATGATTTCTTTAATAAGTTTCTATTTTTTACTGTGTATAAAATTACTTTTTTACCTCAGTGTTCAATACAAAATAGTGTATAATTAATAAAACTTTAATTTTTTTTTGGAGATACAAGGACTATAAATAGTAGTTTTATCTTAACCTCTACATATTCCGTGTAATTTGAGTTTTTCACAATCCGAGGTACTCTCGGTCCCATTCAACTCGAAATATCGGGACTCTACTGTACTGCTACTTTATAAAACTTCTTCTATCTTACGCTCAGTTAGTTCATTCTCTATCAAAGAATGATGACGCTGGCTGGGGAGATCACTTCCGGAACAGGCCGAGCTGTTTGTTGACTGGTCAATTTGTTCCAAGCCGAAATCGTGACAGCCTTTATGGTGATCAGCAGTATGTGGTATGCAGTAATGCAACATCACTTATTTTGAATTAGAATTTTTCGGACTTTCATTACAAGTGAGAACTTACTGTCTAACTTCGGAGCAAAAATTCAACAAAGAGGTACTTTTCATGTCCCAAAACATAATACACATGATTTTCCATCTTCAAATGCTGTATATAAACTTTTGTTATCTTTGTATATCTTTATACTGGCTATCTTTGTTGTTTTTTTCACAAAAATTGAAAAATTCAATTCATCTAAAAAACTTAAAATCTGTAGCAAAAAAAGGAATAACATAGTTCTAGAATTCATAAATGATTTTCAGTTTTTTTTTTATATATATATACATATTATAAGGGATCCATGAAATTAATTTCAATTATTGCTAATGCGTAAAATGCCGATTACTTATTTATTTATTTTATTTTGCTCAACATCTTTAATTTATGCCAATTACACTAATAAAGATGAAGTAGCAGCAAAAAGAGCCAGTAAACCGATAGCCAGTACAATGAAACCTTGTTTATCCGAAATTGATGGAACCAGACCCTTTCCGGATAAACATAATTTCGGACAAACCAATTTTGGCGTTTGTTACCATTATTAGGCCGAAAGTTTTAAGGCAAAGCCAAATAATTTGTGGTAGAAAATTAAAGAAACAATAAAATTATGTATTTTGTGTTACATTTAAACAACTTAAATTTCAACTTAATTTCCTGCTACTAATTGCATGCTTTAGCCATAGACAATACAGAATACTTCCAGAAAAAATGTCCTATTATGGTTTTATTTTTGTAAATATAAAAACTCATTTAAAAATTAACATTTCTTCTTTTAATATAGGAAGTATTTTAACAAAAATTTAAGGTAACAATAATGTTACAAAACTAATATAATATATTTAAATAGATGAAAAATTAAATATAACAATTTATTTTAAAATAAAATATACCATTTATTTATTTATGCCACTGTGTACTTTTTTAACTATGGCAGCTTCATTTAACATAGTGGGTGCATTTGACAACACGTTTTACGACTCAATGGTGTAAAAACTATGAGAGCGAAGGGAATACCCAATCGTAACATGGTGGGTGGACTCCATGCTTCAAAACAGGAGCATACAAACCTCCCACTTCCCTTCGGATATGAATATGGTCTCCAACAGAAAGCAGCAAGACGGGAACATACATCCAAGGCTAAGCAGATGGAATTGCAATCTTGGTAATTTGAAAATGTGATGACACTGTCTCGGACATCATCAATGGAAACTTGAGACATATAAAAACCTGGTCTGCACTTAATTCTCGAAGTGGAATGCATACCTAGACAACTTAATCCACAAGGCAAAATGGGCACTATTTATGACCAAAAGCTTTATTTTATCAATACTACTTGGAGACTCAACATCATATCTCTTTGGTTATGAATCGATGATTAGTCCCCGAATCACATACGGAGCAGTAGTTTGGTCAAAAAAATCCTGCCATATTGCTGCAGGGCACGAACTGGCCAGTCTACAAAGGCATGCTTAAACGAAACCTACAGAAGCAGTCCTACAGCAGCTTAGTAGGTGCTTTTTGGTTTTTGGTCTCCATATAATATAGGAGGCTAGAAAGTTCACATATAGACTAACAAGTATGAATGAATGGTGGAAGGGTATGCCTAGTGCAGGACAGTCTACATAGACTGTTTACACTGTACTTAAAAACTTGATGTTAGAATGATGTCCGACGTTATGCACACCGAATATGCCTTTAGCGGACCTTTCTTATTTAATCTTGGAAACCGAGAAGACTGGAAAGGGAACAAAACACCAAGAACTGCTAAAGGAAACTTATTCTACACAAACGTAATCCTACCATGGTCTTTGATGGGCAGGAACTCTAGCTGTAGCCAAAGACAAACATCAGTGAGAGTCTTGGGATGCACTGCAACCTTCCGAGCGGAATCTTAGGGATAACGCCTGTTTCCAGTTAGATGTCGAAAGGCTTCAGAAATCATAATTCTCTACGACAGTTGAGCATACTTAAAACACTGGACTCACTGCTAATCTCATACAAACTATTAAAAGAATGACTCTCATCACTGTCCAAACTCTCTACAAAAAACATGGTGGAATTGAGATAGGTGCCCAGGACATTGTGGCATAAAAGGGAATGAGAAAGCAGACAACCTCGCCAACAAAGGAGCATCTACACCCTTCATGGGACCATATCTACCCTTCAATGTGCTGCATTAGCCATACCATGGCAATGAGCACTGAACATCTGGACCAGGGATGGTGTAAAATACCCAGGCATGCAACAGAGTAAACGACTATTCATGGAACCAAGCACTAAGCTAAGTTGATGATCAAGCTAAACCATCAATAGCTCAGAAGAGTTGGTGCACTCATAATTTGACACAGACTCTTCAGGAAACATCTAGCAACAGTAGGACTCTTGGACTTTAACCAAGCTACTGACTTTGTGAACAGGAACAAAAGTCTGTAAGGCACATCATCTTTGATTGTGCGATGCTAGACCATAGACGTACAAAGCTCTTTAGAATCCAGCAAAAAAGGGACGAAGAAGACACAAACTTGGTTGGAAAAATCCTGGACATCGCAAGAAGTACACATTTCTAACCAGCTAAGGACAGAAATAAAATGGGGCACAATCAACCCATTTAAAGGTTGATGTGAAAGGAGTCTCCTCTAGTGCAATCTAATCGTATCTTCAAAGAGTCAAAACTCTTACTATTACCTTTTTTTTTAATAATTAACATAATATTTGTTATTTTTTTTATAAGTAATTTATACTTTTGATTTTAAATACAGTAATCCTTCGACATTCGCGGGCTTGGTATTCACAATTTTGATTATCAAAATTTTTTTTAAATACTGTATTACATAGCACTACAGTATATGCAAAATCCATAAATTATTACAGTCAATGTACACAAGTGTGCAGTCAATTATCATTTACAAGAGTTCTTGTCAAAATGACCTACAGGTAAATCTGAGTAGGCTATTACGCAATTTGGAGGAAGATGTATCAGTTATGAATAGCTGGAAAAATTATAATATTGCAGACTGCATTGTAAACATGAAGGATGTGAATGATGAAATTAAATTGTCAACAATAAATGCTTGACGGTGAATATTATGGCCAACAGCTGTTTTGGAATTTTACTATATGTCCTGATGAAACTATGAAATTATATTGATCCAGATACCTCTGACATCCTTGAAGTTTTGTAAAATGATGATGATGATGAACTAACAGAGGAAGATCTTTAGAAGATTATAAAAGACAGGCCTAGTAAAGCCAGGAGGACGAAGACGAAGAACTAGAAAATGAAGTTTTGCCAAGTGAAATTAATTTAAAAGAAGTGAATGAAATTTTTTGTTTAGCGGAAGAGTTAGCTATAAAAGTGTCAGACCTTCTCTCGAATGGTCAATCAAATTCAGCCGAGAACTTGACATGAAATTAGCGCCATACAACGAAGTACGAAAAGAACTAGAACTAAATAAAAACAATCAAAGATTACAAGATTTTAAAAATAAATTTAATTTTAAAAAACATTTAAACATAGTTTTATTTTTGTAATTGTAGCGTCATTCATTTCACAGCGTGGACTGTAAAGTTCATAGATTTTAGTGAACTGTGTCGATGATTACGTATTTAGTGTTATGAAACAGAAATTATCATTCTGGGGGTTAAACAGGATACTTTTTTCAAAAATAAACTAAATAAAATGTAAGTCAACATGAAATTTACTATCTTATGTAAATTAATTATAGGTAGCAGTGTATAATATTTTTTAATTTTCTATACAGTAGAACCTCGATAATTCGAGCTAATTTAGGCTGACTCTGACTGTACCTTGAACTGTAAAAAAATCAGAATACGCGGATAAATTGACAAAAATAAATAATAATATATTTTTTAATGTATTAATTAGTCAAAATATTAGAACATTTAATAGAAGAAATTTTTTTTATTTTATCTCTATTACGGCGCTGTTCCCCTACTTCACCGACACCGTACTCACCTGCAAGTTTTTTCAAGGTTTCACCCATTGACTAGTCTTTTCAAGGCCTCTAATTTTTTTTAATTTGCACAAACTTTCTTTTAGCTTTTTCGCTCATCGTTACAAAAACGCTACCAAAATTAAAAAACATTTAACAGAAACAGTCAAGAATGCACTCACTAATCAACAATGTTATACAACACTGATATGCGTAACACGTCTACTTCCGTGGGAACTGACAGTTTACTATTGAAATTGGACTATTTTTAGAATAACAAGAGGGGGAGACAATCAAGTATGGGATATTTGACTGAGCTGACATGAGATATAAGCGGCGTCGGCGAGACCCAATGTTGACTCATTATCTACCTGTGAGTGGTGGTGTGTCGCCAAGCCCACCAAATGAACACAAGCCAGCTACTTCGATCCCTTGTCACCTTCAAAAGACTAGTTGGCATTTTAAACGCACAATGGGGCGGTGGTAACAAAGTAATTTTGAAGTTGAAGTAATAAAAGCTACAATCGATGTTTTATAAGCTTTAAAATAGTCACAAAAGCTATTTTTTTATTTTGCAAACACAGTTTGAAATACCTGGACCCTCTAACTACTGTGATTCGAATTATCAATCTGGTTTGTTGTTCGCAGTAATTTTTCGGAACCTATCCCCCGCGAATAGTGATGTAATGCTGTAATATAGTTTGATACAAAAGTAAGATTATATTATATTTCAGTAGAATTTTGTAAGTATAGTAAACATCTACTATCTTCATTTACAGTCGGTGTATTAACTTTGAGAGGAAGAACACTCTAAAAACATGTGTAGAAGTGAACACCTCATGGTCTTCAAGTGAAAATAGTGACAAATAATATTTTCTTAATACTATTAATTATTAGAAAATGATAGAATAAAACTCGAATACAAAATATCACAACTAATATGTTTAGTAACTCAAAAGCGCTTCAATGATGTGGTAATCTTCAACAATAATCAAACTACAACTCAAATATTTATTTATTTATACTGGAATTTGTTACAGCAATTCTTCACATCAAATTATACAGTATTGCGGTGCTGTCCTTCGGTATCATAATAAATTAACAAAGTTAGGACTGTTTTTGTTTATAACTTTTAGATATTTGGTTCAAAGCTTTTGGCTAGCCAAACACAGAGGCATTTAAAGATTACAAATTAATCGTTCTTCAAATAATTACTATAAGAAAAATTATGAAAGCCATCGAAATTTAAAAAACAACAAATTCTCAGAAGTGGCTGAAACTAATCTTTATTTTCACACAGAAACTAATCTTCTGAGGTTCTAGGCACACAGAATCCAAAATCAAAAGCAGGTTGTAATTGGTAAATGATACACACACTTGTTCATCTCACAAGCTCATAACAAATGAAAGATTTTCTGGGAAGTTTTTATTCACTATAACTTTGTTCCCAACAACAATGATATATCTGTTGACATTTTGTCAATCATCTTTAACCGCCTCAGACAAATTAAGTAACAGTAAAAACAATGTGATATTGGATGAACAGATTTCTAGTTATAAGAAAGAATACATTACAGGGTGAACCAAATGTAAGGAAACCCCTCAATAACTAGAAATACGTTTGAGATCGATTTCTGTAACTTTTAGGATAGCGTGTTACCTTCTATAATCAAAACTCTCCATTATCCATAATTTTGGTTGCAAAAAGTAATGAAAATGGTTGAGAGGGAAAAAGGAATACATATAAACTTCATTAAAACACTACCTCAAAAATAAAGCAGATTTCAAACACATTTACTATGATTTTATAATCATTCACAAATGATAAAGCTTTGTAATACAAAAAAAAAACAAAAAAACAAACCAATTATATTGATCCAAAAATGGACAGTGATAAAGAACTAAATATGCTACTCTCTTGCTACCAGAGTAACATCACCTTATTCGTCCATGTTCAGTTACCTCTATTATTCTTTGGTCATTTTCCGCATATGATTTTTTACTATTTCATCTCTTTATGATGTACAGTATTTAACAATTTTAAGAAAGCAATTTTTTAAGGCTAAAAACCGTAAATGTTATTGTTGCCTTATACTAATGAAGCACAGGAGGCTCCCTAGATTTAAAAAAAAAAACTATACCTAAAGCTAGTTAATGAGAATATAAACTACTAAACTAAACACAGCTAAAACTTAAAACTGATTAACAAGGATAAACTGTAAAATTCAAATATAATAGATAAAAACGTAATAGATTATATGGAAAAACATAAACAAATGCGACAAAATACAAATACAAATTACGGCCAAAATTTTATACAAATTTTCCAAACTTTATGCACTGCTATAACTTCAGTTTCCTAAGTGAAGGTGAAAGTGTAAGTAAATGTTTTAGATGTAGGTGTAATGTGTAAATAGTTGTTGTAAGTGTAGTGTTTGTTCGACTTGTGATGCCTGCCAAAACCCTCTCAGTTAGTCAGCACCATGTTCGGGGATTAAGTAAGCTACAGTAAGACGAAAGTAAATATAACATGATTTCTCCTCAAACTTCAATGAAGACATTCAAAATTGAACAGTCAAGATAAAATTCAGAATGTTGCTTAAATTATTGTAATAATTTCCAATATATTAATTTTCCTTTTGTATTTTAGATATTCATTACTTTTAACCCTTCAATGCAGGACTTTTTATAGCATGACCGACCCCTTGTGAGGTACTTTTTTTGCAAGTCAGGCCCTAAATTTGCAAAACTTTGCTAAAAATTTCATTACTCTGGTACCTAGCAACATTATTTTTGTACTAAATTATTCAAAAAAATTAATCTACAATATAGGCCAGTCGGTAAAGGTCAATTTAGACCAAAAGTACCAGTAATTTGCAATACGGCTGAATTTTTTTTTATAAGTACATTAAAGTATGTAGATTAACATAAAAAAAAGTTTACCAGTCTATCGATTTTCCAAAGTCGAAAAAAAAAATCGATTATCATTTTTTTCTCGATTATCCTTAATATTTCGAGCTGGGATGAAGATAGAGGAAAATAAAAAATACCACCGTGTGGGGGAGGTATTTTTCAACAAAAAAGGTCATATGTATTTATTTCGTCCGATCAATGGTTTGTCTAGAAGAAATTCGATAATGCAGGTATGTATTTTGCAGCAGGGGAAATCACTAAAAGGGGACATCTTATTCATATATGAAGCGTTGGCTCATTCTAAATTGGCCGAATTTTAATATATCTAATTGAAACTTGACATAGGAGTTAAAATATATATTTTAAACATTTATGCTGAGTTTCAGCTTGTTATCTTGAAAATTACCCGATCTAGAGCCACTTCACTTATTAATGGGTTTCTCGATTTTAGGAGTACCGGACCCACCAATTCATTTTAAACAGCTCCAGTTTAGAAAATTTTCAAAATATCAACCTGAAAGTTTTTTTACAAGTTAAATATATATATTCAAACAAGTTCAAGGAGTATAAACCTTTTTCATTATTTACTTTTAAAAGCACAAGTAAATTAAAAAAGTATAATTTTAGAATTTTTAGAAAGATGCGGGTTTTTGTATATGGTAGGGCACATTAAAGGCTACAAATAAGCCAAATTTTATCAAAATCGTTAGAGCCGTTTTTTTATAAAAAAATAATAACTGATTTTTTGGGGGTTTTTTGGCCAAAAAGGGGGTTGTTTTTCAAAATTGTTCAAAACCCTTTTTCGTGCATCTATACAGGCGTACTGGACATGTCTGGTGCAAATTTGGTTGAAATCGATCTAATAGTTTTCTCTCTAGCTTTGTATACATACAGACATACAGACATACAGACATACATACAGACATACAGACAGACATTTTGTAAAAACACTTTTTTGGACTCAGGGGGTCCCAAAACGGATATTTCCACAAAAATCTCAACATCGATTTTTTTTGCGATCACTATACTTTCTCTATACTATAGTATAGTGAGAAAGTAAAAATTGAAAGCATACCAATGCACAAACTATTGGCCCATGATAAGACGAAAGATGAACTAACCGAGTTCCTTTCCAATCAAATACTTAAATTCGGTGAGACCAACAACAAGAAGTTCGTACTCAGTTGGAGGGACAAGGCAGCGTCATCACATGGGGATGATGTATCCTGTCTTTCAAGCACGCAAGAGGAGGCCGACACAAAGATTATATTACATGCAGCTTATTTAGCACAGAAAGGAATTAAAACTACTCACGTGTTCTCCTCTGATACTGACGTCCTTATTCTAGCACTAAGGCGATATCCACAACTTTCTAAAGATTTTGCTTTCTATCTTGGACATGGTATGAAAAGGTTTGTTCAGATAGGGTCAATTTACAGAGCACTTGGACCTCTGAAAGCCTCTGCACTCCTTGGACTACATGCACTTTCAGGAGCTGATGTAACAGGGTCATTTGCTGGCAAAGGAAAAATAAAGTGGTGGAAAGCTTTCAATTCAGCAAGTGATACGATGATAGAAGCTTTGGCTAAATTGGGGACAACACTGTTACTCACTGAAGATGTGAGGGCTATCTTGGAAGTACTAATTAGTCATATGTACATCCCCAAAACATCATTGACAGACATAGGAGCAGTGCGATGGTTCTTGTTTACTAAAAAACAACATCAAGATGAGAACCTTCCTCCAACAAAATCAGCACTAAATCCAGCATTGCTACGGGCTCACCTTCAGTGTTTTGAGTGGAATCAGGACCTAATTCAGCATCCTAATAACCCGTCACCCTCAGATTTTTTATGGCAAAAAAATAGGTAGTGCATACGAGCCTGTTGCTTGTACCAACCCCTGTGCACCAAAGCTTATCTTGGAGCTTTGCCGCTGCTCATGCTCAAAAAGACGTTGCTGTCCTCCATGTACGTGTCAGTCAAATGGACTCCGGTGTACTGAAATGTGCAAGTGCGAAGGTGATCCTGACCATTGCGACAATCCGGGAGAATGCGAGGAAGGCAATGATGAAGATCTAGGTTTAAATGAAATTGGCATTGACAGTGATATTGATTGTATTTGAAAATTTAACATATTATGTAATCCTGTAACATTGTATTTCTTCAACAGTATTGTTATTACAAATTAGAGCTTTTCAAGAAATGTCTCTTTCCTCTTTCCATTTCCTACATAAAAAAAATTATAAAAATGGTATATTTGTTAATTTATTAAAGTTTAATACAGTTATTATTGTAATAAATCAGTAAACATGTAAAAAATTTCAAAAACTTTAAATATGTGCTTGCAAAACCCTAAAACTTCGATTTTTTTCATCTCTTAATATTTCTTTTTACAAAAGTAATATTTTTGAGAAAACGGTCATTTATACAAAGAAAGTTGTAAGGACCTTTTCTATGCACAATCTGTCAGGCTACATTTTTTGTTGAACAACATTTTTTTGTATCTTTAACGGTTACTGATGTAAATAGGAAAACATGTTTTTGATGGCGGCCATTTTGTTTTTGGCCCGCAGCGCCCAAACGCACAATTTTTGAGAGTGCCACAATCAAAATTAAGTTTCTCCATGGTCAAACGAAGAGATTAAGACTACTTCCACACTTGCATACTGAAGGAGCACACGGATGTACATTTGATAGGCGACTAATAGGTAAAACAGAAGACTATTTTCAAGCACCTCGTTTTTAAAAATAACAAGAAAAAATCGTTCATACTTACTAAGAATATTTATACTGGTGTACTCAACTTGTAAAACAAATTTGGTGTTGATATTCCAAAAATTGACGAAACTGGAATAGATTGAAATTAGTTCGTGGGTCCGGTACTCCTAAAATCGGTAATCGAAATCGACTCCTAGATCGGGTAATTTTCAAGATAACAAGCTGAGACTCAGCATAAATGTTTAAAATATATATTTTAACTCCTATGTCAAGTTTCAATTCGATATATTAAAATTCGGCCAATTTAGAATGAGCCAACGCTTCATATATGAATAAGATGTCCCCTTTTAGTGATTTCCCCTGCTGCAAAATACATACCTGCATTCTCGAATTTTTTCCAGACAAACCATTGCTCGGACGAAATAAATACATATGACCTTTTTTGTTGAAAAATACCTCCCCTACACGGTGGTATTTTTATTTTCCTCTATCTTCATCCCAGCTCGAAATATTAAGAATAATCGAGAAAAAAAATGATAATCGATTTTTTTTTCAACTTTGGGAAATTGATAGACTGGTAAACTTTTTTTTATGTTAATCTACATACTTTAATGTACTTATAAAAAAAATTCAGTCGTATTGCAAATTACTGGTAGTTGTAACCTATACCAACTGGGCTAATAACTAAACACACAAAACTAATATTTTCCAATGGTATAAATATTTTTTAATACTGTAGCTGTCAAAATTTGAGTTTTGTATGGTACTTCAAGAAATAAGAAACAAAACTGAAGTTCTAACAAGTATTACGAAAAAAAAATGCATTGGGGTGGTATACATTAAACTATGTATTTATAGTAGTGTACTTATTTTATTGTAATCATGTTCATAGGAAATATAGAACCAGAGTAATTAAAATTTTAGTCATATAATGTAAAAGTAGGGCACGATACTTTTTTTGCTACAAATTGCAATAATTTTACTTACTCTGGCTCTATATATCCTAGCAACATAATTATTTTATTAAACTTTTGAGAATGAAGTACACTACAATAAACACACTAAAATAAAATATTTTAATTATTTTTTTTTTTACTTACATGTTAGTATCTAAGTATTGTATGAAAGTAAAATACAAAACTCAAATTCAGTAAAGTACGAAAAAAACACAAATTAATTGGATAATGATATGTTAGTGTGTTTATTGTAGTGAACTTATTTCTTAACTTTTTAGTACAAAAATTAAGTTGATAGCATCAATATAAACAGAGTAATAAAAACTTTAGCAATAGTTTACATAAATAGGGCGCGATAGTTTTTTTCAAGTCACGCCATATTTTTGCAAAAAATTGCTAAACATTTTATTACTTTGGTTTTGTATGTTCTATCAACATAATTCTTCTACCAATAAATAGCAATTCTACAAATAACACACACAAAAATAATATTCCAATAGAAAATGTATTTTATCTACGACCATTGCAATAAACACCAATAACGCTATTACAAGTAACATCAGAAAGAGGTACATTACAAACCAAAAGCCAACCCGATTAGGTAATGATATCATTACCTAACAGGAGTCACTTTACATAATAGGCTCTAGACCAATGAGAGCTCGTCATTTGACGGAAGTAGAGTTGTAATAAAAATAACGCTATTCGTACATCAGCTGATTGTACCCATACGTTCCGGATGTTAGTGTGTTATTGTAACTAACCTCAAACGTGAGTTGACGCATTCCGCAAACATGAGTGATAGTGATGAATTTTGTTTAACTCCAGAGGAAATTAATACAAAAGCAAATTCGGCTCTGAACAATTTGTTGCCAGAAAAATCTAAATTTCGTTATGAAAAGGTTTATAACCAGTTTATGGAGTGGAAAACTAGAAATGGTGTTAGTTCGTTTTCCGAGAATGTTTTCATTGCGTATTTTGAGGAATTGGCCCAAGATAAGAAACCTAGTTCGCTTTGGTCTATTTATTCAATGATTAAATCTACAATCAACATCAAACATCAAATAGCCTGTATATTTTTGGTCGTAGATAAAGTAGTGTACGCAACGATTGTATTCAGCCTTTAAGCCACTCGTGAGATATTTAGAACACTCGCTTCGCTCGTGTTCCAACTTACATCTCACTCGTGGCTTAAAGGCCTTCATAATACAATCGTTGCGTAAACTACTATTACATACATGTCAGAAGGCGAATTTGGTGTGGTAATCCTTGAAGTAATTTTTATACAAACAACAATTCCAGCAATCGAAAAACCACAATTCGTTACTAATACTACATTCTAAAACTATCTAATAATAATAAAACAATGTAAAACAGCGTTTTACGCAATAAAACTACTGAATATAACGACCAAACAAAGGCTCAAGTTTGTAAATAACATCTTCCTCTCTCTCGCTCACATTATCAATCGATTAACAGCTGTAAAACATCGGTCAACTAGTAGACAACATGCTGGATATTGTCCCAATTCCAAGTAGTTTGAAAAACGGCCGCCAGATAAAACCACATGGCCGACTGTCGGCAAGTATAGTGACTACGTTGAAGGGTTAATGGTCACTTTGTTGAGATGAGATTTTAACGATAATACTTTAGTTAAACCATTTGCATATCCGAAGCATAACCAATTACAAATGTTATATTTTAATAATAATTGTGTACATAATTGAGTGTAAAATTGTAAATAAAGAAGCAGGAAGAAAAAAAAAGGTGGACATAATGGTGTCACGGTGACTTCACAGTTTTTTGCACAGAAAGAAAAGCTAATTTAAACCAATAACAATTTGATATGTTTGCTTGTCCTATTCACAAGTTATATTGAATTAAATTAAATAATTATTATTATTTACTTTATCAAACACAAAAAATATGATTAACCTTACATTACCTTACTAACAAACATTTTGATTTTATATGTAAATAGAAGAACAGAATAGATTTATTTATCACACATCACTCATACAACTTATATAAAGACACTTTGAATGCTTAACTAATTACAAACTTTTATTTATAATCTAAAAAAGAAGAAAACAAAAATCTAGCAACATTACTTAACAATGTGATAAATTAGGTAATCCTCAGGTTTCCGCCTGATTAGGGTTTACCATCATAATAAAATTTTAAAGAGGAAAGTTGTAGTGCCCTACCATTAAAAATTAACAATATCCACATATTAAAATTTTTGGTGCAAATTAAAAAATGTTCTGTTTAGAATTTAGCCTTTTCAGTGGCACGCCCGTATATATACGTTTGTGCTACCTGGCATGCGTAGGAGCAATCCCTTATATATTCGTTTTCAAGTTTACCACTGATTAGTTCTATTCAGATTTAAGATTTAACCGCATTAGTTCTGATTTTTTTTCTTATTATTGTACTCCATTTCATTCCCTTTAAAATGATATAATTTATATAATAACATAAATAATAAACGTAAATAATAATAACGTCACATGTTATTCCAATCTCTCACGAATACAATCCATACAGACTAACTTAGTACCGAGCTAAGTAATTATAAACACCTCACGAATACAAACCATACAGGCTCACTTAATTAAAACCGAGCAAACTTGTTGTAACCACTCCTAAATGGTGCTGACAACCTTTACACGTAATATTAAAACCGATGGTAAAGTAACTGAAGTATTGTTAATTTGTCAGTTTTCTTTCATGAAGCCTTAGTCTAGTGGATAACGTAGCGTCTTTCTGATCAGAAGATGCTGAGTTCGAATCTAGGCTGGGGAGACCAGATATCTAATCATATCTGTGGTTTGAGGGTAGGAGGACGGAAGTAAAGCAAACGGTGGTTGGCTCGCTTCCAAGCTGACGGGATATGACTAGATATCTGGTCTCCGGCTGGGGCTGTTTTGCATAATTTTACTTAAATATTTATGTATATGTATATATATATTTACTAAAGAAAAACAGGAAAAAAATACTAAACAATTGATTTCTTGATTTTTAGGACAAGTAAATGTTCATTTTGGTAATAGCTTTACAAAACCCGCTCCACTAGGTGACCCTATGTTGTTCAAAACCCGCCACTGAAAAGGTTAAATAAGAATGGCTTCATTTAATTAAAATATCAATTACTATAAAACACCCCACATAAACACAAACTGCAATTATAATAAAATACTTTCTACATCCACCATATTCAACCATGATTATTAACTAATTTTTTAAATTCATTTTTATTCTTACTAATTTGTAGGTTTTTTGGTAGAACTTTTATCAACTTATATTTCTGATATACATAAAGTGCTTTAAATACTGGTAATTTTGTTTTTGGAAATAAAAAACTACTTTTATTTGTATTTATTTTTTTCTTTAATATAATTATTAATTTCTCTACTGTCATTAAAAAAATGCATTATACTATATAGACATATAATTGCCCCAATATTAACAATCCCATCAACCAAAAAGCGGTAATGAAGAATCCATTTTCTTACGATTTAAAATTACACGAACAATAAAATGAACACAAAGTCGCTATTGTTTATACAACAATTACAGTAGAGTGTCAATAATCCGAATCTTCAAAAATTTTGTTTTCGCAAATTCCAATTGCATCGTTAAAAATTTCACAAAAATCTTCATCGCAGTTTGACATTATTATCTCTTTTTAAACACTTCTTAATATACCTGCTCTCACACGGCCTCACAGCAGACTGGCTGTCTGTATGGCACGCTAATAAGCTGCTTTAGCGCTAGCAATAAACATTTTTTTTGGTTTTTTAAAGGTGAAAAACCTAGGTGGTTATCATCGCCTGGATAACGAAGAGCATTTGCATAATGCTCATACAATCACACACAACTATAAAATTAAACTTTTAATTTACACACACTACAGACAATACACGATAAAATAACAACGATAGCAACAATAATTACACAAGAACAACTTGTTACAGAGCTGTAAAGGGCCCTGTTACATAACAATGAATAAAACTCTAATTAAAATAACAAGTAATAAATCTAAACATGGTATTTAAGTTACATAAAAGTATGTTGTTTCAAATTTTTCCAATTACATTCAACCGATGGAGGAATGCTAACACCATATTAATGGTTTGGGAGTCATCACCCAGCATCCTCCGAATGCAATTTGGTAGGTAAAACCTCTTCCGAACATATTTCAGCTTTTCACAATCTAAAAGTAGATGTTTGATTGAAAGGAGGTTTAAGCAGTAAGGACAAAGCGGCGGATCCCCCCGACGCATCAGAAACCCGTGGGTTAACCACCCAGAATGGCCAATGCGTAGACGAGAAACCACCACTTCCTCTCGACGGCTTTGACGGTTTGAGGATATCCATGGCCGAACAGTATCATTAATTTGGCGCAGTTTATTTCCTTGTACAGCTACCCACTCTTCTTCCCACTGTCTAAACAGGGCTTGTTTTAAAGAGGACACACAGTCGGACGACATTACTCTATTTACGCTAGGCTGTAAGGAAGTGGCTTCCTTAGCAGCTAGGTCTGTCAACATACCTTAATTTTCAGTCAATAGTAGTACTAGCTTGTTTTTCCAAGTATGGCTACATGTTTTGCTGCCACAGGCAGCATCATCAGGCCAGCCAACAACACTAATACACTAGTTATCTTGGGTAGGTTTTGGGTGTTTTAAAAAACAAATTCAAGAAAAATATTATCTACTTAATAGAACCAATAACAGTCTACAGCGTTTTTTAAAACACCCAAAACCTACCCAAGATAAGTACTTAGATGGAGGAGTATACAAACTCCACTGTGATGATTATGAGAAACAATATATCGGTCAGACAGGTAGATCTTTTAAAATTCGCTTTAAAGAACATTTACCCAATAGCAGAAATATAGATTCAATCCATTCGTCATATGCAGAACATCTAATAGATAGCCGCCACAATTACACCAATATACAGAATAACTTGACCATATTGCACAAAATGAGAAAAGGACACAAATTGAACATAATGGAAGAATTGGAAATTTATAAGCACCAAAAGTTTAATCCTTCAAACATTTTAAATGATAAATTAAATTTCACTTCCAATTGTATATATGACTTAATCTTTGAACTTCAGAATAAGGCCAAAGGTACAAATCTGATAAGGAATACCTGAGGTAGCAGTCTCCCAGTACAACTCAGTGAAGTAACATGTGGCCTAAGTATAGTGAACTAGAACAATTTTTATTTTTTATTTTTGACAAGTGCTATATCTGCAAAATTATTTATGTTTATTGTGTTGTTATGTATGTGATGTTTATGTAAACAATGGACTAGTATTAGTGTTGTTGGCTGGCCTGATGATGCTGCCTGTGGCAGCGAAACATGTAGCCATACTTTGAAAAACAAGCAAGTACTACTATTGACTGAAAATTAAGGTATGCTGATTGACTAAAGTAGTTCTAAAGCTAAACAATGAATATAGCTAGGTCTGCTTTAGTGTTTTCCTGTATACCGGCATGACCCGGAATCCAACAAAACGACACTCCCATGCCCCGTAGCCAAAGTCTGTGCATGGATCACAGAATATCTTTGACCAAAGGGTTGGGAGAGTACATATCTTGAATGGACTCAAGTGCACTTCTTGAATCTGAACATATAAGAAGGTGCACCGGTGTTGCTAGTACAATATTGAGTGCCTTGAGTATAGCAAAAAGTTCTGCTGTATAAACAGAAGTGGAAGATGGTAACCCATAAGAGAAGTTGTTTCCTGACAGAATAAAACACACATCCGACTCCATTGTCCAGTTTAGAACCATCAGTGAATATAATGACTTGATGGGTAGAGTTTACATATGGAAATAAATTCCTGACAGTAAACAACATCGGGTGTAGTTTGTTTTAGATATCTAGACAGTGATAGATCAACATGAGGCTTTTTAATTAACCATGGAGCGACAAAACATGGTGCATTTTCATACATAGGAGGTAGTGCTACACCCAGATTATTGAGGACACGGATAGTTCTGATCCCATAGGGAGCAGTAGATTGTTTACAAAATTCGTACTGTGCAAATAATGGATTGTTAAATATAATATCATATGAAGGGTGCAAAGGTTTGGAGCGCATATTACAAATATATGACAATTGTAGCTGATGTCTGCGTCGCGTGAGCGATGGCTCACCCGTTTCAACAAGCAGACTACTAATGGGACTAGAACGAAAAGCTCCGGATGCTAGACGGAGAGCAGTGTTATGAACGGAATCAATCTTTTTAAGAACCGATAACCTAGCTGACGAATAGACTTTGGACCCATAGTCAATTCGCGATTGAATAAGAGCTCGGTAAAAACGCAGCATACAGGTTTTATCGGCTCCCCAATGAGAACTGCTTAAAACCCGTAACATATCTAAGATCTTGATGCAGCGTGATTTTAAATTTGTCACATGCGGGTTCCAAGAGAGTCTATGGTCGAATATAAGACCTAGAAATGTGACAGTGTTATCGGAGTGAAGTTGAGTTCCGTTTAGGTATAAAGTGGGACTAAAAAGTTGTCTGCGACGAGTAAAAGCAATGCATCTAGTTTTAGCAGTGGAAAACTTAAATCCTGTCTCATTAGACCATGTTTGTAATTTGTTGATCGTTAATTGCAGTGTTCTTTCTGCGGTTGCCGTGTTTCTGGTTGCCACGTAAATGGCAAAATCATCAACAAAAAGAGAACAGTGGACAGGTAATCGGACATTAGCAGTGATGCTATTAATAGCAACTGCAAATAATGTGACGCTAAGTACGCTGCCTTGAGGAACACTATTCTCTAAATAAAATCGATCTGATAAGGTGCATCCAAGAAGCACCTCTAAAATATCGATTAGACAGGAAATTTTTAATAAATTAATTCTAAGATTCTCCCATGAATACCCCAAGATTGTAAAGTATTTAGAATTCCTCTTCTCCAAGCCGTATCATATGCCTTTTCAAGATCGAAAAACACCGCAACAAGTGTCTGCCGAAGAAGAAAGGCATTTTGAATGGCCGACTCTAACAAAACCAGCTGATCGATAGATGATCTTCCCTGTCAGAAACCACACTGTTCTTTACAGATCAGTTGGTTACTTTCAAGGTACCATACAAGCCGCCGATTGACCATCTTCTCCACTAGTTAACATAGAACGCTGGTGAGAGAGGTAGGACGATAACTACTTGGATCAGTCTTGTCTTAACCTGGTTTTAATAAAGGAATTACTATGGCCTCCAACCAAGAATCAGGAAAGATATGCTCATTCCATATACGATTGTATATTTGGAGAAGAGCTGCCCTACCCGACTCTGGAATGTGTTTAATCATAGAATATACGATATTATCGGGTCCAGGAGCTGAATCCGTAGCCGACAATAAGGCAGATTCCAATTCATACATTGTAAATGGGTTATTTAACGGAGAATCCTGCGATATGCCAATAGTGAATGGCATGGCTGTTGAAGAGAACCTAGAAAAGGATGAGCCCAAAATGCTTAAGATTTGATGACTGTCTGTAGTCAATATCCCATCCTGCTGCTTCAGTCCAACCAAAGGAGCAGAGGAAACACGGCCACACACAGAACGTAACTTCTTCCACACTGTTGACGTGGGAGTCGTTCTGGTTATCGTACCGATATAATGGGTCCAAGAATCCTTCCTGCTCTGCCTGAATACTCTGCGAGCTTTGGCACGCAAGATTTTATAATTTTCCAGATTTTCTCCTGTCAGTATTCGATTAAAGGTCCTTAATGCTTTTCTTCGTAAGCGCAGAGCTTCTTTACATTTGTCGTTACACCAAGGGACTGGTTGACGTTTTGGTCGTGTTGAAGTTTTTGGTATATTATTTTCTGCTACTAAAATAATGGAACCTATAAACATATCAACTGTTTCGTTTATAGAAATATGTTGATTATTTTCTGACGATGCAAATTGATTTGTAAAATCATTCCATAAGCCTTTGTTTATTATCCATCGAGGTGTTCGGTTGTTCAGAAAAGAGGAGTCGTTGAAGGAAATTTTTATAGGGGCATGGTCGCTGCCATACAAATCTGACATCACTGTCCACTCAAATCTTGTAGCTAGCGAAGGACTACAGAATGACAAGTCTACGACTGTCCAACCTCCTGTCGAAGTTGCTAAGTGTGTTAACGATCCGTCATTAAGATAAAACAAATCTAAATCGGATCGAATCCTCTCTACGCGGATACCCCTTGGGCTGCAGGTTCAGGATCCCCACGAATAGTGATGTGCATTGAAATCGCCAAGCAACAGAATCGGAGCAGGTAATTGATATATTAATTCTATCAAGTCATTTGGTTGGACAGTATAGCTTGGTGGCAGGTATAGGCTGCATATCGTTAGTTTTATGGGAACAGCAACTCGAATTGCTACTGCTTGTAATGGTGTATCCAGATTTACGGGAACACCATCACAGAGTTGTGAGCAAGTATGGCTACGCCACCTCTTGCTCTCTCCTCTGTAACAAAATCCGATCTGAAGACGGAATACCCTCTTAAATATAAAGAATGGGTATTATGAAGATGCGTCTCCTGGAGACAAACAAATAGAGGTGACGTGTCTCGCACAAGAACTTTCAGATCATTCATGTGACACCATTTAAATTCCACTGAACCACGTTCATATTTGGGATCGTGGACATAGATAATTATGAATAAATATATTTCAATAGAACATAGTATATTTTGAGATAAATATAATAATATTCAAATAAAAATAAATGAATATTAGAAGGGACATGGTCCCTTTGTAACCTTTTCGTTTTCCTGTCTAGTAGTGACAGGAAGGTTTTTTTGTTGTGTGTCCTTGTCCACTTCCATAGTTCCCTCACTCATCGTGGAAGATGTTGAGGGTGGAGAAGGACAGGGATCGGGTTTTTTAGGAGGATTTGTAGGGGAACCTCCTTTTTCGTTTTCTTTTTTACTACTTTTTGTATTTCTTGTATTTTTATTTTTTATAGCAACAGGTTTCTTACCTGGAACGGGTTGAGAACTTCTTCCTGTTACTACAGATGAACAAGTATAAGATTTTTTTTAAAATTGTTTTACTCCAGTTATGGGGGTAATTTTCTTTTTTAATATAGTTTTTTCCCGAGTTCCAGTTCTCAGATCAAGAGCAGGGATAGATGATTCTATTTCTGCTTGTGGTACTGAGAAACTATAGGACGGAAGAACGGAATTGGAATCATCTAAAGCAGAAGCGGGAGCGGAAGGAGACACTTTAGATAAGAGCGACTAGCTGAGCAACTTGGTCAGTTAAGATTTTGACAGTATTAGCCAATTCTCCACAATTTGCGCATGGAGTGTTGCTCTTGTTTGAAACCACTGCAGCAAATGATTTACTTTCTAGAGCAGGCCTAGGGATTTTATATAATTTGTTTGCAGCATTAAAAGATATTTTATCCTTAGCCATAATAGTAAGGACTGCTTTTTCTTCTTTAAACTTTTCACAGTTAAAGGACCGTACTGGATGATCGCCGCCACAGTTGTGTCACTTTGCGTCATCATTGCAGCCCTCACTATTATGACCTTTTTTACGGCATTGACCGCATGTTTCTTGCTTTGTGCAAGTAGAACTCGCATGACCAAACCCTTGACACTTAAAGCAACGTCGAGGGTTTGGGACGTAAGGTCTAACAGAAAGACGATAGAAACCTGCATAGATATACTCTGGCAATGTGGGTGTGCCAAAGGTTAGAATCAAAGAAGCAGTGGCTTTTTTCTCTCCATTTTCATTGTGCATTATGCGAGTGACATCAATGATCGACTGGCTAGCTAATTTGCTTTTTAATTCCTCCAAACTAATGGGGACCAAGTCTCTACAGGTGATGACACCTCTTGAATAATTCAAGGATCTGTGAGGTTCCACAGATACCTTGACTTTGTCATGGAAAGAAGTCATCTGTAACAGCGACAAACTTTGTTTCACGCTGTTAGTTTCTACTAAAATGATGCCATTCTGTAATTTCCTAATGGAAAGTACAGGGCCCGCTGTTCCAGTAATTGCCTTGTTGATTACAAAGGGTGATACCTTTGATAAATGAGAATCCTTTTCCGCATTCGGAAAAACTAAAAATTTTGGAGCTAGCAACTCATATGGTTGTTGAGCAGCCCTCTCCTTTGTCTTTTTAAACAATTCTTTGTTTACAGACTCATCAGACGAATCTGAATGATGTCTCTTTGTTCCTAAATCTTTGACGGTTTTGTTTACCATGGGTTTGTTTGTCCAGTGCATCGTGTTAGGCGGAATCGGGCGAACTCGGTAAGGGTGTGCCCATCAGATTACATTGCGATCACTTCCGAACCCCAGTTCCGTGAGGATCCCGAGCACTCTTTTGCCAGTCTGGATGGACATCAGTCTGGAACCCGAAACTACTGTCAGGAAGAATCCGACTTTCTTCAACACCGCAAACATTTCATGACCAAGAACCGAAGTGGCTGGCCTCAGAACAGGAACAACGCATACGTCTTGGCAGAGCGAGCTCACATCAGCCTTACCAAACCAGAGGTTGTCAAAACTCTGGCAGGTTCAGCACTCCCAACGCGCAATGGCTCTGCACAGTCAAAATCCTAAAAGAAGGTGAGAATAGGAATGTATGTATTTTTTTATGTATGTGTGTATGTAATTGGATGGATGTATTGTATGTGTTGAATTTGTTGGGTGTTGTTTGACTCGGGTACCACG
The DNA here is from genome assembly GCA_018207615.1 of Philaenus spumarius. Classification (NCBI taxonomy): domain Eukaryota; kingdom Metazoa; phylum Arthropoda; class Insecta; order Hemiptera; family Aphrophoridae; genus Philaenus; species Philaenus spumarius. Next base: position 258,454 of record JAGFPH010000147.1, read on the forward strand.
AGGGACGCCAAACCCCTCTTAGTAGGTGCAGCTAGTCTGCACCCCGGTGCGGGGAGCAATAAACAAACAGCGTGTTTGTCTGAGAGTTGACCGAGGCGGGGAGGGGCAATGACCTTGGCTTGTCTATTGTTAGCTGTTATAGTGTTTTAGTACAGAAAAGTTATTTCAATTTTCTTTGTGTAAAGTCCCTGTTTCTTTCATACAGAAAGTTCATTCATTTCTCTTTGTGTAATCATTATAACAGTGTGTCGTAAATACAGTAGTGAACTGCACACTATTTTTTTTATTTTTTGTTTGTGTTAACTATAATGTACAAGTCAACTTTTAATTATGTACTGTACTACAATTGAGAGTTACAAGTGTAATCATGTTGGCCCTACTGTACATGCAGGTTCTTCTAAATCATAATATGTACGTGGTCTTACATACTGTATTGTAATTACATTACTGCTTGTACTGTTTAACCACTTTAATCGATTAAAGGGCATATATTGCTTAAATGGCATTTTCTTGGTTATTTTCAAAAATCCGAGAAATTGATAATCTGTATATCATTTTTCTACATAAAAATAAATGTATTTTAAATGAAATGAGTTCTACAATATCCTATTCAAAAAGCATTCGACCATACTTTTTCCAGAAAAATATTTAAATCTGAGCATTAAAACTTGGTAGGAGGTAATACTTGTACCAAATGTGTAAGGGTAGATTTTTGTACCTAATATATGGTGTTAATCGCTGTCCAGTAGCCTTAATATAGTACAACGGGTGTTTGTTGCACTTCATTTAGTATGTTGTGACAGAATGTGTTGAACAACATTTCTGCATAAAATTCCGCCCATGTAGTAATACTTTAAGCATTACAATTCCTAAGATTAGGCAAGTTATTGAGGAGGGAGGTAGGTGTGTTACACAAATTAAAGAGTGGTATATGTGTTTTCAAAATGGCTGAGCTATGAGAATGACCAGTACTACAGCAGAAAAAGTTAAAATGGAAACAACTGAGTTGTTTAATAATGGAAAATCAACAGTCAACTCTTAAAGAAAGAAAAAATTACATTAAAATTAGCAAAAGTTCATTCAGTATTTTAACATACGATTTAGGCTTGCACAGAGTTGCAGAAAACTTGGCCCCACTTTGACATTGCCCATGACATTCTAGAGTAAGCGTGCATCAATTTTGATTCTATCTCCCATAAGACCATGATGAATCTTGGGTGACTGGGAATGACCAACCAATATGAGAGCAAAGTGAAAGTGATGCCAACTACTTTTTTTTATTACTAAGGAATTGTGCATTACGAATAAGCACTAGAAGGGGATTTCTTTTGTGTTGCCATTTGGTGTAACAGACCAGACACATGACGCAGTTGCACAAAGATACTACACACCGATTCTTCATATATGATTCGGGATTGGTTAATCACAAAAATCTCTAAATTCAGACTTGGCTCTTAGCAATTCTGGCTGTTTCATAAGATGAAAATGCTACTAAAGGGATTTGACTCTCGAGAGGACATAATAGAAAACATTAAAACATCTGGTGCCACACCGAAAAAGAGAATCACAAAACTTACAAAAACTACTGGGGAGTCACAAGGATACTATTTCAAATAATTGTGATTGGAAAACTCTTAGAAAGCTACTTTCACTGCTTGCCATACATTTTTAGCAGACATCATACATATTATCTGAATCTTGTTTTATTAAGGTTCAGCACAGCACCTTGGTATGAAATTAATTAAATTGGTTTTAGAGTTAGGTGAATGTCAAGTTTAGCTTTATACGCATACTAATACCTTGACAAAATTATACCAATAAAGTTTTACGGACACTACTAATATTAAATATTTTAAGTAAATCTGATTACCAAAATGTAAATAATCAACCAGTTGAATTCAGTGGTTCTAACTCATTCAGAACAATCATAAAAACACTAGAAAACTAGGTTAGCGATAAAGTTTTTGAGGATCAGTAATTTTCTAAAATTAAGGAATGTTACATCCCTTAAAAGGTAATGTCATACTATGTCCTATAAGTAACAGAATATGATCTAATCTTATCCAGAGACTAGCTGGTGACTGAGCACAGAAGAAGACAATAGAACAATTGTATCAATTCTAGTTTAGTAGGCACCAACTTTAAGAATGTTAAAGTTAATTTAGTTTAAGTTTGAATGCAAACAAATCTAAACTAAACTCACCTGTTTCCCCAGTCTATTTTCCCAGTAATCTTCAGCTTCAGTTCTCGCATTTGATCTTGCGTCAAAGTTCCTGTGAGAAGCTGTCGCCTCCATTCTACCAGGTCTCGCATAACTTTTCGCACTGTGTTGAACTTGTACGTTTCTCTTTCCTATTAAAAGATTAAACAATTATCAACTAAATTAAGATTAATTGTAAAAATTATTTAAAGAAAACACTTTTTTAAATTTATTATATGTTTTGTAAGTTTACTGTACACACTCATGTATTATAACTACACTTGCATGTTATTCATCTACGGCATGCCTATAAATTATACAGAATTAAGTCTTGTTTAAATTATCTAGCAAATGTTAAAAAAAAGAGCAAGTGTTACAAAGTGTGATTAAAAATCATCCAACTTGAAATTTTGTTTGGTAACAGCACAGGGAAATTAAAAAGATGAAGTAAACTTTTTATAAGACAACAACAAGCTTTTAACTAAGATTTTGCACTTATTTTAATTAATGTTTTGGCAGCCTTCTCACCCAGCTAATAAAATTTAAAAAAATATATGATGTATTCATTTCATTTTTACTATAGCCAAAAGACATATATATTCATAGACTACGTACAATGTAAATTAACATTAAAAATACACAAACACAATACAATTTACACAAAGATAAGAAATCCTAACTATTAAAGGGGTAACAAGCAATCAAAGTTAAAATTAAATTACACATATACTACAATAATTGATAAAAATATAATATTCATAATTTAAATAGAATAATTAATATAAATACTACAACATATAACAATTAATTGTATACCAATCACATTTTGAACAATTAAAAACATAATATATAACAAATAATTTAAAACAATCACAGACTACAACTTTAATTTAAAATAGGAGAACACATCCAAGATTTCAAAGCTACAGTACACAGAACTCCTCCACAGAGTAGAAAGATCTAGATAAAAGTAGCTGTCTAAGGTTGTTTTTAAAAGTTAAAATATCCTGCAAATTTTTAATGCTCTGTGCGAGCTTATTTATCAGTCTAGCACCAGATTGGGTGCTGCAACCATTTTTAACAGATCTTACAACGCATCTCACCTTATACAGAACTCTTTTAAAACTTGAAATGGAATAAGTGTGGCAAGCTTCTTTCGCTACAGACATGAATCTGTGCAATTGTTGACTTTGCCTACATTCAAAATCCCACTCAAAGAAAAGAGATTTCAGGATTGGGAAGTAATCAAAGCACAACTGGGTCAAGTATGTACACTCAGAAGGGACTAGCAGCCTATGACATACAATAACTGTTTAAATTTCATATTGGCAGGTATTTTATACAGTTTTTCTCCTTGACTTTTGATAGTTCAATAGTTCTTCTTTTTTCATAATAGTAAATGCAGGCAATAATAGTTTAAAGCTCTAAACATCCTACGATCACACACAAAACTGTTGTTGCAATTTCAATCCCAAATACTGTCCAAATACCATTCAAGAAACCTATGTAAAATTTGATTTGCATCACAAAACTGGTTTAGGTTGGTAATGATGTCCATATACTTGTTTTATCATCTAGATTGATATACTGGTTATCTTAACCTGAAAACCTGACGTCAATATTTTAAAGTCATGAGAAATAAAATTACTATTCAATTCCATCTCTCGATTTATTATATTCAGAACTGTGATATCCACTAAAAAATCAACTATAATAGACGGTAATATAGTATTCCATGTAAGTCAAATATTTACAAATACAGATTAACCTTTATAATACTTTTATTATTCTATTTTTATTATTTCTAAGATATAGGGTCCAGATTCAAATTCACTAGTTACTCGCCCCAATAACTTCCATACATTATGTTAAAAACATACATATAAATTGAAATTAAAATATTCTTTAACATCACCTTTTTGGTACTATTGTGCGTTTTATAAAAAAACAATTAACAGCAATTTTAATTTTATTTATGAGACAAGTTAAAAAATAAGAACTGTTTTGCAATAGTTTCCGATTGCTATCTCGGGCATGCAACTACCTTTTCTGCCATTTGAGCTTTTCATTGTTGTAATTACAGCCAAACATAAGAGTGTTTACATTTTGCTCTGATTGTGCAGCTGATCCTGATGACTTTGAAATATGATCTCTGTTATTAAATTTCTGATTGAGAGAATCTTCAAACCCACTTAAATTTACTACAGACCATTGAGATGTATTAAGATAATGTAATGAGTGATAGGATAATTATAAAGTAGGAAAGACAATTCAACTAGAGCCAAACTAATGTGTATGATGAACCAAGAAGTCAAAGGTTATCTATTGTCAATGAAAATGTATGATAAAATTTATGAGAATTTTCAGTTTACAATTTTCCGATTATATAATGAACTTCCCGAAATTTCTAGAAAGATTTTATATAATATTGTGACAAATCAGTTACATTATCAAATAATTTTGTGCTGTGTTTTTTATGAAACAAGACAAAGAGATTAGGTAATGAATTGAGCTTTCTTATGCTGTATGTTAATGAAGAAGATGAGGTTTCGAACCAAATAGTAACTTATGACGAGGCTTGGTGTGTCGCAACATTCCATAATCAAAACAACAGTAATATAGTGAAAGCACTTGTGACATATGCGATCCGTGTAACAAGAAATCATAATTTAAAATATTTATATATAAATATAAAGACACAAATTATGACGTTTTATGAATAGTTTTTTTAATTTTTATAATGCCTAACGTTGTACACTAAACATTGCAAAAAAACCTATATTTCAATAAGGAAATTCATATAAAGTAAATTCTCTGTAAGCCTCTAAAAAATTTACATGCATTAAAAAAAAACAATGGAAAATGGATAATTATGGAATTGTATTGCTGTATGACAATGCTCAGCCTCATGTTGCTGGTCCCGCACAAAGGCTAATCCTAAATTTTGGTTCAGAATAAACCAACCACTCACCATTACAACCTGGACCTTGCTCAGTGCAATTACAAGGGTAGGCTGAAAAGTAATGCTTTTAGAACACGAAGAAAAAGAAATAGCAAGATCGGACAAAGAGTATGTTAAAGCACAATTCTTAAGCTTTAAATTATATATTTAATTTTCAACATAACTAACACATTTCTTCCAACGAGTAATGAATTTTTTCATTCCGTCACTGAAAAATTCTTTCGATTTCTCTTGAATCCAGGACTAGATAGCTACTTTCATCTCATGATCCGTGGTGTACTGATTACCCTTGAGGTCTCTCTTGAGTAGAGGAAAAATAAAAATCGCAAGGCGCAAGATCGGGGGAGTAAGGAGGGTGAGGAATCGGTTCAAACTGCAGGTTTCGCAGAGCCTCTTCTTGCGCGCAAGGTGTGTGGACGAGCATTGTCATGTTGCAAGATTATTGGCAACAGGCTGCCTCTAACATGACAAACTCAACGTCGCAGGTGTTTTAGAGTCTCTATGTAGCAGTTGCTTTTACAGCAGTTAAAAATTTGATAACAGCTTACTGTTTAACTTGCATTGACATAGCACTAGAACACGCCTCATACTTCCACTGCTCAAAATACACTGGATGAACGCAAAGCCTTCAAACTGTGCATGCATACAGAGAGGGAATGTTATTTCCAAAAGCCACCTGGCGGGTTTCTGAAAGTCATTTTATTCACGTTCTACAAGCATGTCAGCATTACTTTACAGCCCACCCTTGTATTATTTATTCCTGATGCACACACCGGCTGTTTTGAAAAAATTATTTACAATGCTACCTGAGCTTTAAACATGGATATAAGGACAACTCTAAAAGTAAGGGCAGAGGAGAAGGTGGAACGTGCAAAATTCCTATGGAAATTACACTCTTAGAATATGACTAAGGATACTAAGTAAACTTTTGATATACAGGCAAAAATTTAAATTTAACTTGAGTTTGCTTCGGAGACAGTTTGCACCTGGCGGAGTTAAACAGTCTGTTGGTTAATAAGCACAACATTCATATGGAATAAAGCTAAAGATGTATCAGTTAGAAATTACACCCTTAGAATATGACTAAGGATATTAAGTAAACTTTTTATATGCAGACAAAAATTTAAAGTTAACTTGAGTTTGCTTCGGAGGCACTTTACACCTTGCGGAATTATACAGTCTGTTGGTTAATAAATCGTCAGTAGCAACTTTTATATGACGTAGGCTGTTCTGTAAATGTAAATACTTTTTTTGTGTTTTATTCACAGTCCAGTAAACATATTTATTTTATGGTGACAATGGTTTCATTTATTTTATTCATTCAATGGCAAAACTATGTAAAATTAGTTTATTGCAATTGTTTAAATACGTAACAAATATGAATTATTGTTTTGCATACTGCGGAACATTGCTGAGCCTATTGATAATGGGATCATAAGACTGGGATCAGGCAACATTGTATAAAAGCACACAAGAATGGCATACGAGTAGCTCCAAAATGAACAGCGGACTTGGTACAGGAGTATATGGTCATATAGATTTAGTTTATCTATGGCTATAGACTTCTTCTCATCGATTTGAACTCTCCGCTTGTAAAATCCTTAAAAGAGGAATTAAGGGAGCTAAGATTGATATCTTTTCTGATAGCCAAGTTGCTTTAAAGGCACTGGAATCATTCACCTTAGAAGCAAGGCTAGCTTGGGACTGCTTTAAAGTAGTGAATTAAATGGCTAGAGTTAACAAGATTACTCTTAAATGGGTGCCTGGCCATGTGGGCATCAAGGGTAATGAGGCAGCAGATCATCTTGCTAGAGTTGGGACCAAAAATCCCTTTACTGATCCAGATCCATTCTGTAAGAAGCCCAAGGGCCACCTAAAAAATGTTGTTGAAATCTTGACGGAGAAAAGTTGCCCTCACACTGTAACGATGCTTCTGAGATTAGGCAGGCAAAAATGTCCATCTACCTCTCTAAGTCGAAAGCTCCTATTGATGGGCAGACACTATTTAAGGGTCGGCTCTAGTAAAACAGCAAGCAACCTGCGACTCCCTATAGCGGCGGTAGGTTACGCGGACATTGCTCATCCTAAATCCATTTAAAACCCGCAATTGTTCAAATAGCGTTTTTTTTTTAAATACCAAACTCTTGGGGACAAAATTCTTCATCCGAATGGATTGGTAATTTTTCGCTATAATTAATAGTTACAACGTAAAAAATATTTAAAATCACCCTATAGCGGCGGTGGGTTACACGGACATTGCTCAGCCTAAATCCATTTAAAACCCGCAATTATTCAAATAGCGCTTTAAAAAAAATACCAAAATCTTGGGGACGAAATTCTTCAGGCGAATGGATTGGTAGTTTTTCGCTATAATTAGTAGTGACAACATAAAAAAATTAAAAAATCTATGTTTTAAATTGTTAATAAATATTAAACAAAATACTTTTCTTAATTTTTAAAAAGCCATTTGCATGCATATTGACCATAGCTTTAAAATGACATATCGTTTATAATTTTCCGATCAAAAATAAAGGAAAAATTTTGATTTTAATTTAACATTGGTCTTATAGAGTGTCAGCCAACATGGCCAACAGCTAGAGCCGACCCTTAAGGTGGATTGTAGGTATCCTCATTGATCACGGCCCGGCAAACTACCATGTCAAAAATGATTATTAAGACTACTATCCTACTGTCGATTCAGCTCTCTTGGAAGCAGAAGATTCATGGTTGGAAGTGCTGTTGTTTTCCCGGAAGAGTTTGTGGTCTTGATCCCAAGACCCTCTTTGGTTTCATAAGAGGCCTGGGAAGGATGATCAATCACTAAAGAGAACAATAGATCCTAATGAGTCGCAGTGGTGGGAAGGCTTTGGACGCCTCTACCCCTAATTTAAATATAAATATCAACAATATCACAAAAATGACCTAGGAAAAGCTGCCGGTTTCAGTTCCTCTGTCATAAAACAAACAAAAAAAAGACCTGAGGGGAATGTTACCTTTCATTCTGATTGCAAACAGACAGTTTTACATTGAATTGTATAAGTAGACAATCATGGACATAGATCCATTTGAGAGGACTGTGTTCTAGGACTCAGATCTGTTTGAAAAAATCACAGACATTGATTTATTTTGTGATAGTACTATCTATTATCTAAAAGTACAATAATAAGTTTTCACTATTGTATTGATGATTTAAAAATCCTTATATATAATACGTGAAGCAGTTTTTTTTTGTGAACTCCTCCGTTATTTATGGACCAAATTTAATGTTTGAGTTGTCAAAAAATTCGTCTCATTTCGAAGTTTACAATAAGGTTTTAGATGTCAAAAATTCTTATCCTTAATGGCGTGAGCTAATCTCAAAGGTCGGGTATTCTTTTAACCTTTATTATTTATAACTGATGTTATAAAATATACTTTAGAAGGTACCATCGGGGGTTGGCGTGCGGAGCACGCAGGGGTTTCCCTTAGTTATGTATTAATGCAAAACAAAAATGTTTTTTTTTTCAAAAATGCAGTGTTTTCTTTCATTTCTCCAAAATTTTACTTTTGGCACTTAGATCGCTTTGAAATTAATGTCTTCATATAATATTATAATGTTAAGATTAACAAGGAATAAAATGTTAATTTTACAGAGATATTTGTATTTTTTGTTAATTTGTCCATGATTTAGCTCTTTCTTACTTTATTATGCACAAATACTTTCAACTCTCGTCCAACTCACTAGTTTTGAAACATTAGACTTTCAAAAAAAATACATATTCCTTACCACATAAAGAGTCTTCCATATTGCATTCCATTCTCTCAGTACAAGAGTCACCTCTCTTACGACTGAATCTTCGAGTGGAGTCACACTTTCAAAACCCCTTGAACAAAACAAATGATTGAATATTCATATATTTAGATTTCCATGTAGTTTAGTATATTTCATCTTAGAACCTTTGGTTTATTGCATATTATTTGCACTATTAAAATGTAATTTTTTTGGCTCTACAACCAGTAATAAAAACAAGATCATACATCAAATCTCTCTTCACAACGTTATTTTTAATAATGCAAACAATTATATTTCATAAAAAATGTTTGCTCTAACATTTCTTTAATTTGCAAACCACTTGTTACTGTATATAAACTTATACATAAACAGGGCATCACTAATGGTATTTTAGGTTGTAAAAAAAAAGAATGTGATGTAAACAAAGGTGATATGTCAAAATCTTCACAAAAACAAAGCAAAGATAAAAAACTCACTAGTAATTGTAACAGATTTTCTAAACAACTGAAAAGATTGTGAAATAGTATCCTACTATTATGTATATATCAGGATTGTTATAAAAATTTATAATATATTTTATAAAAAAGCAGTAACAAACATATATACAACTGAATTTATACAAAACTACCAGAAACTTCATCTATTAAAGTATATAATTCACCGGAAGTAATAAAAAAAATTTGGAAAACGATTGACCCTAAAGGCCATCCATGCAACTTCCCGCTAAGTTTACTTACAACAAACACAATTTTTGGAAATTTTGAACTGCCATAACTTTTGAATGAATCAACCGATTTTTATGCGATTTGCGGCAATCGATGAAGTTTTTTAAGTCCATTGAAAGAATCAACAACAAAAATTTTTCAGACGAAAAGTTTCGGAGAAATTGAGGAAAAACACTTTTTTATTTTCTTTCGTTCACGATATCTCGCGAATGAATCAACCGATTTTTATGCGATTTGCGGCAATCGATGCAGTTTTTTGAGTCCATTGAAAGAATCGACAACAAATATTTTTCCGATGAAAAATTTCGGAGAAATTGAGAAAAACACTTTTTTTTATTTTCTTTCGTTCACGATCTCACGAACGAATTAACCGATTTTGACCGGACTGGTAGCTATCGACGTCGCTTTTCAAGGTTAAAAGCTAATTAGATTTTGGAATTAATCGGTAAAGCCGTTTAAAAGTTATTCCAAAAAAACCTGATTTGAAAAAATTTTATTTCTTAGTTTTTTCGAAATTTCTCAGAACCTACACGTCCGAATTAGTTGAAATTTTCAGGAAATCTAAGTTTGATGGAACTCTTTAGAACACCGTTTGGTAGGATCCAATCGGTTAAGCCGTTCAAAAGTTATAAGCGGGTCACATACTTACATACACACACATACACACACACACACACACACATACATACACCCCGACAGGGTGACACCCTCTCGGGAGTGGTCAGGGAAGATTCCTAGGACCTCAAAACGTCGAGATCTGATGAATACTCGATTTTCGAAAAACGGGGTGAAACCAATAACTTCCCGATTTTAGAAAATTTTCAATTTTCTCAGCGGGAAGTTAAAAAACAGCATTAACTTTATTTTAAGAAACAAATTTATGAATTTGTTTAACATTTTCAGTAAGTAAGATTTTAAGATCACTATATAAATAGAGGAGTTTTACAAAATGTAATTTGTTTCATGTTTTAATCTATATGGAAATAAGGCAATGTAAAAAGTAATTAGTAATGTTTTAGAACTTCATGACATGTTAGTAATTGGTACTACGAGTTTATCTGTCAACATATTTTTGTTTTAACATATATACACAGTCTTTTGTCCAACCATTAGTTACTAAATTAATAAACAACCCAAAAAATAAACTCTTTAGAAATTATTAGAACTATATTTTTTTTAAACATTTAGGCACACTAATAAAAAGAAATCATAATTGACCGAGCGTAACCAAGGTCTCCGTTTTAACTCGACCGATCAGCATTTCGTCTGTGTGTCTGTGTGTCTGTATGTCTGTGTGTCTGTCTCACGATTACGGCCAAACGCCTTGACCGATTTTGATGATTTTTTGCATGAATGTTCCTTATTCCTAGGTCGAGCCATGTATATATATACGGTTTTTTCCATTTTTCATTTTTAACCGCTTAAATAAAATAAAAATGGCGGCCGGACCGTTTCTCTCAGTGTAAGCTTTTTTACAAAGCCAGTTTGTGGCTTAACCGTAAGTCGAATTTAAAAACTAATAATCCAAATTAAATTTTAAACAAAATTGTATTCTTGATTTTTTACCCTATCTCTAACGGTAAGCTCACAAAATGGCCATAAACTTCGAATTTGTTAAAAATCGTCCAAGTTTTTATATTTCAACCATGTTTTTATACGTTTATTCTAAACCAATTAAAAAGTGTTCCATAGCTTTTTTGTAGATAAAGGTTTAAAGAATTCCTATATGCCAGTAAAAAAAAATTATTGAAGTAAAATTAAGAAAGTTATTAGCTCAAGAAACAATCACGTTCAGTAACGAAAGGAAAATGTTTAACTTTAGGCCTACATAAAAAGTAGTAAAAATTATTGTAATTTTTTTCATAAATGTAAAAAAGTTTTGTAATTTAGTTCTAAATAGAATTGTATAAAAATATTTATCAATTTCAAATTTCTTATTTTGAAAACACCAGTTTTTATGTTCCTACTACAAGACTGCTAACAAAACTAGGCCTGTTTTGAATAGTAATTTAGGAATATATCATTTGCCCAAAAATGACATATTATTATAAGAAAGTGTAGGCTAGAGGATAAATCAAAGAATTGAACTGTATACCTGTAAATTATCATTGTAAATTTCATAAAAGTATTTGACTTAGCTTTACTTGAATTACAAAATGAGATGAAACAAATGAAACCTCGCGGCGATAAAGGACATACAAAAAATGACTGTAGGACACCGTGGGAAGTGTTGGTACATGGGTTGAGATCACTAACACGACGTTTTACCATCGTTTGTTTTCATTATTTCTAATATTGGAATATGATATGAAACTTAAGTTAACTTATGATACATTGGTAAGTTTGAGTTATTTAAGTATGTAAATATTTAATTGTATGTTGTCCCTCTATAACGCGATATTTTTAGCTATCTTACGCATTATTAACCTAAATAAAACACAATGCCTCTAAAAGAAAATCTTTAGCAGTTAAAGCTCAAGAAAAGAAATAAAAACGAGAACTAGAACTAACGGAATCTTGGGAATTGTAAATAATGTTTCACTGGCTAAACCTTGTGCTTACTTCATTACTGGCACACTATTTTTAACCTAAGCTCAAAACCACATTTGTTATTTCAACGAGCGAGGTCTACTGTTCACAGAACTACTAGTGTATTTCTGTTGCATCATAAGTAACATAATTGATTTATTTAGCTACAAAATAGTAAAAGTATTTGTGAGAAATATTTACATAATTATTGATTGTGAATGGACTTTGTGTGTAAATTTTAACTTGTGGGCTGATTGCTTTTAACATACATTAGTTCAAATCAGTAGTATCGAATGCTAAATAAGAATTATAGATTTGAATACAATTGTCTCAATTAGTAAGATGCACAACATCACGGCATGACTAATTAAGATATTTATGGCCTTCAAGTTGGATTCACTAAATTAAATGTTAATCCATATGATGACTATTTCAAATCTGCTCAGAATCAGAATACATTTATAAATTTTGATTTTATCATAATGATTTACACAATAAATTTAATATATATAACACAAATTATGTATTCCTATATTATACTCATTGACTTTTACAACCATGGAGGCTAAAGCTACATTGCAACTAAAACAAATTGGATTCTTTGAGTAAATAAGTTTAAAAGGGTTTTCACACAATCTGAATCTTAACATTTTAAATTTAACAAATTTACTTACCCCTCGGTCTCAACTCTGCAGGGCTTAATGTGAATGTAATTGCCAGGAAAAATACCCTGTTTACAAACACAGATTCAATCAATTGGTGTAAAAGAACAAAATAACCAAATTATCAATTTACTCTAACATTTAAAAGACTTACATTTTAAACTTATACATTTAAAAGACAAATATTGAACTTAATTCAAATATGGGTTTCTTTTTGGGATTTGCAATCTTTAAATGATAAGTGATATTTAATTAAAACTTGTGAACCGTAATTGCATGGAGTAAACATAGTTTTACAAATAACTTCATTTAGTTAAGTTTAATTTGATTAACGTAATTTAATTGTAATTGTGTATTATCGGTTCTAAAATGCAGACAATATCATTTTAATCACAGTTTTGGAAAGTAGACTCCAATAAGAAGTGACGGAAAGAGTAGAAACCCTATCACAAAGTGGAATGGTAATTAGTTTTTAAAAAAGACCTAAGTTATGATAATAGGTAGCAAGGTAATAAATAAGGGGCACATCAGCAAAACATAACCTTGGAAAAACAGTGCACCAATCAGGTAAAACATCAGAATAAATTTACTGAGCACTATTATACTCTAATTTGTTGCATATTTTGCCTACAAAAAACCACTGGGAGTTGAGCTGCAGAGAAATTAGGCACCATGTCTGAGTCAGGTATAAAGAGAGTGGCAGTGAATCGAGGTAAATCTGCTCCACATCTTAGCTAGGAATAGGGAGAAGAATACAAAATGGAAGAACTTAAATAATATACATAAAATAAAAAATAAAAATCTGACATTTTTTAAAGAACGTGCAAGGGATTTTTCAATACATTTGAACTTTATTTCAGCCAAATTAATAATTATAACATAAAATAATATCAGCTGGTTTAATTCAGGTGGGTTACCTATTAAAGAATTAAAATACAGCATGCTATGTAAACATTACTGATCAAAGTTAATTACCTAATTAGCCTTAGTTAAAGGTGTGTAATATCAGGACAAACCAATCCCCTTTTTGTTGCTTAAAAAAAGGACTAGTGATATATTTAGTTTTGAATGTTACCGTTTACACAGCATATTGTATTGTACTATACAGCTCTCTACTGTCTTAAGAAACTTGAATTGTATTTTGAAGATAGGCTATTTAAGTATACAGAAGACTATTTATGATTATACCAGGTGTTTGAAAAGTCTGGGTACGGCTTAATATCTCAAAATGTACGAGTCTTATGAGATAGAAATAAAAGCAGTTATTCACAACCATAAAAGGACTACTTTTTGGCGAGTTTGAAATTTTTGTCCGCCATCTTGGATCCGCCATCTTGGAATGAACTAAATTTTTTTTAAATGGGAAGGTGGTCATGTGA
>JAGFPH010000147.1:300506-329108 GCA_018207615.1 Philaenus spumarius
CTTACTTGTGCAATAGCGTTTCCGCCAGCCTCCTCAAGGTTGAATTCGATACATTTACTGTAGTCGGCGAAGGCACAATACTATCAAATTGTATAATTTTTGCCGCACATTTAGTATCATAGTAACCGTTGTTGTGTTTGTGAAAACAGCCTAAAACATCCTTCGGCAAGTACAATAGTGTAGCAATTGTTAAAAGTCATCAAAGTGGTGCAGTGGTTGATGACGCTCGTCTAATCTGCTAGATGGAACCTACAACAGGCTTACATAGATTCGAAACTATACTCGCGGCCACGAAATTAGGCGGGTGATAGAAATTGCGGTGTTGCTGGATATGCAACTAGCCTAGCAACGGAAGGTCGAGATTCGCCTACTCCACGCACGAATTGGCAACACTAACCGTGCAGTATTGCCTTTCTGCCTGGCTACTCGGTAGGGATAAGCAATGAAATTGTTTTCCTATAAAAGTGTTATCGACTGGCACAGACTGTTATTAGTTATTGTAAATGCTATTAACTGACTTCGTTTTTTAACTATCAAGTTGCTTATAACTTTACAGTTATTGTAGCGTCTTAATTACCGGTAACGTTTCAAATTTATGTATATTTTTGACAAAATGATTTGTATGTTTAAAAAGAAAACAACATGTTTTAACTGTATGAGAATAATAATTTACAATATGTTCAACAAATTAGTACCAAATAAATTTAAAATTATGTTAGATATTTAATATTTTAGCGATAAATAGAAATCCATTAGGCAAAACCTATATTGGGCATTCCTACAAAAGAAAAAGTTTAAAATGTACTCTAAATAGAGTCACTTCTATAAATTAAATATAATTATAAATTAATATAATTACCATTTAGAGTGTGCATCGTGATGTTGCCCTCGAAACTTAAGTTTATGTATGTGCAGGTTACTTGTTGTGTTTTATGTGTTTTTAATATAAATATTTAACGACCTCCAACGGAGCAGATTTGAGTTAAACTGATGATGGGACCACGGACCCGAAACACGTATTAACTTACAAAATAAACGAAGTCACAAGACGGATATATTATAAAAGGTAATTATATTAGTTTAAAATTATATTTAATTAATGATTTTTCTTTAAATAGGTGTTCCTATAAATTTTAATTAGGCTACTGTACTTTGTATACAAACAGAATCGCTTATAAATTTTGTAAATTATATGTAAATATAGAATACTGTAAATACATTGTAAAAACGAGATATAGGAAAATTATGGGAAGTAAAGTTGTTCACGACCGTGGTGTCTTCAATCTCGCACATGTTTCCTGTGGGGTGTTAAATGAACAACAAAATGAATAAAGGCTTAAAAATACTTTGTTACGAAAATACAATTTTTAATTACTTTTTTATTATTAAAATGTAGCCTACATTTCTTATTCACACACAGTACGAGTTAGTTCGCTTCAGGAATTAACTAAAAAGTCTAAAAAGTTGTTTGGAATTTTATTAAGATAAGAAAAAATAACTGGAATTATGGCTTAAACGAAAAAAATAATGGTATATCATCATATACTATGTAAAGGAAATGTTGTCTATAAACATTTAAATTATTTCCTTTTTTACTCTTGAATATAAAATAGCAACTTACAACATTAAACAAGGGTTACGAGCTAAGGTTCTCGCCGAGCGCCCGCGTGTCTTTGTTTTTGTTTCATACAGTTATGCATTTTACAACTAAACTAAGAATCTCATAAAAAAAAATTTCGAACAAAAAATTTTATTCACACGATTTTCTACAACTTTACCGCAGACGAAATCTTCCTGACCAAAAAGACAAAAACATCCTCGCTTGGTGAAAAATTCAATACATGGCGGTTTTGAATTAAATTACAATTTAGGTTTTTTATTTTTGTTAATTATTTGCTGCCGTTATAAAAATAAAAAAGTCATACCATTGGAATCAGTAGCATTTTCTGAAGTGGTATAATTTTATTTCACTATGTTCTGTAGATAGATTCACAAGCTCGAGAGAAAGCACACTAACTTGCGCTTCAAAAATCTTTACTTGACGGGTTTATTTGTATAAATAACTACAGCACGAAGTGGCAACACCGCCATTTCTATCACCCGCCTAATTTCTTGGCCGCGAGTATAGTTACTTGTGTTATACGCCGCTACCCCGTCTTTATTAGTCTAACGTTAAGCAACTAAATTAATTAACTAGACCGAAAAATGTGATTAAGTAAGGCCGGGTTTAGACGGCCAGTGTTTTCTTCGCGAGGCAATCAAAACTCGAATGTTATTGGCCTTCTAGACCAAATCCTTGCCCCTCCAATTGATTCGGTAGACCGCCTCACCCTCTTCCGCGCTCTGGTCGGTAAATTGCGCGCAACAAAACTTGATTCATACTAAATACTTGCATCGTGTTGAGTAGATTAATTAAAACCAGAGAAAGTCAATTCGTTTAATTGAATTATATAAAAATTATACTTTGTTATACAACCCGAAAAACAAAAACTAAAGCAATAAAAGCAAAACAAAAATGATGCTCGGAGGGAGATAAGTGAAATAATGTAAATCATGACATCGACTTTAAAAACAAAAATAAAAACTTTGGTGGGAACGTGAAGGCGTGAAACATCTAGGGAGAAGAAAAGCAGTGTAACTGGTTCAGGTGAGCAATAATATTTTGTATATTTACTAGTGATAATAATGGCAATATTTTCTTTCTTTTAAAATAAACTGCACTAAAATCGCCCGGTAGATCTCCAGAAATAGGATTTTAACCTAAAAGAAACAAAAAACTTAAAAAGTGCCCTTATAAATATGAAATAAAATGACATTTCATAATTTTTTTATAAAAGTGACAAATTTTCTTTCATTTAAAAACAAACCTTACTAAAATCGGCCCTGTAGATCTCTAGAAAAAATAGGTATCAATAGAGTCACCAAAAGTTTAAGGGTATACTGAATTATTATATAAGTACGATATTTAGTGGCATACACACTAGGGTTACAAACATTAACTCCGTAATACACTATTGCATTTTTTTTTTTTTTTTTACTACTTCACTCAGGCAAGATAGCGTGCAAGACATTTGCTTCCAGACATTCTAAGGCAAATAACTCTACTTCTTGTGATAAAACTCAAAACAATATTTGTTGGAACAGTTCTTTCTAGAAAAACAGAGTGGCCGAGAGGCTAAAGGTGTTGTCATGCTAACAGGTTGCGTAGGTTCGAACCTAGTTATACTTGCTGTTTATATACCAACACCACTGCATTAGTCTAACTGGCATAATGTAAAATACTATTCTATATACTATGTAAGAGTTTGACCTCAAGAAAACATATTATTTACAAATAACCTCTGTAGAGAGAAGAAATTCAAATAAAAAATATGATAAATCATTACTATATTAATTAATCACAAGAATATATATTCTTAGGACAATGTCTAAATTTAATTGTTGTTAATGTTCACGAGAGATGGGTGTGTCAGATGATTCCGCAAAGATAAGAAGCTTTATCAGGAGGATGTTGAAAGGAAGTGTAAAGGCTCAAAAATGATAAGCGAGAGAGTATAATATATGAAGAGATAGCTCTTTCAGTATATCTAGAGTTATATAACTAATGTTGATTCAAGTTTCGAAATGTTTTTAAGATTCTTATTCATTTAACTAATTTTGATTTACGATTTACACTAATGACGTAGGTACTTGGTAGAACTCCATTTTTAATGAAAAAACAAACAACAACAATGAACTACAACAATGAAAAACAAACAATTGAAGTATTATCGGTTTCATCAAAATATTCCTAGGCATAGCTTGTATACAATATTAATTTAAGACAAGAGGTCAACAACAACAACATTTATGTTCAATTTAAGAGAAGAACATATGTGTTCGAAACATTTAAATGAATACATAACAAAATTGTAGCAAAACCCAAATATTCAAACGTTTGTGAAACAACATTTAGCAAAAAAATTATCAAAACTCCTTACGCTTAACCATCCGGAGGAAACCTAACAAAAGAAAAAATTTGAATAATTCTATAGGTGAAATTACATGATCTGTAATACTGAATTTTAAAATATTTTAGTAGTATTATTGAAAGATCAAAAGTGATATTGATTAATTAAAGAGAATACCTAGTTATGACATTACAAAAAATATATACATAAAAAGCAAATTTGTGATTTACACATTTAAAAAAAAGTACTCATGGTACTGTTGTAATCTAGTAATCGTAGAAGTACGAGCATAAGTACTTTAAAAATATCTTCAATTCTTAATTAGCTAATTCGTCAGAATAAAACATTTTATAAAGGACTTTATGCAACACTGTCCGTGTGATATAAAAGTGCCTCAAGTTCTGAAGTTTAAACGTATGCTGAACTTTTAGAGTCGACAGAAATACTTCCTTATTCAAGACAAAGTCGGTAAAACCTGTTTCGAAAATTTTCTCCTAATTCTACACAACAGAATTATTGCAAAGCATTATAAGTCTTGTTATTGAAATACCTTCATATAACCTGTCATTAATTTCGAAAGGAGTGAATCCCGAGTGGTTTTTATACACAAACAAGAGAAATATACCCGCAACACTTACTGAAGTAATAGTGCGCTTCAATTGCTTAATCACGAACCAAGTGCCGATTGTTTGGTGAAGATAAGAAGTCGTATCAGAAGTATTTTAATGGAAGTAGGCTTAGCTGAAGTAGAAACACCGGTAATGCCGGCCTTTTAAAAAGAACCAGGAATGTCGAAACTAATTGCACTGTATTGTACAGCTTCAAATAAAATGTCTTCCTTATTGTCAAATATTTGCTGTCCGTGAGGCACCTGTGTAAGTAGAATACAAGATAGCAGAATTATTAGAAACATGGGGAATACATTTATTGAAATCTTTATGAAAAGTTGATTCTTGTTGTTATTTCAAGCGTACAAGCTATTAAATACTCTTTGAGCAAGTAATATGCGAGCTATAAAAATAAATCTCAAACTTAAAATCCACCATTAAAATTTAGCAATTACGAAAATTAAATCTCGTAAAACGTGTCTCCATTCTCCACTTCACAATACATTACATAACAGCTTTTTCGACAACGCGACGGTGGAGAGCAGTTCGCTACAGTTGGAACCTCCAACACAGTTGCATAGGTTAGAGTCTAGTTACTGTCTGTCGGTTTACTTGCGTTATACTCTGGGAGAGCAGACGGTGTCTGAATTAGTCATACATAATGTAAAGACGTTAAAAATAAAGAATTTTGATAAACAAAATGTCAATCTAGTATTAAAAGAAGATATATCTATCAAGTATACACACATTATCCTTTAAGTAGCGGATCTAAATTTAAATCTAAAGCCAACTATTTACTGCCAACGAACCAGTTGCTTTAGTTATTATTGCAAATGTAATTCAAAATTCAAGAAAACTGGTATACCAGTATTTATGTATGCCAGAGGCTTTTCTTTCTTGTTGCATGATAGCACGTACAATGTATTGAATACACGTTCAGCTATCCGGTCCATTAAGAAATATTTATTTCAAAACAATATTTTTTACATAAGCCTGCCAACAATTTAAAAAACTACAAAAAAGCCAAATAGATATCTTACTAAATCATAATCTGTAATTCTTTAATGCTAAGTAGCTATTGAAATCCCAAAGTTTTGAAACTTTGTAGTATTGTTTGGGAAGGTCTAATAATGAACATACCAAAAGCCCTGATCGATAGGTGGTGAGCAGGGGGAGGAGGGTTACAAATATGTGACTATTTTTGGTTTTTCGTAGATATCTCGGAAAATATGAGTTCTATAAAAAAAAGTAGATGTAACAGTTAACTCCAGGCAGTAAATTATTCAAAATAAATTCTTACTAAATGCATATACACAATATGTTTAAATTCCGTAATGGAATGACGGCTGTGTGTTCTATTTTAAGACTTATTCCGCTGTAAAACATTCTCGGCAGCTGTTTATGATATACGAACCAATATGGATAGCCTTTAACTTATCCTATTTTGATGCGAAAATAAAATCAAAGCGCATTCCAAAGAAGTCAAAGGTTTATGCAAAATCTGTTAAAACACAACAATCTGTGATTGATTAATATTGAAGTAGTAAGTAATAATACTATTTTTTTATATTTTTTTTTTTTTGCTTTTGTAATGTAGATCGATAACGGACGATGTAAAAAGTGTTATCATTTTTTACATATGTTTGTTTAGCATCACATTTCATTGCAAGATAGTGTTTGATTTGTTGTAATTATCGTGTTAGTTTTCGCTAAAAATTTAATTGTTATAGGTCTGATCAAAAATTGAAAACATTCGAAACATACCTAGTTAAATTTTAATATTTAAAAACAGTTCATTGCCAAATCTTTTTTAAACTACGAAAATTATTAATAATAGGCCCTTAGTAGTTTAAAAAAATTTAAAGCTGCAAAAGAAGCGTTTTATTATAACATTATTAAAAAAATATATAACAAACAGACGTTACTTTCACACATATTTTGCAAAATACATTATTCCAATTCCACTAATAGTTATCCTCTAAATTGTATTCTTAGAAATGAAGATTACCAGACACACCTACAACCAGGAGAAAGTTATGCAATTGTTCAAAACATCTTGAGTAAGAAGTGTTAAGTTTCAGGCCTAGTGGAAGTATTGTTTTACGGAGCTTTGCTCTTTCAATTGTATAATGAGACCTAAATTGATAGCAACCGGATGTAGTAAAGGACGGACTTTCCCAAGCAACTTCTGCTTGCCAACAGGTGACTTATCTAGGCATATTGTAATAATTGGAACTATGTAAACTACGGGATATCCAATGCTACTTTCGGTACCTGGGCGACCGAGCATCGCTCAGTATTTTTTTTTAGGAAAATGTATGTAAATGACGAATCGCATACTGAATAAATATGAATATATTTTTCGATCTTACGTACATATGAACTGTTTATTTAAATTTAAAAAACATGAGTGTAATTAGTTCTAACATTTGATTAGAATTTTTTTGCAGATATAAAACCTAGCGCATTCGAATCCTAAAGTCCAAAAACCTCTATATGAAGGTTATGTAACCAATCCAACGAATAGGCCATATTTGATATTGTTTTATGTATTTCAGAAATAACAAATAATAATTATAATCATTAGATAATTTATATTACCTTTATAGAAATGCAAAGAATGCAGAAACTGGTGAAAAGGTTTTCAGAACGGTTAATAACAGCACAAAAATAATGTTTTAGTTACGTTTGGTGTTTGAATAAAGAAATAAATTGAAAATTATACCACCGGATACATTGATAATGATTTATGTTTGTTAAATAGTATATAAACATCTGTTTGTAAAACATCTTTATTGTATCTATAATGTATCTATTCGCCTATATTTAGTGACTTCAAAGGTGGTATATAAAAGAAGTTCATAGTTTAAATTGTATGCGCATTTTTCCGTGTTTATGGGAAATATGGTAGACATAAGAACTAGCGCATTCGATTAATACGTCAAAAAACCCTATAGCAAATTTTCATCAAAATCGTTAGAGCCGTTAGCGAAATCCCCGAAATAAATTTATAAACAAATATACAAGAATTGCTCGTTTAATAAGATAAGATGTTTCGCATAGAAGAGAGGTTTGTTTGCATGAAGGGCAATTCTCGAGCATTAACCATTGGACGCTGCAAAACGTTCAAACACCCAGAGTCTACCGCCCTGCTAAAAAATGTTACAGCCCAAATATATAAATTAACAGACACATGCCCTATCTTTAAATAACACTGAGATACGTTGACAAGTAAATATTAAGGAATAAGAGAAGGAAGGCGTCTACACCCTGAAGAGAAGTTGTTCAAAGTGAGAAGTGGTACAGTTGGGATTCACTCAAGTTGGGATTCAAATATTCAAAACTTTTTGAAATATTTAAAGTACTGGGTACCATCTAATTAAATTCATGTTTCAATATTTAAAAATAAGTATTATAAGTAGTTAAGGTCGACGGCATTGGAATGGTTTACTTCGCTGGTTTATGGATCAAGATAATTGATATTAAGTTCAATTTTTATTCAGAATTAACAGTCACATCAAATTTTGTTACAAGGCATAAGAAAGAGAAAATCATTAGTTATGACGAGGATATTTTCAAGTCTTACAAAATCAAACGTTTAAAACGTACTCAAACACCTTCCTGAATCATGCCAATATTGCAAGGCTAAATCTTGTGAACTTTCACTCTAGCTACTCACCTTTTATACCTCAAAATTAATTTTGTGTTGATTAGTTTGACTTATTTTACGTAAAATAGCACCTCACTTTAAGTTGGTTTTACATACGATGTTTTCGTTGGGGTGTCACATTGTTTACTCATCTCAAGATTTTGTCAAATTATCCTAATAACTACTCCTAGCATAATCATACACTCTGCTGCACGTCGAAGCATTGAATATATTCATTTAATTTAATCCATATTGCTACTAGAAATTTACTAACAAAATCACAAGACGATCACATAAGTACGGTAGAACAAACCTAAATAAAAAGGGTAAGCAATATAAACAATGTCTCAAAACATTTTATAGCAGTATTTGAAAAAAGTATAACTAACTAGAATTACCTCTTACTAAGTTTTGACCGGTTACTATAATAACTTATAGATAATTCATAGATGATAGACTTTACAAGTTGCATAACACCAGATACTGAACCACATGTTGATTCGACGGGATAGATTTCACACTTGAGCTATCACAGATAATTTGACACAAGACAAGACTACACGAATGATTATTTTCCAGACGTATAATAAAGGGAAAGTATCGAATGTACGTTCAAAGTTGATCTCACATTTATTTAAAAGTATCACAAATACTGGGTTTTAATATTGCTTAAAAAAATAGATTTGTGGACTTTCATTTTACTTGTATACATAAAGGAGGATTCCTTGCATCAAAGAAAAGCAAAACTTTAACACAGATAATAACTTTACTCTAACTCTTTACAAACACAAAGTCGACATCTTTAATTGTCAAGCTCAATATACCCTATAGTATTATACAATATACAGAGTGTTCATAAAGACCCCTTAACCTTCTTTATCATTTTTGTTATTGAAAATATGTTAACAAAACTTTGTATATACCTTATTTTTTTGATATATTTGAACCTTTATGATTTTGAAGGGCTTGAGCGGGGTAGGGGAGTTAAAAATTTAATAAGCTTTTCAATGGTGTATTACATGACCTACCTTTACATTTGAAATTTTTAACCCCCTTGCATCCCAAAATCATAGAGGGCCAGATAAGTCAAATCATTTGTTCTATTATGCACGCAAGATATATAACAAGTTTTGTTAACTTATTTTCAGTAACAGAAATAACGAGGTTGTTTAAAGGGACTTTATGAATATGTACTCTGTATATACTATATTACATCTAAGAGTTACAAGTAATTTTACTAACGTAGAATAATTTAACCTATACAATGTGTCTGGTTGAGGCCCTTAATGTAAACTTGAATATACTTGGTAAATTACTTTTCATTACACTGCACCAAAAACAGCTGTCATCTATACCTGTTCATAGACACGTAAGTCTTTATTTCCCGTGCATTACACCGTAAATTTACCGTGCATTAGCTGATTTTACAAATAAGAATAAGAATATCAGTTTTATGTAAACAGCCGATTGATTTTGTCAATGGAAATATAACAGAAAAATAAAACATTTGTGTTCAAGTTTTATTTTATATCTAGAAAAATCAAACAAGTTTTAATTACTTATTTTAAATAAAAAGATGTTTTGATTAAAACAATGTTACTTTTTCGGTGCAGTATAATCAGTATAATGAAAAATATCTACGTAACTCGCCCGATAAGTTTGTCCGTGCATGCATGAAAATCCCGCTTAACTATCATGCTCGCACGGAAAAACTGTATTTATACTATCACAATAATTAATCAATTTAAAAAAAGTAACGGGATAAATTATTATTATTATCCCCTGAGGAAGGGGAATAACAGTGCAGGAGATGTTTTATCTCCTTTTATAAACATCAGTAACACATGAACGTCTCCCAGTAAATATCCAATGACCTTGAGCATTTTGATATTAGGGTAGTCAATAAAGCATGCCATTATCCAGTAATTTCCGTTGATCTTCCTAATTTCTTCTAGAAAGGTCATTCACAAAATATATGAAAAAATTTTACTTCGGCTTTTAATCTAAATTGGTTCCTACCCATTTTAAGAGTAACATGTTTAAATTTGTTTATTACAACTAAGTCACATGAGTTATCAATTAATTTATCTGTATACAAATATAGCAATAGGATGTATGTCCAAGATCTGGCTCATCAGCTAGGCTCACACTCCACTAACACATCAAGTCACAAGGCTTTGTCCTCTTCAATCTGCGCTGATCCTGGCTGGACTAACAATAGTATGTGTAGCCAATCTCTTACTATGTTTTGTTGCACGTGTTTTAATCTCCTCTACAACGGTATGCATACCATTCCTAAGTCCCGATGAATGTTATCGTTCCTTACATATACCATGGAGCTTGGCAGATGCTGCATAAACTTTGTTTTGAAACGTTTGTATCACCTTGATATTTGATTTCTTGGTACATCCCCACAGTTGAATACCATATGTCCATACATGCTTTAATGTCAGCAAATTGTTGTGCAAAGAAAGCTGGTAATGTATTCCTAGCAGCCACTGCATCTTTTTGAATTTATTATTTAACTTGTGCCTTTTCTTTTTAACATCTTCTTTCCACCTGAGTTTTGTATCCAAGGTCATACCTCGATATTTAGCTGTATTTGCATATGGAATTGTTTGTGTTGATAGTGACTGCGACTGGGGCAACTTTTCGATTCGTAAAATTTACATGCACTGACTTACTCTCATTCAGTTTGATCCTCCATTTCTTTGTCACTTAATAATTTCGATAACGGAATTTTGTAACTTATTAGTTGTGTCTTCCACATTTCCGCAACTACCATAACAGCTGTATCATCCGCAAAGGTGGCCATAGTGTTATGCTCCATCACTGGTACATCCCGCGTGTAAAAAAGTACAGTACCGGGCCCTGGGGAACTCCAGCTTGTGTCATTTTAAGCTCGGAGTACTCATTTTCAACTTTAACTTTAGAAGTGCCGGCCTTCTAGATAATACCTTAGAATGAGGTGCCACTCGTAGTTCAATGTGCTGTACAGTTTATATAGGAGCCCCCAGTGCCACACCTTGTCAAAATACACTTGAACACACTTGCTCGGCTTCAAAATTTTTTCGATTATATTGACGACTCTATGAACCTGTTCTATAGCTGAGTGTTTCCTTCTGAAACTGAATTGGTGGTCAGGAATCAGCTTTCTTTCTTCTAAAAGTGGCTGGTGTCTTTTAAGAAGGTGTTTTTTTTTTTTTTTTTTGAAGTTACAGGCAGTAGGGAGATTGGTCGATAACTTGCAACTTCGCTAAGAGGTTTGTCAGGATTTGGTATCATAATTACTTCTCCCCCTTTATACTGACTTGCCAGATATTTTAATCTAATAGCTGCGCTGATTTGCTGAAGAAATTTCTTTACCGCTATTTCAGACAATTCTTTTAAAATCTTGCCTGTTATAAGGTCATATCCTGGAGCCTTTTCACATTCAGATCAGTTTTAATTGTTAGTTTTAATTCTTTAAGGGTAACTAGGGGGATCACCAATCCGTCTCTTCTAATTTGAAGTGTAGCATTCTCTTCCATTGTCTGCCTTGGAAATGGTTGAAATATACCTTCCAGATGACTGGCGAACAGGTCAGACATCTGTTTGGAGCTAACTGCCCATGCTCCACCTTCTGTCCTTATTGGGGGATTTAGAGTGAAAAATGAAAAGAAAAATAACTCCTGCAAATTATAAAGAATAAAATTTACAACTTACATTTTTCATAAAACCCAATAGATGTAAAATGCTGAAAATTGAAACCTTTCCCGACAGTAGTAAGTTTTTTAACTTCCCGCTAAGAAAATTGAAAATTTTCTAAAATCGGGAAGTTATTGGTTTTACCCCGTTTTTCGAAAATCGAGTATTCATCAGATCTCGACGTTTTGAGGTCCTAGGAATCTTCCCTGGCCACTCCCGAGAGGGTGTCACCCTGTCTGTCTGTATGTATGTGGGGGGTGTGTGTGTGTGTGTGTGTGTGTGTATGTAAGTATGTGACCCGCTTATAACTTTTAAACGGCTTAACCGATTGGATTCTACCAAACGGCGTTCTAAAGAGTTCCATCAAACTTAGATTTCCTGAAAATTTCAACTAATTCGGACCGGTAGGTTCTGAGAAATTTCGAAAAAACTAAGAAATAAAAATTTTTCAAATCAGGTTTTTTTTAATTACTTTTAAACGGCTTTATCGATCAATTCCAAAATCTAATCAGCCTTTAACCTTGAAAAGCGACGTCGATCGCTACCAGTCCAGTCAAAATCGGTTAATTCGTTCGTAAGATATCGTGAACGAAAGAAAATAAAAAAAAGTGTTTTTCCTCAATTTCTCCGAAACTTTTCATCTGAAAAATTTTTGTTGTTGATTCTTTCAATGGACTTAAAAAACTGCATCGATTGCCGCAAATCGCATAAAAATCGGTTGATTCATTCAAAAGTTATGGCAGTTCAAAATTTCCAAAAATAGTGTAGTTAGCGGGAAGTTACAGGAATGGCCTTTAGGGTCAACCATTTTCCAAATTTTTTTTACCGTTTTCGTAAAATACGTAATAATGCTACTTATTAAAACAAAAGAAGGAAAAAGTATTTGTGCTGTGAACCGATTTTCTACGACAGTTTACGAGATATCAAATTTGAAGATGGTGCTTGAGCTTTTTGTAAATAAAGTAATGCGATTAAAAGTGAACAATCTCGAGAATAGAACTTATTTTCAAATTTAACATTTTAGCCAACGGATTAGTAAATTTATAAATAAATAAATTACCTTTTTTTCGGTACGTCAACTAATCCTTTCGTTGATTTACATATTACTGCAGTTTCGGGCTTCGTGAGTCCATCTTCAGATAATATAAAGAATTTTAGTTTTTATTAAAATCGTTCCATATATGATCTGAAGATGGACTCACGAAGCCCGAAACTGCAGTAATCTGTAAATCAACGAAAGGATTAGTTGATGTACCGAAAAAAAGGTAATTTATTTATTTACAGAACTTATTGTTCTAAAGTGCAAATAACCTAATGGGTAAACATTTAGAAGTTTTTATGATTTCTGCTATAAATCTAGCTTTCCATTAGTAAATAAATATAAATGTTCGGCTGGATTTTTTTCCTTGGCAGAAAGACATCGACCAAGCTATTCCGATTCAGTTAATTTGCCTGTAAACAGTTTTTGAGCCGTGTTAACATAGACCATATTCAATAGTGATGCATCGGACCAAGACTGCTTGTAGAGCTCCAACAATTGTGTAGGAAACAAATGATGTTTGCCAGTTAGTAGTTATTGTTATAGTTATGTTGCTAAGGTGGACGTTAGTGATTTTATGTTTGTAGATTCTCTAAGTGTATAGAAGAATCTATTCCACTGATCGGTAATATAACGAGAATTGTATTTCTTACTATCTCGTGAAAATTAGTTACTAATACAAAAACTTTATTTCTTAATAATAGTTTATTGATTTATCACTAGAAGCGAGAAAGTATCATATTTTGCTACGACCTTTAGAAACTAAAAAATTACTATTATTATTTAACACGTTAAATATTATGTATAACTTTACTCTCAAATCATAATGGATTCCGTTAATAAATGCAACATAAATTACAAGTAAAATAAAAAAAACCTAGTAAATATTTTCATTTTTTCTCACAAGAGAGAAAATAATAATAAGGTATACTGTGGAGTAGAGTGTTTCAGTGATTAAATCCATTTTATTCCAGTTAGAAAATCCAAGAAACTGGCGTTCGGTTTAATTGCGCAATATGCTGCTCCCCGCCTTCATTAGCCTAAGTACCATAAAGTCAGTAGCCTTATTATAATAATAAACTGCAGAATATTTACAAGTGTTTAATATAATTCAGAAATTAATACTAGGTACAAATGAGGCTTACACTCATTGCCTCGCAGCTTAGTCTACACGGCAGACGAAACCGTTCATGTCGGTCGTACATGTTTAAAAAAATAAATAAATAAAAGTAGTTTTACTTCATAGGAACAGTATACCTAGTTTTCCTTCAGAAATCTATAATATTTGTGTAAACACGATTACAATCAAAATCTTTCTAGATTCTATCCGTAGCATTATCTCATCTCGTCTGGATCTTGTAATTGTTTACTGTAGCCATGTAGGGCCTACCATGTATTGGTCTCAAACTCTGGGTTTCACTATTATTTCATGGCTTTTATTCGCAAATTTTTACATTCAGAAATATTATTTAACAATCCTTTAACATTAGTTAACACACAAAGGGAATTTACAAACGCTACATGTGTATCTACTTCCAGTAAATACGTACAAATAATAAACATGTAGTGGTAAATTGTTGATAGTTTATAAATGTGACGTCAATACGATAAAGTTATCAGCCACTGCTCTGTGGTAAAGTTGTGTGACCTTGTAACCTCCGTTGTATTCATGAGAAAAGTTGACAGACTCGTTTTAACAACTGCAAAAAACAGTACATTGCTCATAAAACAGCTTTGTGCTTGGATTTAAAATAGAACAGTAGTAATATGCGGTTTGTGTAAACATCCATTGCAAGGAGAAAAGTACACGTTAAATGGTGCCACTAGTTCAATCTTGTGATTAATATGATACAAAATTAATACAAAATATATATTTCAGAAATTAATTCTTTTAAACAACGGAAAATGTTTGAACAAACTTCTTACTTTTATATTTTTGTCAATTTCAACAAATTAAACTTTTGTAACAATGCTTTGATGGAATGAGTAGGAAAGAAATGTTTAATGTCTAGAAATCCTTTAGCTGAATAAAGGCCGGGCCACACCGGGCATCCATCGATCCGATGGACGGACGTCTAGCCTTGGACGTCCACGGAGTGCTACCTTCACACCAAAAACGTCCATCCGAGGTGTATGTGGAAAGTTTTCTTTCTCTTCCACTCCAGTTCCTGTAATTTTCCAAGGCAGCAGTTAGGCTACAATGTCGTATGTGCCTGGTGCGAAAGTGATTTTTCTAAAAGCGTTCCGTGGTTTAATGACAGCTCAAGTAGTGACGATGAAGAAATAGTTCTACTGTATTCTGTAAATAGAAGATGTCATTGGGTGCACCCAATTAACAAGAGAAGGAGTTCTTTTTTAGAGGTCCATCATTTGATGTCAGATTTAGAAGTTGATGAAAAGAAGTTCACTGACAGCACAAACAAAGCGAGCAGAAGTTTGTTTGAAAAAAGGTCGGTCACGTGCCTTTCGGATTCGGTGTCGCCTGCTGCCGAGTGGAGGGGCGCGCATGTGCAGAACGAAACATCCACTCGGATGTTTTTAAAAATCGCCCTGCCAGCGATTCCGAAACATCCATACAGTGTTGCCCCATTAAGAAAGTAGGCAAGCGATCTTTTTCGGACGCCCAACCAATCCTTCCACTGGATGGATGGATGCCCGGTGTGGCCCGGCCTTAAGCAGAGTAAAGCGGGTTACACTTTTAACAACACAAATTGTTATAGCTTCATTTATATTGGAGGTCAAAAGACAGCATACTTATCACTAAATCGAGAAAACAATACTATTCTTGGTAATTGACCACAACAGCCAGCCACGTTTTAGATTAGAATTTTTGCACGAGTAGCTGATAGTAACTTTAAATTGCAAATTTAACTTTTCTTTTAAAAGTTTTTTTTTTTTATTTCTCGTTATCAGTTCAAAATGATTTCCATTTATTATAAAGATTATTAATCATCAGTTTTCAAAAATAACTAAAACATATTATTTAAATAAACCTGATAAATGCGAGTTTGCCTACCGCACTGAGGATTGAAAAGTTTTACTAAGAAGTTAACAACAACAATGTATCAAACTTCAAATAACATTTAATTTAGTGAAATAACCATTTAAGCAATAACAATGAAGGAAATGCATTGGTGGGTGGAGAACATTGAAAGGAGGTGACAGCTTCCAACATGGAATTACGTACACCTCATGAATGAAAAAAAAATTTCACTTTTTCACAAAATATAGTATCCGAAATAGTTGTTCCTGTAAAATATATGAGTCTCTCTAACACCACTGATTTTGCCAAAATTATAACTTCAGTACTTTCGGAAATAGAAGGAAAGGAATAGTTTTGAAAGCATATTTCAAATACACCACTTTCAAACCATACAGCACACAACAGTATCATGGTCCTGAATATTCTAATATATACGAGTTAACATGCTTCACGGTTATGCTAAAATTCCTTGTACAATCTGTATCCGTTCCATAGAAAATTTACTCTGACCCTGTAGGGGTTCCGTTTTTTCTTTATGTACGAAATCCCAAAAAACGTTTATAAATACAAAAGTGGTAAACATCGAACATAAAGTGTTAGGCCTATGTTAAACTCTTCTACATAAAAAATAAACACATGTAATAAGTACTATAAATATTAATAACAAGACTACGAAAACAGGTAAAGGTACTGAATTGTCCGAGAAGGATACACAAATATTGAAATCTTTCTATGTGCACAAAATATAAATCTGATACAAACACAGTCTAATTTTCAATTAAGAAGATGTCCCATTAAAAATACTCTAAAATGAGGCTCCACTTTCCTAGTCGTATTTACTTAAATATTTATTAAAGTATGATAAATTTAAGTTGTGTATTAGTAAAGTTTCAAATTTATAAAGCATGTTTTAATGTACGAGTATAAGAACAGTATTTGTTAATAACTTAGCTTAACAAAATGCAACTTTTTGATTAAAAAGTGGGATTAAACTATGAACGATTGACAACCAAAAGGATTTAAACCTTAATAAATAAGCTCAGATGACGTTCCCCTTGAAGGCATGTGCAGTTTTAGGACTTTTTCTTAGGATCAATTAATTAACAAACATTATACAGCCTACAGTAAAATCTATCAACAATAGTTAAGTAAGTTCAAATAAAAAATGAAAAATTTAAGCAGTTGAGTTTCTATATTTTTGTAATTTAAATGTTTACTATGGCGGAAGACTGCGTGTTTCGCACGCCAACTACTATTCTTGCTCTGCTCACAACATTGTAAACAAGATAATTTAACGTAACCTTGTATATTTTAGGTAGAAAGTTTTATTTTATATGTAAATAGGAATAGTTTGGGTTGTTACAAATACACAAACGAAAATCCTTCAGACGATTTAGTTTATTAATTGGTAAAAAATATTCTTCTCAGCAAAGTATATTTAGCAAACTAAAGGTATTAAGTCTCAAATAGGTTAACCATTTCAAAGCCTATTATTATTGTTGGCGATTTATAAAATCGTATTGTTTTGAAATGGTCATTAACTTTTCTCCGCTAAATTATATATGTTTTTTAAACATATTTTATGCCAAAACCTATTTTAAAATACGTTTCTAAGTCTAAATCACTAATATTATTCATCCAGCCTAGGCCTAAGCTCAATTATTTTGTTCATTTGGCTGCTAGATATTGTGTTAATAGATATAAAAATGGTTGCAAATAGGACTAAGTTAAACAAGTTTTAAAACAATTATATTTACTTTCTTTATGTATGACAGCCGGAACACCAAAACGAGTCAAACTCTATACCGCAGCTGTTCAAATCGGTTGTTTACCCACACTCACAAGGTCTACGGCTTAAAATTACGTAACGTATGAAATTAAACAAATAAACTATTTTTTAAATATATGTAAAAATTATAACCTAAAGTTACATCTGATTAACTATGACATTGACAAAAAAAATAAAATCACTTTGCCAGTGTTAATAAGTTTAACTCGTTCGGCAAAATCATTCAACAGGCTTGCTTTCTATGCAAGTAAATACACCTAAAAGGGATGTGCCTTCAAATAGTACAGACGTATGTACTCACAAATAGGCTAATAATCTTACTGTGAAACACATTATTGACCGAGGAAAATTAACTCGAATTAAAGGTACTTTATATTCACCCCCCTAAACATTACTACCCTCTTTAGGGTATGACAATGGGTCAAACAACAAGGGTCTCGTGAACTCCAACACGTGTTCACTTTATTCAATCAATGAATGTGGTCTCTACCCCGACTAGTAGGTTCTGTAAATTTAGGAGCCAAGTCCGAGCATGTTTCTAGATTTTCGTAATGTAATGAAAACAAATAGTTATTACTAATGTAACTTTACGTATGTTTTGTGAACGCAGTTTATTTCTTGGATTGTAAATAGGTTAAGAATATTTGATTTGATTTTAACGACTGTGCAAATTGGCTTAGTATTTCACCTTTAATTTTATTGATTTTTTCAAACTTATTTTTGTATGAACCAAAGTTGCCTGATTATATTTTATTACAACGGCAAAAGTTATTTCTTTTTGTTTGTATGTGTAGATTTTCTTTTACTGCATTAAAACTTTTCTATTATTGAAAATAGTTATAGAAAATTGTCCAAGGATTACATGAAACTAAGAAACAATTTAAATAAAACCTCACATTTTGGAACCAAATTTGAATATGAGGTTTCCATTTCAATTTTCTTATTTTGTATTATTAATGCTGATTGAATATTAATTAATTAAGATTCTAAATAGCGGTTAGTTAAAATGATATATATAATATATCGAGTTTTTTTAACATTATACAGTTTACGCGGTATGGAATGAAATAATTTATTGCGACGTTATAGAATCTGTATATTCTATCGAAGCCTCCAGAATTTATTTTTTGATTTATCTTTCTTAACATCTTCGCTTTGTTAATGAAAGACCAAAGATGATCGCATTAATGAAAGACGACGAGTAGGATAATATATAGAAAAACCAACGTCAATAGCCAGATTCGAACCTATGGCTTAAATTTATATAACTTTTTCTCTGCGCGGTCAGTCAAAACCGCTGACCAGCACAGAAAGTAAATTTGTCAAAGCTCAAATTTAAGTATTTTGACTGCACTATATACTTAATACACTACATTCGACGTATGTTTTAACACAATTTTAAATAAAAAGTAGACAATGAGGGTATTTATTTGTTTAGATAGCACACGTTAGTACATTAAACATACAGTCCAGGAATGAGTCTGTATACACCACACGTAGATAGGCCTACTACGTAGCTCTGTCATGCATATCAGCAACCATTTAATACAAGGCGAACGAGCAAACATAAATAACATTAAAAGCAATTCACGACCTTGAATGTCAGCTCTGGGAACGTATTTATGTTTTGTACTTCCTTTTAAAATGTAAGGTTAGGAGCTGTTTTCACATAGGTACCACCAAAGTAGCTTGGAAAACTTATAATGTGGTAAATTACGAATATTTGTGCTTCCGTTTTAAGGGTCGTCTATAGGCCTACCTTGCGTAAAACAGCAAAAATGTGCACTTCGTACTAACGTGTTTCGGACGCCGCTTTTGAACCTAAAAAGTTTTGAAACATCTTAAATTGTTCTTAAAGGCTATGTGCTTTTGTCTTGTATCTCATAATTAAAATAAATTGACGGCAACTCCTTTTAATCAACGGTTTGAGTAAAAATTTATTACTTTTAATGCATTTTTTGGGAATTTTAAGCAATAATTTCCATATTTTAAGCTAACACGTAAAAAATATAAAACCTTCTTTATAACTTAAAGTAGTTTCCCAGATTATTAATTTATAAATAGGATCCAAAACACGTTAATAGGAATGCATGTTTTAACGATTTTGCGGCTTAAGTCAGACCTTTTTATTGAAATCATACTGTACACTTGGGAATTTTCTTCAAGGTAAAGAAGAGCCTTAAACTACTAGTTTATCCTACTACCGCAAAACCAAAACGCTGTAAATGAACATCATGGTATGTAGGCCTATGTGGTTTCATTCCAAACTGTTAAAGTACTAAATCAAGGCAGGCTGTCATGAAAGATCATTAGAATATAGTGGATACATGGTCTTATTAACGTATTGATTAAATGTAGGGAAAACAAATAAACACATAGTCTGAATCAAACTATAACAAAACCATATCAAAGTAAAAGGTTAAAGAAACGATTTTATAGTATGAATTTATAAGGTGTACGTTTATATCGTCTGGGTTTCTAAAAAAAATGAAGATCAAACAGTCCGAAACAAAAGTTTTGTTATCCGTCAAAGCGAAGCAAAGTATATACCAACACAGCAAGCAATAAACGCTCTATCACTCTCGCAAGTGACACTATAGGTTACAGTCAAAATTAACAACACAATCCATGCTCTTTGTAAAAACACAAAGTAAATAAATAGAATATTATATCTCTTAACGAGAACTCCTGGATTGACGTGTACAGTACAGTACGTATCATTGCGAACCAGTGTATCGAAAGCAAAAATATGTTTGCGGTAAAAACGTTTCAATTATTTCTGATCACTTGGCCGGATCGGGAACATTTTAACTGTGTAATTGTTCGCCTCAGTTATTAACATTGAGATATATTCTCAGTACTACGTTTTCATTCACTATTAGTCAAACACGTAATAAGAAGGTATCTAAGGTCAGATGAATAGGTACGCCAAAAGACAAAAGTATAACGACGCTTGGCGGACGTTACTGACTAGGCCTACTAACATTTCTTGACCTTATTGGTCTTAAAAGACGTTACAAGTTGAAGTGAGGGAAAATTCATACACATTTAAAAACATAACCTATTCCGCTTCCACATTATACCTAAACAGCAATTGCCTAACATTCTTTCGATGCAGTAGGCCTAGTTTTACAGACTCAGGCTAGAATAAGGACGTAAACGAACAACTTAACCAAATTATAATCGTTACGAATTTCGCAGTTAGGCCCTCTCCCACTACTAGGTTCACTAGTGCGGACTTACTTTCAAACCTCAAGTAAGAACAGCCATAAAATATTGAGTATTTGCTTCGTGTAAGCGTGTAAAAAGTGAACTCACTTGCAACTATTTTAGAGTTGATATTTTTTAAGAAAGGCAACATTGGACCTATAGTAAAAATATTCTATGAAAATAACTAAATGTTATTGCTAAGAAACTAAATATCCTTAGTTTAAAATGTAGACTATTAATTTGCCATTAATGTATCTCTGTCGGGTTTTCAAATGGAAAAATAAAAATTTGAAATGAGGAAGCTCATATTATTTCTTAAATAATGAGCTGCTATCATTTTGAAACATACAAACTAATTATTTATCTAATAAAAAAGGGCAATTCGCTAATGTAGGATACCACATTTCTACTCGAAACCATGTTTAAACAAGAACAATCCCTGATAAACAGTGACAAAATTATCTATCCATATGAAATAACAAAAGTATACATTGATATTGAGTATTTTACTTCAGACAGAAACTGTTAGGTCATCTTCTACGCAAGCCAAAACCACAATGACTCACAACTCTTGGCTGTAGATGTATGCCTTTTATCCTCCTTTGTTAACATTTCATTAAATATTTGTCAACTTTAGATCCGATAAGAAACATTGTATTGTACAGTAATATTCAACGTCGGCAAGTACGTCAAGTGTACCGTATGGCCAAAGTTAGACCAAGTTATATTATTAACAACAATATAATCAATATACTGAACAAATAACATTAACCATGACTGTAAACTTGGCTATCTTATAAGAGGAGACCTACCTATAACATCACTTTGAACCACCTTTTCGATCCAATATGAGTACCTATACCATTGCTTTTGTTAGCAAATTGTAGTTTCGGAAATAGAGGGGATAAATTAGTATTGAGCAAAATTTTTGGAAATACCAAGAACAAATATCTCAAAATTGTTTAAAACCTTAGTTAAATATCAGTACATAACCACGTTGAACAGCTACTCTACAGGAAGTACACGACTTCTTTCCGATAATTTGGCTTAGGTATAATGATGCCTGTTGATTTACAGGTTTTTTCGTAAAGTGGGCGCTTTGGATATTAATATAATATTTTCTTTATGTGGTGTTGTAGTTAGTATTCAAAGACGAAGAAATAAACAAATGGCCGTAATAAATATAAACGAACACTTTAACTTTGGCAAAAATCGAAGCAATTCTAGGTTTATAAAAGTTATAGGCCTAATATGACAGTTAAAATAATAATATATTAGATCCATATTTATTGTAAAATTTAATTTAACATTGAACGCTTTCGTAGCAATTTTCATGAATAGCCTACTCAAATTACTTTCTAGGCTATTCGCTAAGTTTAGATGTTCAGATCTCTGAAAAGAACATTTCCTTTTGCCAGAATGATACACATTGCATTGGAGATGATTCAAATGTTGGCAACAGACATCAAATTGACGCAACACGTAGACGAAAACAGCAAATTCAATAATAATTATTCGATATAATCATCACGATATCGAAAAAAAAACTTATAAAGATAAAACGAAAAATGAAAGGAAACCAAGTCACGCGAGATAAATTAAAAATCTAACCTTCTCAGCCTTTCCGCACTTTACGTATTCTTTTACAAAGGATGTCCCTCTTCTCCCCTACCCACCTCGCTTCTCCTCTTCCTATGTGTTACGATAATGTATCTCTTCCGCTGTAAGTAAGTACTGTATTTGGTCTCAAAGGTGGTAAATCTACAATTTAAGGCGTAAACAAATATTGTATCCAGCTACTTTCGTTTTTGAGCTATTGTGTTCATAAAGACAGTTACACAGTTAAAAACGTCGATATTAACAAAAATTCTAATGTACAATTTTTCGGTAGTCACAATATTTTATTTTATACATTAAATTAAGTGCAAAGGGTAAGCCAATATTGTAGTACAAAACAATGTATAAAGGAGATGTTTATTTAATGGTATTCGACTTATTTCATTATGCCTGTCCATAGTGTGAAATTATTCATGTGAAGACAACAAATTTAAGGAAAAACAAGTACGTAAAATAAGATACGCACATGTATCCGTTTGATGAATCTGCAACGTCCCATTTCTCACTGCACCGAGAAACCCGTTCTAAACTGGTCAATAATTCTCACATTTACCGACTCTCTCAAGACGTAGTAGGATAATAGCACAAGGATCCACTACATCCTGTGAGCAGCTCAGCCAACCCTAATCGACTTCACCAAAGCAATTATTTAATTCTTGTACGAATAAATTCAATAACGAAAATGAACAATAGCGTGCATATCATGTCGTATGGTACATATTACATTGTTGGAACAGACATACTCTGAAACAAAAACAAAGCCTAAAAATAAGAAATATAAATTATTTTAAACTATGAAATCAGCTGAACGGAAATGCCACTACTTGCTCGTTTAGAGGTGTTAAGATTAAACAGCTGCTAATGTATTGTACCAACAGTGAACACTGAATCAAATGTTCTACTTAAAAGTTTAAATTGATTCTTAAGTTGCATATTTTTAAATTTTCTTAAAAATTATTTGTAAATTGCAGTATTTTCCCAACCAACGTAAGGCATTACTATAACCTTTATAACAGGTTTCATTTAATTTTACTTACCGGTCAATTTATAATGCTCTATATTTTCAAGATCAGCTGTTTTAATATGTTAAACGGTAAATGAACTAAAACAATGAATGTGGATGATTTTATGTTTTTGGCAAGTTACGACAGTAAAAATGATACTTTCGGGAAATGACGCTACGCTAAATAGGCGTTCATAAACAACAAATTAAATTATAATCAACAAATAATAAAATTTAATAATTTCCCTTAAGAAAACAAAATCCATGATACCAATAGAGTTGATAACAAATAATAAGCCTAATAGCAATAAGT
Source organism: Philaenus spumarius (assembly GCA_018207615.1). Classification (NCBI taxonomy): domain Eukaryota; kingdom Metazoa; phylum Arthropoda; class Insecta; order Hemiptera; family Aphrophoridae; genus Philaenus; species Philaenus spumarius. The sequence goes on from JAGFPH010000147.1 coordinate 324,355, forward strand.
ATTATCTAAAATCATACAAATTAACGCTTTATAAATTCATTAGACCAAGGTTTAATATAGGCCTACATGTTCATTATGGATTTGTTTACTGTAGAAACACGCTCAAGCTGCCATTTTTCATAGAAGATGGTCAAGCTCCAGGGTTTGATAACATAAATTAATTTATTATTAAATGCATTATTTCTAATATTGCGGAAATTAAAAAATTTTAATATAATTTAAGCATCTTAAAAGGAATATTTTCCGACTGTTTAAAAAAAGTACTTGTTATTCCTGTATATAAACTTGGAGAAAATGAAGACCTTGCTAATTACCATCCCATTTAATTACTATCGACATTTTCTAAAATATTGGAGAAAATAATTCAAAAACGTTTAATATCTTTTTTAGCTCTTTAACGTTTTTAATAGTTTTTTACACTGTCGACCATAAAATCTTTTTGGATAAAATATGGTTTGCACGAACAAGAGGTTTGCCGCTAAAATGGTTTGCCAGTTACTTGAATAACAGGCAACAGTTCGTTAAAGTTGGGAGTGGTTTAACTGGGGTTGGTTGTTTAAAGCAGGGGTTCTCAACCTTTCAAGTTCTGTGCCCCCCTTTGAACACCGATGTGAGGTCACTCCTCCCCTCCATACCACCACCATATGTAGTTTAGTAGTTAATACAAGAAGTACATTTGGAATTTGAAACTGAAGCTGGTTATTAAATGAAAGTATAGAAATTTCAAACACAAAATTGTAATATTACTACACATAACTTTATTTTGAACATATTATTATCAGACCACATGAAATCAAAGAACTAATACAAATTTATTTGAAGTAATCTAGGATCTATCTTAGGTTGGATGTAACACCAGTCGTACAACATTAATGAGAGAGCTGGCCCTACTGTTGGTCCTTGACAATATTTTGAATATTTTCTTTTCTTAATACAATCACGCCTCCATTGAAATTATTCTACACTCCCCAGGTTGAGAACCCCTGGTTTAAAGTATGATGTCCCACAGTGTTCTGTTTTGGGACCCATCCCATTTTGAAATTATGTATATGATTTATGGGAGGCTAAATTCCATGGTGGTTTGATTATTTTTGCGGATGATTCGGCTTTGACTTATTCAGGTATAAATATTTATAAGCAAATGCACGAGGATTTAGTTAAATTAAGATATTGGTTTGATAAAAATTATTAATACTTAGCGAAACACTAAACAATACTGTTTGTTCTGAAAACCCTTGGATTTTTAATGAAAACATTTTTTATCGCGAACTAAATTGTAATAATTTAATTGAGTTTAAGTGTATAAGACTTGAACAGGTTGAAGAGATAAAATATCTTGAGCTTGCAATTAATTCAAAGCTTTAATGGGAGGGGCATATAAAGCAACTTAATAAGGAAACATTTTTAATTTTACGTAAATTTACGAAATGTCTGCCCTGAGAGAGTACTCGTATATGTGTATCAGTGACCTCACGTATAGGGTATGGACTTAGTTGTTGGGAGGCACCGGTGTTTTAATAGATTTATGGGAGGCACTTATCTATACTAAGCGAGTAATAGGTCTGCAAAAGAGTACTATTCCAGTAATTTGTAGGAGACCTAAATTTGATCACTCTTGACCACATTTTTTGGCAACTGAAATCCTTCCATTACGTCATTTTTACGTATATAAAGTTTTAAAAATATTTCGTCAACAAAAGTCAGTTGTAAATAACGCGCGAAATACTGCCTACAGTTTCAGGCACTCTGGTATCGTACCTAAACAAAATTTAACCCTACACCGTCAATTTTTTTACTTATAGTGCCGCTCGTTTATAGGCCTATAACCTTCTAAAATTTGTCATTTCAAAAATTGTGATGTTAAAAATCCTAGATAACAGAATAACGTTAAGAGATATAAAGTCCTGGCGGTTTTCATCAGATAATATTGAACTTTTTTCGAAATAATGCAATAGCATATATTAATGAACACTTTGCAGGTTGATTTTCTGTATAATACTGTACTTATATTTTTAAATTTCATATTTGCTTGTTTCTTGTGGTTAAGTTAAAGCACCTACCGAACTCTCCACCTAGATATTCTTTTTTTTATGGAAGTCTCGAACTGGCGTTTGCCTGGGAGACCCCTAAATTGGTTCACTGTTTTACTGTTGATTGTGTCTGAATTAATTTGTACGTATTATGTATGTATAGTATATGCTATCATTAAGTATTCTTCTTTTTTTTGTGTGTATCTTTGTATATTATTCTTTTGTTTTGATTTGTTTTTATGTAAAATCTAAGTGGGACTAAAATTGTGTTTTTTGTTTGTTTTGTATTTATGTATGCCTACTTACATATATGATTACAATGAAACATGTAAATAAATATAATAAAATGAAAAAGTAACAACAAATAAAGCAATGTATGGACTATTTTTCAAGAACTAGTGAATGCGATGTTTGCGTTTTCAACTAATTATAGAATTTTATTCATGTTCTCTAGGTAATATTATTTGAAAACAAAACGTCATGTTAATTATTTTAATTACAATTGACCCGGGTAAAGTTAAAAATTACCGTTTCAAAAAAGGTATAACACGAAGATATAAATAAGCTATAGTAGCCTATATGACAATAATTCTGAGATATAAACTGACAACAGAAATCTTGTTTAAAGTAATGGTTGTGAATAACAGTTCGAAATATTGTAGGCTTAAGTGCAGCAGATCATAAAATCTCCAAAATGCCAGGAACTACCGTCACCAAACTGGGAGCTGTTTTTGTTGTATTACCTACACCATTAAATTGTTTAATATAGCCTTGAATAAATTGTATGGTCAAATATAAGGTTTTAGTTATAAAACAAGAATAGTTTTTATAAAATGTTGTATTTTTAGATAGCGAAAAGGGTGTACGTAATTATTTATTTTTGGATGGTCTGTCAGGCACCCCTAGTCTACTAAGGGTTACAAAAAAACACAGAATATAAATATATTGTCATAAAAAATGTCATCTTTCAGAAATTAATGTATAAACCACGTTACGTTGAGGAGTATTCAACCACAGACAAAAGATAGTAATATCAATCTTTTATCTGAGATTGATTAGACAAACCTAACCTTACCAACTGCCTGAACAGAAACATACAACATGTAACCACAGAATAAAATATCAGAGCTATAACGAAGTACTAATTCTCCATTTTAGTGTATATTATTACTATACAGTGGTCGTATTAGTTGTTACTATTGACTTGGCCATGGTTTTGGGGTCTTGGGACCATGAAACGAAAAATTATGTAGAATTTTTAAGAAGTCGCGACACGGCATAAATAGCTTATATTACTTTGTGGACTAGATAACATAATTTTGCACAAATTACCTAAAGACTGATGCATAAAATATAACACGGATACATTCTAGACTGAGATTGAAATTCACGGTGAGTTAGTTAATGGACAAAATCGGACCAAGGGGTAGAAATGTGCACGGTCTTTTGAAAAACTGAAAAATCGTTATAACTCCCTTAATATATTTAATCAGTTTATAAGTTATTATACCTACTAGGACTAGTACCAAAAATGTGTTTAAAAAATATTGTTTTTAACCACCAACAATTAGCCCAAGGCGTGCACAAAACTATGGGTTTTTGACGAAAACTTCTCACTTAGTAGGCAAAGTATGATTAAAGTTATTAAGTTTAAATATTACTTAAAACTTATTTAGTAGTAACAGATAGCCTACTTACTACAAGGGGTCTTCAAAACGAAGTCGCTAAACATAAAATGCAAAATGCATAAACCTTAGTAGACACAATATCGACCCCGTTTGAAATTGATGTAGATCTTCAAAATATTACTTAAATTTGTTGTCTGGGACTTTTTTAGAATAGCTACAATTCTTAGCGCAATGGGCAAATAATTGTGTTTAGTGTTAATCTTATGGGAGTAAATGTAGTTAACTTTAAGCCGAGCCAAAATAGCCCAGTAAAACGTATCGACAACTTCCATCTCGTGGACAAAATTCATTTAGGGTGCTGAATGCAAATTTAAAGTTTGCAACCAAAATTTCCTGGAGAGTTCCGAGATTTTCGCAACACATTGCGAAATTGTCGAATTTTTTAAGTTTTTACCTGTATCACAAAAACTATGTATTTTTCGAAAAGACCCCTCTGTACAAATTCAGTGAAGACAACATTTTCTATAAAGGCCATATGTAGTTGTGAGGAGCTAGAGGAAGTTAAAAATTGACGAAATTTGCGTATTTCACAGATAACTAATAATCTACGAATTTATCGAAGAAACATACTATATACAAAATTAAAGAGCATTCAATTTCCTATATAGCTTATGTAGAGTCGATAATACACGAACAGTTGAGCGGCTGTTAAAGCGCTCGAATTTGGAGGGCTGTAGGACCTATTTCGATCGTATCTGCCCGACGAACACAGAGATTTTTTTCTGTGTTCGTTGTACCTGCCTCACTCAAATTAAACCCTGTTCATTCTTTCCACTCGTTTGATTTGCCTAATCTATATATATATAAGCGAAATACCACTCACTCACTCACTGACTGACTCACTCATCACGATTTCTCAAAAACTACCGAACGGATTGAAATGAAATTTGGTATGTAGCTTCCTCTAGGGCCATAGGTGCTCACTAAGAAAGGGTTTGAAAAAATTCGAAATTTTAGGGGGGTTTGGGGGGGATCAAAGTTATTAAAAAACGATTTCTTCAAAACTACCGAACGGATTGGAATGAAATTTGGTATG
>JAGFPH010000147.1:343366-402498 GCA_018207615.1 Philaenus spumarius
AAAAAAAAATCTTTTACCGCAATTAATGTAAGCTGAACCCCTTTTTTTATCCTCTATATACTGGGCTACTGAACTGATTTTTATAAATGAAATGTCATTAGATTGGTATCAGAAAGGTGAGTGTTTGTGCTATACTAAATGTCCAGAAAAGCAAAAAGATCCTCAGTGTCAGAATAAAACGTAAGTGGTCAAAACCTAAAAGCTAGTATACACGGCGACACTTAGTGTCGACACAAATGTAGACACTAATCTCAGTGGTGTCCACACGACAAGCAATTTTAATGTCTAGATTCAGTGTCTCAAACTCGGTGTCGCACTTCGAGTGTCTCGTTGAAACATTCTATACACATCATCATGTTATGTTTTCTTTATATAATAAAGGTGTAGCATTAATAATAACCCCACAGCTAAGATGGTAAATAATGTTTTAAATGTTCAAATCAAATTACTTCGCATATTTTATAACAGCAGTTATAATAAAGGTTAAAAGAACTAGCAAGGCTCAGGTCTACACTTTAATAAAAACCTAACCTAAAAGTTAGAAATAGGCTACAAATAATTGCTGAAATCGGCTGTTAATGGAAATATTAGAGCAAACAGCGGTTTTATCTGTTATTTTCCGACTAAATTTACAAATATAGAAATAAAAAATGTTTTATCAAAATTAATAATAGCCTATGTTACTCAGGGATTCTGTAGCTTTTTATTAGTAGGCTAAAACTATTTTTTCAATCGGTTCAATAGTTAAGAGAAATTACCCTCTACATACAAACAAACAAAAACAAACAATTTTATATTATTAGTATAGATATAGATTTTACTGGGTTCTTATATTGCGTAATTTTATGTGTACTTCTGACTCATTTGCATAGCCAAATTTTCCAAAGCAACTGTTCTTTTTAAATTATTTTTATAATCTGAACTGGTAACATTCCAGAGTTCTGGTAGTCCTTCAACATGTAAAATTAACGATTTGGTTTCTTCTTTTGACCACAAACGAGTCATGTTTTCACCAGTGCCCTAGCGAAATTTTCTGCTTGATCGTAACTTGATACACTCTGATAATATGACCTGTACACATACACAAGACGGGCACTTATACACTGACACAAGTGTCGCAATCGAGTGACATAGACAGAGACATTGGTCAGATATGAAGACACTCGATGTATACACTCAGCGTCGACAATAAAGTGTCGCCGTATACACTAGCCTTAGTGCACCAGGGTGTTGAAATTATCTCTCACACGAGGTCGTCAAAACATTAAATAACTGTTAAAACATTTAAACTGTACAACACAAACAACGTACGGTATACAATATGTGTTTGTGTTAGTTTAAATGTTGTAATAGTTATTTAATGTTTTGACGACATCCTGTGAGTGATAATTTCAACACCTGATGAGGGAGAAGTGAAATCTTCCGAAACCGCGGTAGTGTTTTCAGCGCATAGATTGGATCACTTGACGGACATATAAAAGGTAATATTTAATTACCTATATATAAAAATAAATGAATAAATTTTGTTTACGTAATAATGTAACAGAAATTGGAAGAGTGTAACAATCTTGGAAAGTGTCTTGTCTATTCTTTTTAAAGAGTAATATTACAACAAATAATTTTTGTTTTATATTGGCATACTATATAAAAATAGCCTATGCTTAAAAACATCATTTTTGCAAATATCTGATTTCAATCAAAGTGCTTGTTGTTGAAGGATGGTCAAGGTAATGAAGTCAGTGGGTCAGTAGTCCCAAACCAAACCTGTTCTGTGCATACCAATATAATCACTTGAAGGCTTTCTGGATTCAATTAATAATCGTATATAGCCCAGTCGGTATAGGTAAACTACCAGTAATTTGCAATACGGCTGATTTTTTTTATAAGTACCTTAAAGTACGTAGATTAACATAAAAAAAAGTTTACCAGTCTATCGATTTCCCAAAGTCGAAAAGAAAAAATCGATTATCATTTTTTTTTCGATTATCCTTAATATTTCGAGCTGGGATGAAGATAGAGAAAAATAAAAAATACCATCGTGTAGGGGAGGTATTTTTCAACAAAAAAGGTCGTATGTATTTATTTCGTCCGAGCAATGGTTTGTCTGGAAAAAATTCGATAATGCAGGTATGTATTTTGCAGCAGGGGAAATCACTAAAAGGGGACATCTTATTCATATAAGAAGCGTTAGCTCATTCCAAATTGGCCAAATTTTAATATATCGAATTGAAACTTGGTATGGGAGTTAAAATATAGATTTTAAACATTTATGCTGAGTCTCAGCTTGTTAGCTTGAAAATTACCCGATCTAGAGCCACTTGACTTATCAATGGGTTTCTCGATTTTAGGAGTACCGGACCCACCAATTCATTTTAAACAGCTCCAGTTTAGAAAATTTTCAAAATATCAACCTGAATTTTTTTTTACAAGTTAAATATATAGATTCAAACAAGATCAAGGAGTATAAACCTTTTTTATTATTTACTTTTCAAAGCACAAGTAACTTAAAAAAGTATAATTTTAGACCTTTTTAGATTTTTCATCCAAACGCTTTGAGTTAATCGGCTGCAGATTAGTCAATTTTTTAAATATAGTTTTTAAAATAAGTATAGCAAAAAACAATTGTGTTTTTAACTTCTGTACCAATTTTTAAATCGATATGTTAAAAAATGTTGAAAATGGAGTCGTTGAATCCAAAGGTGTTATAGTTAAAACGAGATCTAGGTAAAACAGAAGACTATTTTCAAGCGCCTCGTTTTTAAAAATAACATGAAAAAAATCGTTCATACTTACTAAGAATATTTATACTGGTGTACTCAACTTGTAAAACAAATTTGATGTTGATATTCCAAAAATTGACGAAACTGGAATAGATTGAAATTAGTTCGTGGGTCCGGTACTCCTAAAATCGATAATCGAAATCGACTCCTAGATCGGGTAATTTTCAAGCTAACAAGCTGAGACTCAGTATAAATGTTTAAAATATATATTTTAACTCCTATACCAAGTTTCAATTCGATATATTAAAATTTGGCCAATTTGGAATGAGCTAACGCTTCTTATATATATGAATAAGATGTCGTCCCCTTTTAGTGATATTTCCCCTGCTGCAAAATACATCTGCATTATCGAATTTTTTCCAGACAAACCATTGCTCGGACTGTGAGGGTCCATGTCAAGATTTCTCAAATTAGTTAGGACTTGGCTCTTATCAACTGATGAATTGTTTGATAAATTTAAAACTATTTCCTAAGTGTGCTATGTAAATAATATATAAACTTGTAATTGTATTTAAATTCCAACTTTTGTTATAATTAAGTATATTTTTGCTTTGTGCAGCTGCCTTTAATTCCTCTTTTGTTTGTCAGATTGTAAATCTTTTATTGATGGTCCCCCACAACAGGATTTTCCTTTGGGGGTTCCTAATTTTGTTTTTATTTCAGACTACCGGTACTATTTGTATATGTGTATTATTATGAATTTTTTTTTGTAAATTGAAATCTAATTTTATGAATTATTGTAGTTTTGAAGTACCTAGAACAAAATAAATTTAAAAAAATTTTTTTTAACATTTCTCACAGTCAGGAAATAGGATAGTCTAAACAACACAAACTGTGGTCTTTCCAGGAATAATTATTGCTCAGTCTTAACAATAATTATGTAAAAACCTTGAGACTGCTTTAATAGTAGACCTACACCTTAAAAGCATACATTATTTAACTTTAGGTTAAGTAACAGGGTTGTTGTTTTAGGTATACATTTTATTAAACATTGTTCAAATATATAAATAATTAATATATTATTCAAAAGGGAACTCTCATCCACACTAACAAAAATATATGAATAGGCAAGCTATGTAATCATATGAATCTGCATTCAAGTTGGTTCCAAGGTAACTTAAGTTAATGAAGTTATTGTATTGATAATCTGTTAAAGATATGAACAAGTATTCCAAATCAAATTAATTGAAGGCAAGGTCAAACCCTACAGTAAAAAACAAACACCTTTCTTTCTACCTATATGAAAAATGGAGATGGTCCATTATTTTTGAAGATGTACGGCAGCTAGCATAGGCTATAATAGGCAAATATTATAAAGAATTAAAGTAACTTTTATAAATAGCAATGTCTGTAATCGATCGAATTTGCTACTAAATTATAACAAATTAATTGAATATTTTTATAATTGGTTATTCAGACATTTGTCATTTTTTGTGTTTTCAAAATGTATGCTAATACACAATGTTTCCAGAGTGTGTACCCACTCTTTTCATTAAATCTTTAAAATTCAAGTGAAGCCCAAACATATTTGTAATTCAAAATAAACCTACTCTACAGTGATAGTAGGCCTATAGTAACCGCAACTGGATTGGCTACTAACACTAGACTAATATTATTTAACAGAAGATTTAAATAGAAGCTAAAATAATAACTATTGTTCATTGCTATTCAGAACATTCAACTCCTAACTTAGTTTGACTTCAAATTTCAATATAGAAAAAAACATTCTCAGACAACGTTAACAAAACACAATTCAGTTATAGGTTGTAAAACAGGTCGATAGGCCTATAATAAAAATGAATGAAAGAAGTAACTTTATATAAAGAAAAATATGAAACAACATATTTTTAAATGCATAACTTCCAGATTAAAAAAAAAGAAATTAAGTTCATTATTAACGATTATTTTTCCAAAATACCTTAATACATATTTCTAGTTTTTTTTTTTAATTTTGAAAACAAAGTTGAAAAAATAAAATCAATAAAGTAACTTTTATTAATACAAGCAAATTTGGAACCTTGTAGGAGATCCATACTATGTGTGTAATTAAACTCCGTAGGAATAGACATTTTTTTAAATAATTTTCAGTTTTGCTTTAAACTATGGTAGGCTATCTGTAAAGTTGTGCACTAGATTTTTGCTTGTTTGTTTCAGATTAACAGCCTCACTTTCTCCTGATAGGACTGAGAAGGATGGGAAGTGAAATAACACACAGAAAACAGCCTGGATGTCAATAGCTGGATTCAAACCCATTGATAACCACACTACCCTCTACCAACTGAACTATCATTGCTCACTTGTGCACTGAAAGGTGTAGTACCGGTATTTAAAATGTTACTTGGATTTTCTTTTTTATAGTTTATAATAAATCTTGAAAATGCCTCGATTTAAAAAATATGTAGAAACATAGGCCTGCCTATATCTTCTTTCTCATAGTAGTTAAGACCAATTAATTATTGGCAATAGGTAACTTTAAGGTTTAAAAAAGAACAGAATATAAATTATGCAGGCCTAAAATGTATTATACTACAGTAACATTTTATGCAATTCGTATATTATCTTGTTTTGCTTATTTACAAATTTAAAACCATGAACCTAAACCAATAGTGGCAAGATCAAAGAAAATAGTTGGCTAATAAATTTTTGTTGTGTAGCCAATTAATACCAAATGTTATTATAAATTATAAACATATTATAAATATCCACAATCTATTTAGCTTGATTTTGGATTTTACTGTCATCTATAACCTTTACTGTACCAAAAGTTGCTGACTGCTGCTTTCATAATAACTTAGGTATATTTTATCAGTGGCTTTTAGGGTAGATTATAGATAAACTTAGGCATTATGCAACATTTACTTTTGGAACTGATTTCAGTAGGCCTAAGTATAATAAGTAGGCCCCTTTATCAAGAACAGAGCTGACAACCTTTTTCTACGAACGTTAAGTAGGCTAATAAAATAAGGCGAAAGTATACTGTACATCCACACTCCAGCTAATATTTCTGTTATATACAAAAAAACGTAATTGATGTTAACTTAGCCACTTATATAGGTACAGTAGCCTAATATGTTAACAATGTGGATACATACTGTGACTGGAGACTGTAAGTTAGAATTTCAGGCTATTTTTTTAAATTTTTGTTAGCAACCTAACCTTCAAATCAGCTGGAGTGTGGATGTAAACTTTTGCCTAAACGTAACTTTATATAGCCCCTAGCCTATAATTAGGCCTATGTTTACAAACTGAAAACATTCCATGACCTTTAACTGCAAAGTAGTTTACGTTCAGGTTTTGTTATTTTTAAGATGGCATTGTAGGTTTGTAGGTACCTACTGTATAAGCCTGCTGTAATGTATTCAACTTTTTTTGCTGAAAATAGTAAACTTTTTTAGCTAAGCCTATGTTTTATTGTTGCTAAATATGTATTTAGCTTTTATAATATAAAACAAATATATTCTCTAGCCTATATACAACAGTTTATTAGGCCTACTTTAATTTAAAATTACTCATTTTATAGTCAAATTTACTGGAGTTAATATAGGCACTATATGAGCTTAAACACATTTCTCCATTTCTCTACTACTTACTGTCAGTGTCACTTTTATTTATTTTTATGGAGAAGTTGTGATAAACACCCTATGGCATTACAACAGTAACTTACAAACAAAATGACAGCTTGAAGAAATGTTCAGTAACTTTGTTGTTTAGAATTCATCTAGATTATTTCTTTAATTGTTATGGAGGAAACTTTAATTGAGGATGGATTTAGTTATTTTTATTTATTTTTGTTTGTTAAAGATTGATGAACATCAAAAAGAAAACAATAATATGTAATAGTTAGGTCTAGCTATTAAATAAGAACCGCAGTCTGTTAGTGACATACATTAAATAACTTTTACATATTATTACCTTTAGCTCTAATAGAAACAAATAATAATTTAATTTTAAGAGGTTAATTTAATGACAGATAAGTCAATGTATACTTATTTTGACAGTGTTGATATTGAACTCACCGACTCCATATTTCTTAGTTTTTGTTGGTGTCCACAACATAACTGAAATAATATAACCACTTTACACCACTAACATTTAATTTAGTCTCATGAGACTCACAATCACAAAATATTATATAAAATATTTAAAAATGATTATTTTAAAAAAGATAAACAATAACACAGATAGAACAACACACTTCACTCACGGGATCAGCCATTACTGGCAGTAGTTTACAATTTCTCCGCTACTAGCGTTATCAATAAACGTTTATATATCAAAGAAATTAAACTCTGATTAAAATTTATTGTAATCATTATACAATTTAATGTTTTTTTAAACGAAATTTAATTTGTTTACAAGTTTAAGAATCTAATGACTTCGGTTTTAGTAACCATTAACATTTCTATTTAAATAGACATACATAATATTTTATCCCTTTTATTACTAAAATCAATGAAGGCATGAAAAGTAGTATTATATAGTATGAAAAATATAATTTAGTTTTCTAAGACAGTATTTCATACACTAATTGTACAATTAATTATAAACACATTATGTTTGATAGACTATTATTATAGTGGATTATTTATCTACATTTTTTAAAGGTACTATACCATTATAATATATTTACCTTTTATTTTCAATTATTTTGTACCAGTACGTTAGGGTGATCAAATCATGAACTGGAAAAAACGGGACACACCTCGGCTTGGGGGTTTCCTTCCAGCTAAAGGGGGTTTGGGAGTCCTCCCCTGGAAACTATTCATGTCCCTGAAGTTAGCCTGCCATTTTTCTCAAATAAAAAAATGAAAGTTCTTCTATCTTTATGCTTGTGCCAAAAATTTGTTTTTGAAAATGGCGAATTTATGACCTGAAAACAAACTTTACAAAAAAGTTAGCCCGCAATTTCTCGAATTATAATTAAACACTTGTGCCCTATTGTACTCCATTTGTGCTTGTTGTGATACACATCTTTTTTTGCAAAAACTCTGATTTCATTGCCGCTATGTCACATTGTTCCTTTGGAATATTCCTCCATACACTTACATTGACACTTGGGCATAATTAGTGTCAATATAAGTAGATAATATCAAATTAAAGATAAAGTTCAACACCCAAAACAAACACCGTCACTCTGACTCTAGCAGGCCGGCAGGGACACTTATCACTCACGCTCAGCAGAGTGGGGGAGGTGGAACATTGCAGCATTTGCAGCCACCAAGCGAGCCCACTTCGCTACTGACACTGCCTACTGCCTTCACAACTAGGCCTGTACACTAAACAGAGTCTAGCCTAGCCGTAGCTACCATCGCACATGACATAGCATAATGACTTGATCCAAAATATTAACTGAAGTTATAAGTTATTATAAATCAGGAATTTTTAGTGATTTGAAAATGTGTTTAGTTTTAGTATCCATACGGGACATTTAGGCGTCTCGAGACACTTTTACGAGAGACTGGGTACGATCGTAAAAAAAACGGGACAATCCTGTTTTTACGGGACGTTTGGTCACCCTACAGTATGTGAACATCTATTATCATCTTATTACCATAAGAGATTACATGTTACAAGACGCAGCAAACTGTCTGAGTTTAAAAGATTTTATTAATTTTTGTTAATAAACTATACTTTAAAAAATTATATTATCTGATTGGGGTTTGAAAGAGTATTATGCTATATACATAAATGTTAACAATGAATGGGTGTTTTTAGAAAGAAGACAGTATAGTATACTAAACAGGTGTAGGTATAAAATTTATTGTGCCTGGTTATGGTTTATAATATTTATTTATGGAATACATATGGTACATATTCGACATTCACTTATTAAGCATTTTAGTAAACTTTAAACCGACAAATGAAACGTTTTTCAACGTAAAAACGATATAAGTAAATCGAGATTTTTGTCTTGACAAGACAGGCCTGTATTAATCAAAATTGTTCCCACTTCGGTCAATAAGGCTCACTTATTGACGAATTAAAAGTTTACAGTCGTGAATTTTAATTTTTAAGGTGCTGCTATTATAATAAAAACTGACTAAACTACAACTATAAAGGATTGATAATAATAGAGCAGTTGATAATTCCTGTCCAATTAGTGATCCTCATTCAAAATTATTGATTATGAAATTAATATTGTGATTTTTTTTATTGTTAAATAATATGTCATGTTTTTCGATTTTATGTTGTAATTATTCACACTTTTATTTTATTTTTGTATAAAACTTATGTCAGAAAAAAGGAAAGAAATTGTGTGTGTATGAAGCAGGTCATCCTACCATGTATCTTCAACATCAATCTTTAACAAACAAAAATAAATAAAACTACCTAACTAAATCCATCCACAATTAAAGTTTCCTCCATAACAATTAAATTAAAGAAATAATTGAGATGAATTCTAAACAACAAAGTTATTGAACATATCTTCAAGCTGTCATTTTGTTTGTAATATAGTAAAATCTTTTGTATTCGACAACAAAGACAAACATAATACATATTATATTATTTTTCAAACTTGTTAACAAAAATGAATTATTAAAGGAATAAAACACTAAAGTAATTAATAACATATATGAGCACAACAAATGCTTATCAAGTTGTCAGTGATATCTATAAACAAGTAATTAATACAGATTGAACATACTTTAACACTTTCTGTTGTTAATTTTATTTAAAAAACATCTCTATTCTTTTTAGTCGCTAAAATCTTCAATTTAGTTGTTGCTATAGGTTGTTTGGTCATGACATCAGCTACTTCTTTATCTATTGAAGACTTTTGAACTCCTAATAATTTACTTGTTACTTTTTCTCTGATGCATGCTGTCTATATGTTTGGTCCTGCGATGAAATTCAGGAATTTCAGCAAGTCTTAGTGCTGAAAAAAACAATGAACAATTTAGAAGAAAAACAATGAATTGTCGTTTAGTGTATGTAGAAATCCCACAATACAGTCAGATATATAACTGAGGACTCACACCATTCACCGGCACATAAAAGAGCTGCTTTTAATTAAATGGTTCAGAGATTAGTTAATTTGTTGTTATCTAAGGACAAAACTACTAAAAGATCTGAAAAATATATTTATTGTGCTGTGATATGTAATAGTTATTCTAAAGAATTGATAGACAACATAGTCAAGAAAATTAAGGAATCGAGATCTATACCTTTGAAAGCAAACAACTCCAACAACGATGGGTTAAAACAACGCATGCTCCACCATTATCTAATAGGTGCCATTATAATAGGTAGGCCTACTATAAAAAATAGCTAGCAAAATAAGCAAATTTAAATGTAGCTTTGTCAGCTGAGCGTAATCTTGGTAAAATGTTTGGAATCTCTAAAGATAAAATTCAAGAACAGGACAAATGTGGAATTTATTGTATAAACTGTGAAATGAAGCCACGATGGGCCGTGGTTGTTAAGTCGTGAAAGCTTTATCAATCGTCATGGCAACCATCAATGGAAAAGTTCCGGGTTCAATTCCCATTGACCCCAAATAATTTCCTAAATGGTTTCTTAACAGACATCATTCGCTGTGGTTCGGATTCCGCGTAAAACTGTAGGTCCCGTCTTCATTAGTCAAAGTGCAAAACAGCAGGACGTTAAAAAAAATAAAAAATAAACTGTGAAATGTGTCCGAAGAAAAATATATAGACCAAACCAAAAGAAGCATGAACACAAGAACTAAAGAACATTTTCCTCATTTAAAGTTCAATAGACCAGATAAATCTGCTATATTTAAGCATTGTTTAGATGAAAATCATCTTTTGTAAACAAACATTTTGTAAACAAAACATTTTTTAAATTATTAATTTAAAAATATGTTTATGAATGAAATAACTTTTGCTGTTACAACATAAAAAATAATCAATATTTTAAAGAAATACATCGATATAATCAAAAAGTGTTACCCGCAAAAATCGGCAATTTGGAATTCTTCTTCGGCCGAATTTTTGTCGATCTATTTGTCCCATGGAGAATACAATGGGATTTTCCAAATTATCAATTTTGATTGACCTGACCTTTAGTAAAGAAGACATAACATGATATTTGACAAATAGTTTATAGTTTTTGCATAACGTCAACTGGGGTAAAATTGGCCCTTTGCGTTTAATTTTGGCTCAAAGTTGGAAAAAGTTGTAATGTACTGTATTCTGATCATTTTATTAAGATATTAACATTGTTCATGCATCACTCAATAGGCACTGGCTTGAATTTTGACTTAATGAAGGTGTATAGTCAAATTCAACTCAGAGTGAGGCTCAAATTCAAACTCAGTAAATAGTTCTTAGTTACATTAAAAGCTATGCCATTTAATTACTCAACATTTACCGATTTACTTCAAATTTGGTACCAAAATAAACAGACGATCATGATACACAACGTTATGTGATTTATTTTTATATTTTCTTGTTATAAAAAAAGTTTGCATAACGCTACTATAAACAATTAAAATTCAGGTAGGTGTGGAGCGGAAACCAGTCGACCGTGCTGACCCTCCGTAGGCTTGAACTTCCGCCTCACTCTGAGTTGAATTTGACTATAGTGCCATTGTTCACCACCACTGCATTTGTTACTCCATCTTGATTGTGAAAAAGTTGTCTTCCAAAAGTTGATCTTGGAATTTTGTTGTCTTCCAACTTTTAGTTATGAAAGCTAATTCTTAAGGAGTTACGAGCTGGTAAGTGTATTTTGTTTAATTGTAATTAATTGTTTAAAGTATTTTTAGTGCAAAAACTCTATTACCTTTGTTGTTTACAAACTGATGTTATTCTCATTTCTTACAACTTTGGTCCAGATTTGGGGTAACTTTGGCCAAGATGGAGGGAGGCTGGGCCAAAATTACATATTTTTATTTTGTGCGGCTACAATATTTCTTTTTGCAAAACAAAAACTAAAAACTACCATGAATTAGCAGTAAATAATTTAGTTCTTTAGTTTTGTTATAGGGAAAATGCCAAGAAATCGAATACACTTCTAGGGACAATAGCTTTTTGATTATTAGTAAAATTTTGAGATTAACTGACAAAGGACCAACTGTTGAATGTATGGAAAAAAGACTGAAGTTTTGGCGCTGGCCTGAGAAACAAGATTGTCTGACCTACGACTGGGATGAAGTATGTCGCAAGATTAATCCTCCTAAAATTGCTTCAATGAGAAACCAGTTTTAGGTTCCAGAACTGGGCAATTTTGTATCTTCTCAGTATTTTTGAATTTTGATTGCTAACATTAGTCCATGATTTCAGAGTAATGACTTCTTTTTTGTAATAATAAAATGTAATTTTTCTTAACAATAATGTTTGTTTTATTGATTTTGTTTTTTCATCCGATTTCAGGAATGTTTTGAAGTAAAAATCAGGTAAAACTTGAAACAAACATATATGGTAATAATTTTATTTTGTTTAACTTTAGCCCAATCAATGCAATACATTAAAAATATATAGTTTAAAAATATGGTATAAAGTTACCCCATTCCAGAGTAACTTTGGCCCAACAAAAATCAAAAATTTTAATATGGTTTGAAAACATTTGGAAGTTTTAAAATAGTCTTAAATTAAAGGATTAATTATAGTTAACAACATAAGCAACTTTAAAAACCAATATTATCAATTTTAAGATATCAGTAGTTATTATTCCACAGAAAACATAAAAAGTTGGGCCAATGTTACCCCAGTTGACTGGTACCTGATCTGTTTTGTTATTGTTGCGTCTACGCAACGTTGGGATTTATAGGTTGTTGCGCCATCTACAGACAGACATGAAGGGGCAATAATTATTTTGTTTCTTGTCAATCGCTCTTGTGTGATTATAAAAGATCAGTATTGATTATGAACTTAAAAAATCAGTGTTAATTAGAGTATTTTTGGAAAATATTGAACTGGAAGTTCAGTTTCAAACTATGGTGTCTATGTAGCTCCAATGGTGTATAAATTCATTCCTTATGGTGGAAAAACAAGCACTTTTGAAAACGAATTGGGACTGGAAGAAAACGTTGTAATTGAACTATTGTCAGTTGTTCAACAACCCTGCTCACCGCACATTTTTTTGACAACTTTTCGTACAAGTTATTTTGTTTACTGAAAGGAAAGGGTTTTTGCGCTACTGGGACAATTCGGGAAAACCGTACGTGTAATAGCACAATGGAAACAGTAAAAAATAAAGAAAAAAGATCGTGATTCATATGACTTTTGACAATGAACAAAAAATATTGTTAGTTAAATGGAACAACAATTCTGTGGTTAAAGTTGCAACCAATAACTGTAGAATTGAACCTCTAGTAGGAGCAGTAAGATGCAACTGGAAAGAAAAAAAGAACGATTCAATTCCTCAGCCAAAATAGAGCATATGTTCATAATCAGCATATGACAGATGTAGATTTGCATGACAACGGAATATCCAACTACAGAATCAACGTAAAAGGAAAAAAGTGGTGGTAGCCCCTCTTTGTAAATTTGATTGACAGTGTAATTGTAAATTCCTGAAAAATATACAATTTGGGAAACAAATAAAAAATTCCACAGTTAGAATTTAAATCTTACATAACACTCACTCTTATGAAAATATATGACATTCAAGGCAAAGATATAGCGAAATCAAGTGACCAAATAAACTTTACTTCCAAACCAAATTATGGACGACAATCTAAAAGCGCATTACCCAAGGATATTCAATTTTATAACGTCACTCATGTGATAGTGAGCAAAATAAAGCAAGAGATGTAGACAATGCCAAAACAACACAATATTATACATTTTTGTCCTAAGTGTCTGATGAATCTTCACACAAACTGTTTTGAACTATTCCACACTAAGTAATATTTTTTTGGTTTGCTGAAATCCCAACGTTGCATATATGCAACATTTTGTTATGAAAAAAGTTAAAACATTTAATATTTTTTAACGTAATAGACAGTTATTTGAAGCTATTTTTAGTTATAAAATGAAGTAAACACATCAAATTAGTTTTATTTTCAAACCTTGGGAACTAATGGGTTAAAATAGAAAATTCTATTTTATTGAAAAATATAACTAAACTTAACACAATATATGCTTGGGAAACTTTTTATATTAACAAATATAATAAAATAATGAATTAGATTCATACACAATTCTGTATTAATATAAACCAAAATAATATATTGTTTGAGATTATTATTAGTTTAGTAATTTGTTACTAATCTAGTTAATGTTAGGCTAGTTATAATAACGCTAGGCATTTGTAACACCTTACTAATGTAACCTAGTCTTAAGCCACGCCCCTTTGACTTTTGTATAAATATGGGACATGAAACACAGTTAGGTTAGTTATAGTTTGACTATTGTAGCTAGTGCATCACTGAAGATGGTGACTTTGTTGTTGAAACACGTTGGAGTTAATAAACGAATTAATTGTGAGATTCTGTGTTCGAGTTTTATTCTATCAAATACAAAAGAAACTTTATATTTTCATTTTCTACATTTTCAGAAGTTTTTAAACATATTTCAATGATTTAAAAAAACACATTATTTTAGAATACATGCCTCAAATAAATTGAAAAGTAGTGTGGGAATTAATACAAAGTGTTAACCAGAGAGCAAAAGCATTGGTGGTTGTATGTAGCTTTCATTCAGGCAGCATTGGAAGAAATAAAAAGTCAACATTTTTAAATTGAATTGCTGCAAATGGAATTATTTCACTGAAATGGGCGCCTGAGTTATAAATATGAATCAAATCCAAGAATGTATATGAAATACAATGATCAGTATCATTATGATTACCATCTTCATAAATGGCACTATCAGATTTCCACTTTTATCATTGTACATCTTATATTATTCAGGAGTGTGATGAGCAGGGATAAAAAGCCAACAAAACAATTAATTTTACTAATCACCACCACATTGACCATATATTCAGCTTAATTATTTAAGTAAAAGTTATTCATACTGAAAATCTTTCACACCAGTTTAAAATATTATACTTGTATCTGTAAAGTATGTTAGCCTATTAATTTTTGTCATGTCTGTATTTTCAATAATAATTCGACCACGCAGCTGGACCGCTGACGTGAGTTGAGCAAATTTCCAAAATCAAGTTTATAGGCCTATGTTTTAGGGTTTCAACCAACAATTTGGGAAATAGGTCTACTCAAGAAGATAGCTGTCTGTGTGTACGCAATATATTAGTAGAATTTGTTTGCGCCTAGTGGCCTCGCGAGTTTGCACACTTGGCTTCGAACCGGGTACTTTTATGGTATTTTATGTTTTGATCGATTTTGGGGGAACCAAGCGAGCTATAAGGTCGCGTAAGAAAACAAAATGTGCAGAATAACACCCTACATTTATATTTTTAGAAAAAACTCTAAAAAAATTTAATTCTCGTAGCAAAAATCCAAAAAAAAGTTACTTCCGGTCAAAAAACGTACTTCCGGTTGTTGGATTTTTTTGGCTAACGAACTCGTCCGAGCCACATAGACAACCAACATGTGTACCAAATTTGAACCAAATCGGACTTAAAATACGGCCGCTAGAGTGCGAACACATATATATATATATATATATGAATTTTTTTTAACCCCAAAACGTGTTCTGGGGACCATGATCGGTGCTCATTTGCTACTCCCGACCTTGGGTCTCACCATAAGGGCCACTGCAATTGCTCATTTTTCCTATGGAAATTCGCTAATAATGGCTTTTATAAATTTTATTTTTATCTACACAGTCATATTTAACAAGATTTAATTTCTTAATATAGGCTGAGTTGCACCAACCAGGATCAGTTTTGATCTAGGATCAAAGTTGTATTTGATCCAGGATCAACTACTTTGATGGGTTGTTTCTATTGAACCATACCTGGATCAAATAATTGATCCAGGATTTACTGATCTAGGTATTTGATCCCGGTTGATGCAACCCAGCCATATGTTTAACATTAATTTCAAAACCTATTTATACTACTTGAAATATATTTGAATGAATCTATATCACAGACGCTTAGTGGTGTACCTGTGGGGAGAAACATAGAAGTAGAAAGTAATCAATTTAAACTAGGTACCATTTGTACATAAATAGTTTTTATTCAGTAAAAACATTTCAGAAAAGGTGATAGTAGTGCCTTTAAAAATAATAAAATAAAACATGTTTTGGACAAAATGCAGTGGCGGCTCGTGCTATAGGTTCACTGGTTCAGTGAACCCCCAACCAAATTGCGTTAATAACATAATATTTTAACAAATATAAATATTTAGTATTTTTTTCATAAATGTAACAATATAGATTGAAAAGTTGTTAAAATACGACGTAGAGTAACAACGCGCAGCTCTCCTACATCGTTTTCAGCATCTTGGTTCAATTCAAAGAACGAACCTCCTGGCCTAGGCGAGGGGGTACAGGGGGATGGTGGGGGAATAGCAGTTTCAACGTTGTTTTTCGCTGCAATCTAAATGCAGCGACTCCCGACTCCTTCCGAAGATAGCCGAAGCTGCAGTTCACAACAGTGTTTTGTAAAAAAAACCTTACGCCTATTTTTTCCTTTACGTAGTTGGTGTTTGTTAACTTCTTTGATTTATAGGTTATGTCAGTTGTGCATTCTATGAAGTTCATGGATTAAGTCTTAGTGTGGACATATTATTAAATAATATTATTGCAGTTCAGTGTTGTTATGAACAGCGTTACACCTTTGCTAAGGGTAACTTTTCTTCTTTACCTCTTGGAGAAAAGTGTGCTATTAAAGTACACTGGTATTTGTGTTACTTCATTATTTATGAGTCACTTTATCAACTAAAAACTTAAATAAACTAATTAATAAAGTATAGGCTTCTATGTAAGACAATATTGTTCTCAATTTTCCATTTATAATTAATATCTATATTCCAATCTATCATGCAAACTGTAACCTGATTTTATCTCATTGCACGCTTTTCAGAGATGTCTTAAAACAACCAAATTTAAGTAAAAACAGGCCTAAAAGTAGAAATTCTTATGTTTAGTACTAAAAACAAATTTGCAGGACCCCCCTCCCTCCCTGGTAGATTTGAACCCCCAAGGTAATAATTCACCAGCCGCCACTGACAAAATGGTGAAGTTTAAAGTCAAATAAATTTAACCCCCCCTAATATATTTTCCCTTGCAATGCCTAATACTTCTTCCCCCACTGACTTTTGGTTAGTTTGTTGCAATGGTCTTTTAATTGTGTAATATTGTTACCTATTTAAAAAAAAGTAGACAGGGAAAATTAAAGCTATAATGAAGTTGAAGAGATTAAAAATTTTCTGTCACTAACCAAATATTTCCAAAATCAATATTTATAAAATATATCATATTGTAATTTACTATAGGAACAAAGCAAGTAATAAGAAAAGAAATTGAAATTTCAAAAATATTTACAAAATGTTTTTGTTTGAATGGACTTTCAATCTCTTGAACTTGGCACCAAATATTCCATTAAAGTGACAAAACCTTTAACATATAGAATATATTATATTATCAAAGAATATGATTTAGCTGTGGGTAACGCTCCAAAAATAAAGACACAAAAGGATATCACCCTCAGTATATATATATAGCTATATATAAAGAAAACAAGATTAAACATATTCTACAAACAATCATCCAAAGAAATTGGAAATAGAACCAAATCCAAGTGTCGAAGTTTTTTATTTTGTTGCTTTACATGTTTACTTTCTGCCAGTTAGATATTGTGGAGTAAAATAATTTACAGAAACATATCTAACTAGCCTTAGAGTATGTGTAGGAAGTTCAGAGGCATTACACTCATAGGAGAGACACCATTTCATCTACTTGCTCCATAAATTATCTAATGATTATATAAGAGCAATTAATATTTTAGCGAATGCAAGCAGTAGATAAGGTAGACCTATACCAAGGTAAGACAAAATCACATTGTTTTAAAAAGTGTGTGCATCACTTATAATAAAAAGTGGATACTATTTGGGTTGTATTTCTTTGTTACACTTATAATAATAAAACATTTATTACATATGCTCAAAAGAAAACCTAAGATTTGGCCAATCATTTGATTGTTCGGCAGCAGATTAGTATAATAGTACAAGTAAAATGGACCAACAATTGTGTAGGCTAATAGATGACAACTATTGTCCACTTACAAAGATTTGGAAAGCACTTTGTCTTAACACTAGAAATAAAGTCTCTAAATAAAAGAATAGTTTTATGGATGGTAATTTTGAAAAACTCATTTTTAACTAGGTCGAGTTAGGAATCGTTTTTATGTATTTTTAATGCTGAGTTGAATTATACCATTCACAAGTCCATATGATCACTTGTTACATAATTTCAAGTTTTATGAATAAAAAGAAAATATACACTTTATGAGAGATGACAAGCTTATTATTTATACATCTTAATTTCTTGTCACAAGTCATTTTGAACTTTTCCATACTGATTAATATTGTAATTAATTGATCATCAACACAAGGGTCATTACAACTAGTCAAGACGTTACAAGTTTTGTTCAGGTCTTGCATAATCGAGGTAAAGGGAGGATTACACGTAGTACACAGACATGTACTTATGTTATCCCTTGACCGTTGGCATCCTTTGACCGAATAATAAAGCCGGTTACAGTTGGTGTGTGGTGCGACTGTTATCAAAGTACACAGTTATGTACAGGATATCCACAGAAAATCTGTTTTAATTTTCCCTGACTTTCCATGATCTGCTTACCAAAATTTCCCTGACTCACTAGAATGCATAGTATGTTAATGTTTTAAGTATTATATTTTACAAAGAAGAAAAATAAATCCCAGCCTCCATCTTCCTATTAGAAGCTTAATTCACTCTCCACTTTCGTTTTTCTTCCTTTTTTTATTATTTATTTATTAAAAAATACAAATACATTGATAACATTTAAAAAATAACATTTCCATATTGACTATAGGAAACATTTAGGTAATGTAAAAATAAGAGTATTTTCACAAAACTAGTAGCATGACATGAAACAGATACAAAAATGATAATTTATTTTTAACAATAGAATTCAATTTAATGACAAGAAATTAACTCATATTTATAGTATGAATTAAAATTAGATTTACAAAAGTTTTCAAAATGTAAGTGAAATTGGTCATTATAGAACTTAATAAAATAATATATTAACAAGATAAAATATATTAATTAAAAGAACAATTAACTTAATGGTAACAAATTATTATTATTATAATATTAAAATATAGTTTTAACAATAACTTTCAGCCAGGCAGGATGTCAATGAAAGGGAAAACCATAAAGAATACAAAGAGGAACCATAGACTTCTGACCTTGGAACTTTCTCAGGAACGGCTCAACATCTGACAATATGCTTCTGAAAGCACTTAGTTTTGTCTTCGTTTTCTCATAATTTCTCTAAGGTATTGCAGGTTTTTGTATTCTTTTACAAATTTATTGACATGATCAAATATTTTGATCTACACAACGACCATTTTCAAGCCATCTTATTGCTGTGAACTTAAAAAGGAAAGAGGTGCTGGTTGTAATGAGTATTTTGCTCGTTGAGCTGACTATCTTTGAAAAGGCTGTAGAGAGATGTGAAAAAGTTCCCAACCAAATGGCTCTCGAGTTTTTTCATAAAACTGAGGTTAACACTCTGTCCATCCATTGAAACTTGTAAAAAGTTTTTTAAAGGTAAGGAGAGTCCTTGAATAAACCTATCTAACAAGACAGTGATCTATAGTTGCCCTACCTAAAAAAACATTACTCCAATATATTGTTCAAACTCTCTGAAGGTTTACATCCCAAAACCTTACACACAAGTCCATTTGTCCTCATTGAACAAATTTCATTACAAATTCGTCAAAACAAACAACATAGTCAGAGTACTATTTTACATTATTTTGCAACTTTTCTTGAAAATATAGAGCAACTTTCTATAACCCATAATTTATAGGAAGCCTTAGTCTTGGCTATAGAAAAGCTTCGAGTGATTTTACTATCTGGCAGACATATTTTTGAAGGCTGCAGAGGTTTCATCACAAGAGTTTAGAGACATTTTCCCAGTGACAAACTGGAGAGCCCATATTGCGTCGGCCGATGTATAACGTCTTCTTCATTTACGCTGAAACTCTTTAAAGATGTTTGACTTGGTTCCTTGCACTACTAATAATTCTTTTGTAGCTGAATTTGTTGACTGGACAGCATTTAATGGAGATAGAGTAGTAAAAAATGAAATTGCTAGCTGGGAAGCCTTTGCTCTCATATTTTTTTACATGGGTTGGTCCCTTAGCATGAGAAACAATTGCTTGTTTCCCCATATTGCATTGTTTAAAAGATTTCAAACACACTTTACAATAAGCTAAATTTGCATCACTAACAACCAAGTCCAACCAACCACTAAAATTCGGAAACACTTTATTGTTCAGCCAAAGTATATTACAAAAACATTTTTTGTTAGCTATTATAATATGTTTAAGTTAGCAACCTAAATAAAATTGAAAATACAAAAAGAATTAGCTAATATAAAAAAGGACACAAGAGCACAACAAAAATTGTATAACTGTTGTGCACTTCTTGTGAAAACTATCTGAAAAAAATGTTATAATAGTCTGAGTTACTTCAGGTTAGAGCATTCAAAATTCCCCTGAAATATATCACTGAGGAAGATTAATCTAACTTGGGTTACTGCAAACTAGAGTAGAATGTTACCCACAAGTCTGCCATAGAGGAAGATTTCCCTGACTTTCAAGATTTTTTGTCTCTTTCCCTGAACATGTTTTTATTCTCTGACTTCCCAGAATGTGGACATTCTGTATGTAGTTACTGGCATATTACAAACCGTTACAGCAACTACTCTGGTTTATGGCGATCAAGAACGGTTTCATGCTGTCACTCTCAAAGCATTTTGCTTCAATCAGTTAAAAGTTTTGGAAAAGGAGCACTCCCAAGATGGAATACTTCTGATAGTGCTCCCAAGCATTCATTTAGGGTTTACCTCAATTCCATCAGGGGTTTAGAAATAAATTGAAACCTGAAAGGTGAGTATTGGTACGTCAAGATAGTGATTTACACATTGAAAGGACTACTCCACCTTCTGATGAAATAATCATGCTATTTTGTTTCTACAAAGGTGATTGTTTGTCAGTTTAGTTGCAAGACAGGCTGAATAACCTGTTCCATCTGTGCAAATGTTGTAAGGGAGTTGCGTACAGCAATAAACTGCTTCAAAAAGAAGTTGCAGTGCCAACTGAAGTTGATTTTGACAACTTCGATGACCTAAAAGACGATGCAGATAAACTTTATTTCTATGATTAGTTTTGTGAGGACATTTAATAAGTTTAAGACAATTTAATTTGATACAAGGAACTTCCAACTTCCAACTTTTATTAAGCCTGTCATAACTTTGTAAGAGTAATCACATCGATTTGCAAATAGTGTCATTTGATTTATCAATAAAAAAATGCATTGAAAAATATATCTCACGCAAACCTTAAAAAATTGAGATTTCCAAAATTGACTCCCTTTGATCGCTCCCAAAACATGGTAAAACAGTTTTTTTATTTGTGGAATCATCAGATCTTTATTTCTAGTACCAAACAAAGTTATTTTCGTGAGTGTGCAACAGTTGTCATTGTCAAACCATATTTTTTTATCTTGTACTATAAGTAAAAAAATCAAAACTAATTTATCTAAGTTGTCAATCATATAAACTAAAAGCCTGCAAATGTTATTCTTTTAATATTCCTGCTATTAAAGTTTAAATGAAAAGCAGGAGAGAAAACATTTGACTATTCCAAAGGTTTTTACTTACCATAGTTTGATTAGAAACTAATTTTAAAGCTAAGGTATTAACACAATTTGATGAATTTTCATTTATAAATAATAATAAAAAAAATAATAATAAAATATGCCAATACAGAATTACAATATAAATTTCATTTATTAATAATTATTTTTACTTACAAATTTTACAGATACATTTAATGTAACACTCAAGTTAGTAAATTCCCATACATTTTAAATACATTTCAGATACACATTTTTTGGAATCTTGAAAGACATTCCTCTTAAAATCGTAACCAACAGATCACCAAATAATTTTAATTAGAGTTCTTTTGATAAGTTGACATTTATTTATAAAACTAATCAAACATTCTGTAAAAAAAAAAACGCTTTAAGAAGGTATTTTCATCATTTAAATTTACAGTTAAAATTTTTTTAAGTAAAAAATATTGTTGCGCAAAATATAAAATAAAATAAATATAAATAACATTATTGGTCACATACTGACAAAATGCAGTAACAAAAAATAATAATACGATTGGGATTATTACAAAAATTTAGCAATATGAAACTAAATATCAATATCCTGTCACTATTACAAAAAAGAAGTAAAATACAGAATTAATAAACAAAATCAAAATAAATGACTTAGTAAAAAAGTCAGTTGAATCAAGTTCGTCAAAATTGTTTTAATTTTTATTTCGAGGCAAAAAAATTTGCTGAAAGTAAGAAAGAATTTTGAAGTGTTTGGAATGTAAAAGATAATAACGTCAAAACAATAAATAATTCCAGTTGGAATAAGTAAATCTACTTCTAAACTATCAAACTTGTATCATTGACTATATAAGTAATAGTTATATAGTCAATGCTTGTATTGTATTTTAAGCCTTTTCTTTGGTATATTATTTAGAAGTTTATTTACAACTTTAAATATATTAGTAATAAATAGTTAGAAAAAACGTTTAAAATATAATATTTGTTTAAGGTGTAAGTTTCCTCGTCAATGTTTTAGATAAATATTTGTGACATTATATTTATTTCTTAATGACTGCCTCAATTCAATCCAAACAGATCTAATAGTCACTTTTTTTGTTTTACATAATTATAATGGTAATTTACTAATGGAAAATTAAGGTTTAATTTTAATGCATGAAAACAAGACAATTAAAAAAAAACTTTATATATAAACTCAATATACAGAGTTATATTACCCACTTCAAAAAAATTAGAAATGTTTTAGAGTTTCTTAAAACAAAGTATTAGGTTAAAGTTAACTATTGAATAAACGGTCAACTTTAAAAAAATAAGTTACAGCTTTTCTATTAATTTGTGTGTTAAACAGATTAATTAAGTTTGTGTAGCTAGTAAATTTGTATATGTCTATTCTTTAAAATAAACTCATTTAAGAAAATATGTATACAGTTTTAACTGTACTTTGATGTCATCCATCACTTTTATACTATTTACTCAACTTACAAATATTGTAGATTGAACAAAAGAAGATCACAGATTTAGAACTTAATCTACTATTGAAAATAATAGCTTAAAGTTCATAGGTTTACTTTTAAAGTTTATTGAGTAGGTTTTTATTTACTCTTCTTTTTTGTTAATAACTGTTGCTCCTTCTTTTTCTTCTTTTGGCAGATCTTTGTCACCCCAACCCCAAACTTCTTGTTCTGTATGAGATCCATCTCCAGTCCTAAGAGCTCGCTTGCGGACCATTGCTGGTGGAACTGTTTTTAAATCATAAGCCCAGCCAATCTTTGCAAAGAAATCAATGAAACCTGTTGTCAAGTTCAATCCATAACTTCCTAATTCCGAGGTTTTGTAATCCCATGGGAATGTGTGATGATAGTTGTGCCAGCCTTCACCTAAGGTAATGAGGGATACAGTTGGATTTTCGCTGGCCCAGAAGTTGCTGAAAATAAAAATAAATTGGAACAAAATATATAAAAAGAAGAATTAAACTAAATTTTGTTAAAATATTTAAATTTTATAGGAGTTAATATTTAAGAACAAGGGAATGAGGGATATTATGTATGTTCCCTCTTTGTACGTTTAAAATGGCAACTAGTCTTTTGAAAGTGACAAGGGATCAAAGTGACTGGCTTGCGTTCACTTGCCGGGCTTGGTAACACACCGCAACTCGCAGGTAAGTAATGAGTCAACATTGGGTCTCGCCGACACCGCTTATATCTTGCCTGCCTCCCCCTCTTGTTTTTCTTAAAATAGTTCAATTTTGATAGTAAACTGTTAGTTCCCACAGAAGTACGCGCGCTACGCAAATCGGTGTTTTGTATAACATTGTCAATTAGTGAGTGCATTCTTTACTGTTTTTGTTCAAAGTGTTTTAGTTTTTTAAGTTTTAATTTTGATTGTGATTTGTAATGTGTGGAAACCCGACTCTCTCCTCTTTCTATATCGGTTGCACGAAGGATAAAAGATATTAGCAAAACATGTTTATTTGTATGCAAAATTACATAAACTAAACTATGAATTTATTTATGGAAAACAAACTAAAAGGGGAAGCTGCCAGAATACTATTTTTTTGTAAAGAGAATGATTTGCTATGCAATCATACAGAGTTTGTTGAAAATAAAAAATGAGAAAGTGCGTGAAAATGAGAAGTGCATGAATACTGTAATAATGAGGACTGCATTACCAGATCAACCTGCAGTCAAAGCTGGCACTAACTTTAGCGAAAATGAGATGCATTTCTTTTTAACAAATTGTTCATATTTATAAAGTTCAAATGTATTTGGTTAATGCCACAAAATACTTTCTTTCTTTTGACATCTCATTTAATATGATTGGCTCATTAAGAGCCACAAAAAGGATCTATACCACATTTTCTCTCTCAAAGTCGTGGACACCTTGGACCCCCACCTAAAGACATACTGATTTAGCAAACCCCCTCTCCCAAAAAAACCCACATCTACTTGTATTTTCAATGGTACATGCCACTCATATTTTTGGCTTATAACAAAGACACTGTAGGTAATAATTTCAAATTCTGTAATTTTTTGGTTATTTCGTTAACTGTTATAACTCTCAATAACTGTGTATATGATTTTGAACAATGTGAACTAATCACACACTTACGTAACCCTCGATTCAGCTGATATATAAACTGATTGTAATTATGAGTATTGTCCAACAATATTAGATTCAACATAATCCTTTTGTGCTTTGGTATAAACAAATTCAAGATACATTGCAGATAGCAAGAATCAAATATATTTGATCAAATTAAAACTTATATAAATTTACATGTAATAATCATAATGGTCTTAATTAATTAGTAGGATGTAAACAAAACAATATTAGCACTACTCAAGTAAGATTTTTCTCGTAGGCCTACTCGTATTAGAATTAGAAATAAAGAATTTGGAAAAATATGTAAAAACATGATCGCATCTCCTCCACCACAATAGTACACTCTTGCAATTGTCTCAAGGCCACAGCAATAATCTACCACTGCTGCCGGTCTTCTACTTGCTGCTGCGTTTGACTCAATGTTATAAATTTAGGAACCCTTCTAGCTAGAAAAAGTAATTCACTTGGATTTTTCCTACGTTAGTCCCTGGTATGGGCTCGTGACCACACTTTGAGGAACTCTGATCTATACTATAGAAATTTCTATATTTAAAAGTATTTGTTGAAACTTTTTACAATTGTCATGTCTTTTCTAGGGACCCAAAATTAATGGCATTTGGCATAAACGACTGGTATTTATATTAAGATACACCATTAAGCACTTAAAAGGTAATTCCATATACACTTGCAGAGAAAGAAAGAAGACCTTAAATTGTCCTTTAATTTTGACTCAAATATTTGATTTAGGACAAAATTATCAAAATTTTCTTTTTCCTTAGACAATCTAACAGTGGCTTATATACTCAAGTAATACCAATGATTCTTGTTTTAAATTAAAACTCTTTATCCATAGATGAGCTATCAATACTAAATTGAATAATAATTCAACATTTTTGGTTAAAAAAGATGTTACAAATTTGTTATTTTCTGTAAGTAAAAGTGTTCTGTTAGACTAATTAGCGACAAGAACACAAGTGTTTTAGTTAGCTAATTTTATTATAAGAAGTTGATCCTTTGCGTATTAGCCGAATCACTGTTTCTGAACATTTAAATATTTTCAAAAGTAGCTAATAAGAAACAATATACATTTATAGCTCATTAAGAAATATGTTTTATTACTTTTCTGTGTGTTTCAGTAATATCAAGAAAAGAAATATTGACCTTAGGCACCTATATATATATTATGCTGATCTCACTACACACAACAGCTAGGCTTACAAAAATAAAAAATAAATTACTTTATTTGCAAAAAAAATTTTAATTTATAGAGGAAATTTTAAATTTAAGACAAACATTTATTAATTAATCAAAATAGCAAGTTTTAATATAGTACAAGTAGGCCTACTTTAGTAAATAAATTTTATTGATTCTTCCGACCAAACAATTAAATTACTTTCTAGTATATCACTGTAATACTTACATGTCATAAGGTCTATTTCCATATTTATGGGCAACGCTGTTCACCAGCCAAGTTGCATTGTAAGACAGTACATATCGAAGGCATACAGCCACGTGCCAAGCTGTAATGATTGATTCTCCCCAGAAGTATACAGGAATGAATGTAGGTAAGAAAAGGCACGTAAAATAGACGAGTGGCCAGTAATATCTAAATAAAAACCAGTTGTAATAAATTACAGAAATTACAGAGTATATATTTATTTTATATAAATTAATTGTTGTATTACTTCTAGTTGTTACTTTAACAGATTAAAAAAGATATACTTGAAGTAGATGGTAAAGATTATTTTTAATACTAAAGAGAAATAATAAATCCATTCGAAACTTGCTCCAAACTACAACAAAATGTAAAATTATTGTTATCTTCTATACAATTGGCTTGAATACAAAATATGGGTCCCTTTATATAGTTAAACTGTAAATGTTTTGGGTAATTTATTAATTTTTTTAATGTGATGTTTCTCTATCAGATTTCTCCACACTCACATCTAAATTTAATAATTAAAGTCTACCAAAATTTTTACTTCTTTTATCTTAACACACACACACACATCCATTATACTCTCCTTACAAATCTAGACACAAACCCAACTATTGTAACCCCAATCATGTAATTACAAAGAATTAATTTATCTGTACTATTGTGCTTAAAGTTATCAATTAATTACGCTTTTTTTTATTTACAGAAAAACAAACGCTATTGTAATCTAATGGAAATCTAAAAAATAGTTTTAAAACTCAATTAAAAAATAATTTATTATATAATGAAACTTAAGAAATTTATACAAATCTGTGTAAAACAAGTATTATTGCTTTTATGAAACAAGCAATTTTAGTTGTCCTTAAATTGATTATTTACATTTTCAGAATATGTTACTTAAACATCTGTAATGGTCTATACCCTATGTCAAGTTGGTAAAAATTAAACTTAAATTTTCTAAAGCTACTTCAGTTTACTTTTTCTGGAACATGACAAGTTTGTCTTGCTTCAGATCAGTCATGTCAATGCCTTTTCCCTTCTCGATGACAAGTGGATTTTTGTTTTGCATAAGCCAGCCCATGTGAGAAAACCATAAACCTCTTCGTGCATTGTAAGGATCAGCTTCGGTTTCTTGATATTTGTGGTGTACTCTATGATCACGAGCCCAAACATAAACTTTTCCCTGTTGAAAATACAAATTTTAATTTTAGTAAATTATTGTGATAGTAAATAAATAATACAAAATTACATATTACAGAAGTTTTAAACAACTTACTCAATATGACAATATGAGTGGCAATAAGTGGTAATAAAATTACACATGTGGAAATTTGTAAAAAATGAAGATTTTTGTTTCTTTTAATAATATTTCATATGACAATAGAAAACAAACTTGTTTTAACGTCTACAATTTTGTTTTTTATTTGAAAAATAGAGTTCTACCAAGTACTCTTCAGTATCAATAGTATATTTATATATTATATGATGTATATTTCACTATCCATTAGTACAAAAATAATGATATTGTGATACCTACTGATGATAAAAATAGTTTGGAAATTATTAAAATTGGTAAATTTAAAATAATTTATATTGTTATAGACTTGTCATAATGTAATAAAAACAATGTATAGTAAATGATTATTATTTATAGGAACATGCTTTTTAACTGCAAATTAATTCAAGATTTAACATTGGCAGATTTACAGAGGCTTTAAAATAATAATAAATACAATAAAATAAAGTGAAAAATTCTTTACCTCTAGTCTACTTTGCCACAAGTGTAAAAATCTTTCTGTAAAATCTTTGTAGTAGTGAATACAATACTGTCTTTGTTTTTATTATTGGTGTTAGTTATTATGTCTACCAAAAGTGAATGAAAACGTAAGCTGAACAATAGAGACAAATTTAAAATTAAATTAAATTAAATCAGGCAATGATAACCACCCAGGTTTTCGCCTAAAAAAAAAATTTATTAAATTAGTTAGATGGCAGAAAAAAATATTCATCACAGAAGTTAGAAAAAGTGTAAGAACATTCAGATAAAAACAAGCAAGCTACTTGCATGTTGAACATCTTCACAAGAAGTAGACAACTCTTCTTGAAGATTTGGCAATATTATCTCAAATGTAACATGGAATAGTGGTGTCTGTTAAGAAACAGATTTCGGTATAACATTTTTTAACAAGGCAATGGACTTTGTGTGTGTATGATCTTTTCTCGTGGAAAGGTGAGTATTAAACAGTTGTATTCAGAGTAAGGAATTGGGAGCAGACTTCTACAGAAAATCAAGAAAAAAGAGTGATATCTTATTAAGATCATCTAATTCATCAGATAAATTTTAATTTTTTTACGTTAAAATATACATTAGTACTTTAACCAACATCGGATTAATAAACTGTCTATAATTGGTGTATTTGCACTAATTAAGCAAAAGTTTCTAAGGAAATCCAGGGCTTGAAGATTAATTCACTGTAACCTTGGCCTGGTTAACGAGTTTCAAATAGTCCTAAGGAATTAAGAAAAAAACATTCAGGGACAAATTATTAAGTGCTAATTCTAAAAGTGTTAAAAGCAGTTATTGAAACAGAGGGATTGTTGCATGACTAATAACTTATATGATGTAAACAATTTGAGTATGTATTGTAAATATTTACCAACTTAGAATGTAGTATTCAAAAATGAAAGTCATCATTATATTTATTTTCATAACATAAAACTTTAAAAAAACTAGTTATATAATCATAAATGTAACCAGGGGCAGGTGTTTGAGATTAATACCCCCCATTGAAATTAAAATTAAAATGAATGAACTATAAATCATAGCATAGCCTATTATTTGCACATATCTCATGACATGGTTAAAAAGTGATTTCAGATGCTCCAGTTCATTTATAATTCATTTATGTTCCGTAAGTTAAAATATTCAAACTACATTTTTTATGGAAGTATTCATTATCTCAAAGTTCTCAACCCCCCCCCCCCCCCCTCAATAGCAGTTATGTCTGTGTATATAATAGTTTTAAAGGGGTTTGCACAGTTTGGAGATTGATTTCCTCCCCAACCAACTAAATCATGAGTTGTCAGAATTGTTGTATAATGTATCTAGTGTTTAATATGGCCTCTGTTATTAAACTATACAAATAATGTATTTATATACCCAAGAACTATTATCGTCTAACCCAATTCTAAAATATTTACTAATTATTAAAAAATATGCTAAATGAGGATTCCTAAGAGTCTCACATAGTTATAGAGCTATTAGAGCTATTATATCAAATAAATATAGTTTAAAAAAACTAAAAAACACGCTTTTATAATACATCGAACTAAAAAGT
Organism: Philaenus spumarius; assembly: GCA_018207615.1. Classification (NCBI taxonomy): domain Eukaryota; kingdom Metazoa; phylum Arthropoda; class Insecta; order Hemiptera; family Aphrophoridae; genus Philaenus; species Philaenus spumarius. Next base: position 372,750 of record JAGFPH010000147.1, read on the forward strand.
GAAAAATAAATATAGTTTAAAAAAACTATAAAACACGCTTTTAGAGCATATCAAACTAAAAAGTTAAAAATAATTTTTCAAATAAGCTTAAAACAATAATAAACGATAAATACTAGCATTATTGTAAAAAAAGCGTTGGGCGCTCGATGTACGAGGAATATGGACAAAGCGCCCCACGCTTTTTTTTACAATAATGCTAGTATTTATCGTTTATTATTGTTTTAAGCTTATTTGAAAAATTATTTTTAACTTTTTAGTTTGATATGCTCTAAAAGCGTGTTTTATAGTTTTTTTAAACTATATTTATTTTTCACTTTTTAGTTCGATGTATTATAAAAGCGTGTTTTTTAGTTTTTTTAAACTATATTTATTTTTTAATTTTTAGTTCGATTAATTATTGAAAACAAAATTAGGCAGTGGGCGGGATTAGAACCCACGATCGGTGAGTCTGGGATAGACGTCAGCGACGACCCGCTCCTTAGACCGCTCGGCCAACGAACGAACTAGAGTAAGAGAGATATACTAACAGTAATAAGCCACTGGCTTTTAGTCCAAAGGAGAGTTACTTACAAACAAACATACAAGTGAAGCTAATATAAGCGTGTTAAAAAGGACCATCGGTACCTATAAGCTGTAAACTTTATTTAAAAAAAATCATAAATAACATACATAATTAATCAGAATTTAGTCAGTATGGTTAATTTACTGATTGAATCTTTGAATATTTACCTCAAATGCTAAAGTAAAGAAAAACATAAGAAGAGCTCTGAGTGCAAAATTAGCTTTATAGGAGCGATGGGTCCATAATCTGTGAACTCCAGCAGTGATCCCAATCTTTGTCATCATGTACATTGCAGCAACTGAAAATCGGAAACAATTAGTCTTCATAGAATAAACTCAGTTGTTAATGAAAATAATGCAACTAAGGTGCCACTGATGACAGAGCCAAAAATTCTTTTACAGTATTTTATTTAAATTTATTTTGATTTCTCCATGCTAATTATTCTTCTTATTAGCATTGTTAATATTTTGATGCTTTGATCGCAAAAATTAAAATATAAATCAAAATCTGTAATTCATTAACAATGCTTAATGTTGCAAGTTTAGATATTACAATGTTCTTGAGTTATTTTAAAATACGTAATGTGTTTATATAAAAAAAAGCTTTAAATTCAGGTCTTAGGGATACTTCTTCAGATAAATATTGATATGATTACTTGAAATATTTATTATTTACATATAATATTTCTGTAACTCATAATTAGGAATATATTGTTAAGTATTTTAGGTAGAAATTCTATCTTTTCTACCATGGTCTTAAAAAATTAATTGAAATGTTTGACCTGTAAAGATAATTAGTAAATATTAAAAAGCACTCTTTTTAACAAATTTAATTTTATAGTTCAGAGTTAATTCACAAATCATATTCTATAATTAATTGATGTTATTTAAACAAAAATATTATTAAATAACATCAATTAATTATAGAATATGATTTGTGGATTAACTCTGAACTATAAAATTAAATTTGTTACTATATTCCAAAAATAATTATCATAGCCTATTACTATTTTAAAAATTATTTAAAAAATATCTAAAGATTGCACTCAAAGTAATCAAAAATACTAAAATAATTACCAAATACAAAGGTTTGCCATCTTGTGTCTGTAAAAGCTAAATAGATTGCATATAAGGATGAGATGTGGAAGTACGATAATGTGAATACATTTCTCCAATAGATCTTTGGTACATGTTTTATGGGAGCTGTTTTCTCGATGAGTTCCAGTTGAGGAACTGCATCTTCTTCAAAGAGTTGACCAGTTGAGCCGTCCACTGTCATTATGCCTGTCTGCACATATAAAAGTCAGTAAAACTTTTCAAACTAAAGTTTAATATATGAAAAAGAGAAAATATCCAAACATTTTTTATATTTGATACTTGACGTTCCTGACTAAAATCATCAGAAAATTGCCTTAAACTCAACTTTCTGAATGACCCTACACCATAACAGATTTAAGATCTCAGTTTAAAAATGTTAAGTTAATATAGATATTATAAAATGAGGATTCACTATGGTAATTTAATGTCATTGATACAATAATATTTTTTCATACATCTTACTAAATTGCCATGGCTGCAACCTCATTGGTTCAAAATTCACGTGCCCAGTTACTGATGTACTGCCAAGAACGTGGTAGGGGTTATCAGTCTTATCTGTACCATTATATGTTTTTTTTTGTAATTAAATATCAAATCTTGCAAATGAAAGGTAATAAAGGTTATCTATTGTCTCAATATTATACATTACAATTATAATAAATTCAACAAACCCAGATCTAAGTCATTCATTGTGCACTAATCAAATATATTAAACATTTTAGAACTTCATTTTTAAAGAAAAAAAATAGGTCTTAATGAATGACTAAATATCATTAAAACTTGAAATAAGTATTCAAAGTGATTTTTATATTTTAGCCAAGCTAGTATATATTTTATGGCTGATAATCTTCAAACTAAGAAGGGAAGAGATCAAAGAAGAATAATTAATAATTTTACTTTAGGCCTAATAGTATTTCATAAAATACCTATGTTAATTTAAAATTTTACTACAAAATATTTACTTTAACCTGTCTTTACCATATATGTAAATTATACTATAAAGTTATATTAGTTATGTAGGTTAAGTTACATAAATTCTATAAAATATTTATATTATTTCCTATGACAACTAGATTCCTCAGAGTAATAACTGCCGAAGAATTAAGAATTACTTCATTGATCTTGTGTATTTCTTATCGGAAATAAAGATAAAGGTTCGTTGCTTCTCACGACAAGGCCAATTTGCCAAATTGAAGTAGTCCTTGAGTTTTATATAGCAGTTATGTGATCATCCACAGTAATATGATACATTCTAATATTAGTATTTAAAAAAGGCTTTAGGTCAGGTCAGGTTAAGTTTGTCAATTTGACCTTCATGGATAATGGATAAAGTCAGGATTTTAAAAAGTTATCTGAAATTGTATTTCTATACTGAAGAATGCTAGGATGTTTTAAGAAATAAAATCATAAATAAGTTACTAGGCTATCTATACAAAGTATTTACAACCTACTAACTTTTTATCCATTCTCGTATTTTCCACCATTTTATTCAAATTATTTATTTTAATACTTTTTTTTAAATTTGGTGGTTTTGTAGCTAGTCAGTTTTGTGATGTAAACATTTTTTAAATAAAACAGAAAACTAAATGTATAAAGAAAAAACCGAAAAAGCCTGGAAAACAAGTTAATTTTCTTTAAGAAACCAAATTCAACAATAGAGTATTCATATAAAAAGTACACTGTCTTGCTAATGATTTCAATCAGAGTTTATTTACTTTCAAATTTTTATTATAATAGTGCAAAATATAATGAATTCAGGAAGATAATATAAAACTGAAAGCAAATATAAGTGACATAGGGGTAGTCCTACATAATAAGACTCAGAGCTTTTTTTAAATTTCTCTTACAATAAAAAATCTGTAGAGTGGAATAACTGACTCAAAATGCTAGTTTCAAAAATTATAATTTTATGGAGTTTTTAAGTTTCAGCCAACATTTCTTTCAAAGTTAAACTTAAAATGCTGTTTCTTGGTGTCACTCGAAATAATTGATGAAACTGAAAATTGTTTCAGTCATACATTCAGAGCAGTTTAAAATATTTAGAATTTTTTGGGAAAAATCCAATAAATTGGTACAAATTTTTAGAAAAATTTGTAAGTGAAGACATATATTCAGGCCTCTTGAGTATTATTCAACCACTGTAAAAACACTTAAAGTTAATTCCGTCATTGACAGGTTCCTATCAAATAACACCTCATCATAATTAAATTTCATTTCTATTTTACGTAAAGATAACAACATTTATCATACACTACTATCTGTTCTGAGCTGATAGTAAAATTATCACCTACTTCATGAGGCTTGTAAACTTCCGATTCTATCTAGCCATGAGGAATAAATTATTGAATGGACCTGTCTTTACTATATATTTATTTATAAGAAATTTTCATTCGCTAACTTCCATGGAGAAATTATTGATTTAGCAAATAAACATCTGTTTTCTTACCACCTCAAAGCGCAAAAAATACTTTTTGAATGAAGAACTTTGTTTATTCATCTGCACCATAAGTTTAAGAATGAATCATTAATTTATGGTTACGTAGTACTTTCAAAAAATAAAAACAATCAATAAATAAACAAATCAAGACACACAAATCACAAAATCTCTGGGACTACTATACACAGGTTTGAAATATGGTAACTTAAATACTAAGCAAAAAATTATTTCTTATATTAAAAAAAAAAAAATCATCCTAAATGAAATTCTGAACCCGATGAAATTTAGTATATATTGTATGCACCTTTTGGGTGTTAGGTTCTCGGGTAGGTTTTTAAGAACAAAGTACAATGCAAAACTCGTGACAAAACTAAAAAGTTTTAAACATAATATTTTCCCTATATATATATATATATACTGTACATACATATACGGTACCACTAATCATGAAATTCCAAAACCACAATGCTTAGACTTACAGAATGTGTATAAAATAGATTATTACTTTTTTATTTTATCAAACACCGCAACGAAGCATGGGAGTTAGATAGTGAAAATATAAAAACTAAACAAAATAATGTAATTTCAATCTACCAAAATTATTACAAATATTGTGGCAATATTGTTAAAACCTTAAGACACTTTTTGAACCTTCATGTTGATCCAACTGAATTTTGTGTGAATAAATTGATTCACATATCGTAGACCTTAAATATGTGGCATTTCATAAATATGGTTAAACTATAATTGGACCATGTTATGCATAAAGGATCCAACTACCAAAATACGAAACTGAGAAAAACGACCCCAAAGTTATCTCTTTCAAATTAATTCCCATGAAATATTAAAGTTATAAATGTAATACAATCTTATTAAAAGGTATATTTTGAACTAATTCCAAGTAATATTTTGCTACATTAAAACAATATAGTTAAAAATGGCACTTGGGTATTTTATGCATTATTTAAAATCTACCGTAGAACTTGGCAAAGTAATAAAATGATCTTTGGATCTTTATGCAATTTTAGGAATAGTTAAAGTCACTAACCAAAAATTTAACAAAAATTCTACAAAAGAGGTAAATCTTGAGAAAATGTAGAAAGTGGTACTCGCCCAGAAGTTTCAAAAAAAAAATTTATTTCTAAAATATTCTTAACTATCAAAATTATTCTTGACATACAGTTTGAAGGGTTTCATCCCTTTTTAACTGGATGTCATGGATGTGAAACCACATTATTTTAGTGTTTGACGCTATTGTTTTTCGGTTAGAAATAGACTTTTCTAGAAATGATGAACTAAAAAATGTCACTACTTTTCATTTTTGTAACATTAAAAAGGACTTGCCACATGGCAATATGAGGATATGTTAAAGAGGCTCTTTTTGCATAAGATAGCACAAAAAATGGAATGAGAAACGATTTTTTAGTGGGAGTGAACATAGGCTGGACTATATTGTTGCATAAGATTATTATAAATTTTAAAATGATCATACTTTTTTTAAAGAGTTATGATGGTAAATCTAACACGATCTATGTATTAAAAATTAATTTGTAGGGTTCCGCACATTAAAAGAACACAACGGAACCATTAATTAACTATAGGAGGACCACTTGTTTGTCTGCACGATGTACACAATGTCACGATTACAGTAATAATGTGATTGGGAACCGGCACCTTCTTTCACTGGCCCACAATACCATGGTTATTGTTATTGCTTAGATGGTTAGTAGAACAGAACCCTTAGTCCTTCAGTCAAATTTGTAGGCTAATTCTCTGGTTTATTTTTAACTTCTTTACTTTTTCCCATAGTACTAATTCAGGATGGGAAGTGGAATAATACGCAGAAGAGCAACGGTTTGAACCTTTCAGAAGCGTATTGAAACAATGTAAAACCATCTGAGCCATCACTGTTCTCATTACAATAGAGTTAACGCTTGAATAGTTAGTTATAAAACAAATTATCACATCACAATATTTGTGTTAAAAATGTATATTTTTAACTTCTTTATAAAACATGCAAACATTCTTTGTTAAAATAACATAGTTGTTGTGAAAAGCATATCATTGAACCAAATGGGCAGTAGGTAGCCTTATTTTTTCTTAATATTCTTATTCGTGCCTGTAGGGCTAATGATTGCGGTATTTCCAATAGCTGGATTTGGACAGAACCGAGCATATCAAAATGCTGCACCTGTGAAACTATCGCATCGCTCAGAAGTCACATCATCAGGGAGGGCTGCATCTCACTATACAGTATTATAATTTTACCTACTTGAATAGGCATACAATATTGATCTTTTAGAGAAAAGTATAGGGTATACAAACAAATAAGGAGTAAAAAATTATATTTGTAATGACAAATTGTACAAAGTTTCCATATAATAAAGTAATGGCAACATATATTCAAGTTAGGTCATTTTTTCCTTTTTAGGCCAAATGAAAACATTCTGCGAGAAAGTTGTAAATAATTAGTTGAATTTACTTTTATACTTTAAACTATTTTCTACATAAACCTTTGTTTGGTCAGGAGAGAGATAATTCCTATGGATAGATTTGTGTGGTCCTGTTTTTTTTTTTTTTTTTGTAGGCTCTTTGCGTGATTCTCCCATATACTGCCTTGATTAAATCATACTGCATTTAAAGTTTTATTGTTTGTATTATTTTAACATTGTATTGTATGTCACTACTTTGGCAAAAGTTAGTAAATTTACGATTAAAAACAACTCGAACACTAATTATTAAATTAAATACAGTTTACTGCACCGACCTTTTAAATATTCACATCAGGTCATACAAATTACTATCATGAATAGCAGGTCATGATGGGCTATTTGAATAATCTTTATTCAAAAATTCAATTATTTTATTTTATTAGATTAGGCTTATTCTAGATAAATTGTCAAATGAATAAGCTTAAAGTCAAATGATAAACTTTATAGTGAAGCAACAGAATTCTATATTTTTTATTGGTGGGAGGCTTACAATGAGGATACTGCACATCGTTAAACTGTGGCGGATTACATAGTACAAATCTAGAAGGAGCAGGTTAGTATTCACCTAAATTTTGCATATTAACTATAATATCGTATTTAATAAAATAATCGTCAAGGTGTAACATTTTGGCGAACTGACCTTGTCGTGTGATAAAACGAACTTGTAAATGACGTTAACAATATAGTCCTCATACATTATAAATAAAAACAAAATGTAAAGTGGTTATTCAAATATGAAACAAATTATTTTACCTGAACGAGTTAACAATGTAAAAAACGTATTAAAAAAACAACGGTCGGTAGATTGAATTACATATAGGTACATCGATCGACGTGGTTGATCGGACCAGTAAAGGAATCTCAATTCACAGTGTTACATTTGTTTGTGGAAACATTTTTTCAAGATTCCAAAATTTTTGAAACACTACAGTTTTTCTGTAAAGTATATTTTTTATGAGAACGCATACTTATAACATCGCTAGTTTTTATCAAAAGTACAGCTACTTTTGGAAATAGAGGTTTTTGGTCTAAGAAACATTTTTGGAAATATCTTGAATAATACAAATCATTAGATTCTAAAATAAATATTAGTAATACCATTTAAAAAAAAGCTCTTCCAAACGATACCCCAAACGACAGAATCGTGAAATATTTGGTTTTGGTGAATCAAACTTTGGCCCCCAATATTTATAGTAAAATATAAGTGTTTAGTTCTGATTATTGGAATACATGCAAGTTAGCATTTTTTATAACTACGTAAAATTTCATTGTTCTGAAAGGTTGCGCATTCCTTTCAAAATACTGAACCAGAAAATGGGAAAACTTCATAACTTTTTTGTTCTATAGCCTACCGCTGAAAAACGCCTTGAAAAGACTAGACATTTCAAAATGACGGCAAACATGTTACTTTCTTAAAATTATAAACCGAATAGAAAATATAAATGAATTTGTAGATTCTGAAGCTATCGTAAGATTTGGAGTTAACATTTTAAGATAACATCAAAATGTAAATTTCGTATTCCGATTAGATTGGTTAAAGTTATTTTTGTAGCGAATCCGATGTGGTAGAATTCTCCACTGTTTTAGATCTATTTTTAACAGTATGTTTTTATATGCCATAATATAGGCTGAAATTAGAGACATTAAATCAGTCACTAATTTTCAAATTCACAGATCAAAATCACTTCCGAACGGCGAACTATTACTAGAGCGTTGCGGCGCGGCGGTACATAACAGCAATGATTCTCCTGATCTAACTTTGAATTCGAAAATACAGTAGTTAGACACCGAGTTTGACTGATACGGTATACTTAATTAAAATTAAGAGAAATATAATATAAGTAATAATAATATAATTAATAGTTGTAAATCATATAGTAGCCTACACATTACAAGTGAGGAGTTATGCCTTGAGCTAGTTAGACTAATCTTCGATTTATGCGTGGATTAAAAATATCCAAATCGTTTAGAAAATACAGTTGAAATAAACAAAGAGGGTCACAACAAAATTATACATTTATTAGTATAACATATTATTTGATTGTAATTTAGGCCTATTTCTGTACTTTATTTGTATTTTTCATATATTGTATGTTTCAGTTCAATGTAAACATGAATATTTTAAAATATAAAGCCACATGTTTTTATAGTAAACGTGAAAGTTATAACTTCCTGTATTATTTTAACACATTTTTTCTTTTTTTACACTTTTGTAAAAGTGTTAATTCTGCCTTTTAAATTAGTTAAAGGATTGATCTTCGTTGATATAAAAATGTGTAAAGTACGTGAAAAAATCGCCCACAGTGGAAATTAGACGAATTGTAGAAGCATATTTTGGAGAAAATGTGTAAGTGCACTAAAATTAGAAAATTGAAATCTCGTCCATTGTTCAAGTATATTTAAAGAAGAAAATTGTTAGCTTGTTTGGAGCTTTATTCTTGGTACAGTAATCATAATGTTAAGTAATTTTACATTTACGGTACTGGAATGTTATAATTTGGTTAGTTTAAATCATGCACAGCTGAAACGATTGTCGTTAAAACGTGTTCTAGTAAATGAACGTATATACACTTTGTATTTAATTTATTAATGTTTACTTTAAATAGTCCGATATAAAATGAAAAACAAATTAAATATGATTAACATTGTAACAAAATACAGTAATATCCTTTATATTATGTCTAAATATTATGTAGAAAATGAACCAAACTAAATTGTACTCGCTCATACATCAGTACATTTGAATATCGAGATCGCAATGATGTGCTTTCTTTTTGTTAAGTACAAATCATTGCATAAAGTGTACTAAGAAATACCAGACTTTAAAATAACTAAACCGTTTAAAATAACTGCCTATTTAGATAACATATTTGTTCGATAACACTGTACTGTCTTATTTCTAATCAATACTTTATATCAAAATTTGTATCACAAAACATATGATTTAAATCTGTTTTGAAATCTAATAACTTGATTGAAAAGGAAACAAAATCAAATTAGAATAAATTAATGTCTATAATTTAAAGTCAAATTATACTGCTTCAAAATACTGTAATAGTTACATTGGAAACATTGCTAAGCTGTACACAATAGTATATCGGATTTGTCTTAATACAAAATCCTAAATTTATAATATTAAATGATGTAGTTTGAACAAAATTTAATTCTTATTTTTTATAAGCAGAAAATAAATTACAACCAACGTCAATTTGCATTACAAATTCAATTAGCTAGAGTTTATTAACTCGCTAAACTTACCAGTTAAGTACGAAGTAATCCTAAACTGCAGGTCACAAAATTTGAGTCCTTGCACTTAAAGAGCTGGCAAGTAACTGACTTAAAACACCGTATCAACTTTATTGTTAAAATTACCGCACGTGTTTTAGCGATGGCTGTTTATAATCAGCCAATAGAACCCTCCTAGATCGCAATCCTCACCACGCGGCCTGTTACATCACTGCATGCGTATGTACCCAGTTATCAAAATGAATCTGGAAGGCTTGATTTGTGATAAAAGAGCCTTGTAAAATTGTATGAATGAAAATGAAAACAATTCAAACGTTTAACATAACAACTATGTCGTAAGTGTTTCTACGTACACACACATTAAAAAACTTCTTTTCGCAATCAGTCACTGTCTTATAAAAAAACATTTACGATATTAGCCTACACTTAGAACTATATGGAGAAGCGGCGAAGCCAGATTATAAGTAATTAGTGTTATTAATAACTAAAGTAAATTTCTCATTATAATAGGTTTTAAGGACAATTTCGGAAAACCAAAAATGGCTGTGCAACATATCAAGGAGGTCTCTACAGTTGAACGTTTTTAAGGGAGAACTTCATAAAAATTTTATTATATTTGTTAGGAATATGCGTTTACAAAAATATTAAATACTTCTTGAGGTTATGAAATACTAAACTAATAGTTTAAATAACTACTGTACAGTATTTACTTAAGTATAAAAGGAATATTTTGTTTGATTAATACTATTTAACTAAAAAATGATTTTGATAAAACATTTTACTAATTAGTTTCGTTCCCGAATAACATAGGTTATGTTTAAAATTGGGCCAAACAGGGATTGAAACGTGAAGAAGTTTTGTGGACAACTTTTATGAGGATTTATACAAGTCTGAGGAATAAGGTTTAATAGATATATTCGAAAATTGAATTTACATAAAGTAAAACTAACAAACTTCTACCACTAAATGTATTAAAATGAAGGAGCGAGGGTGGGTTTCACAGACGGATGAAATGAGAAACACGATTATTTAAAACCCTTTATAGGGCAGAGGGATAATAATTTCCCACCATGTTTCCAAGGAAACAAGTATTTCTATCTTTATAAACCAATGAGATACTATTTTCCCACTTTCTGTACTAATACACAACATATATTGCATCTCTTTTTCTTCTTCTTCTGACTTCTTTATTTATATCTCCTTGGCTAAATCACCTGATAAATGCAAAAGTGGGAAGATATTATCCCACTGCCCACCACACGCATAGTTGTTTACCATTGTTGTGTAGCTGCAAGTTCAACATCAAATTGGACATAGAAGATTTATCAGTTTATAACTTTTGAAGTAAACATTAAAAAGTACAACTAATGTAGATTATTGTTCACTTTTATTTTAAAAATAAATTAAACGCTGAAGTTATATATATTAAAAACAATGTTTACAATGTTTTTAGGTTAGGTTTCATCATTACTTTTGGGTTTTTTTTGTAGTTGGAAAATTGTTAGTTATTTCTAACAATTACATACCACTATGCTCAGAATTTATTGGGCTGATAATAAATACATATACATATTTTTTGTTGGATGATATATATTTTGGCTGACGTAATATTTATACAAATCCTCCAACTGGTCCAGTTGGAACCACCTTTGTTGTTGCTTAGACAAAGGTTGGGGGTAAAACAATGTGTAGGGCCTACATGCATACGTTGAAAAACAAACTACAGAATGTCAATAACGCTAATTGATATGATATCAACTACTTATGTAAATCTTTATATATAACATAGGTTTCCTTGTAATATTTTCCACTGGTATGTGTGTGTGCTATATGCCGTTTTAGGTCAGAGGGATAATAATTTCCCACCCACCCTAAAACACAATAAGTAACAGGTAGTAAACAATTTTGTATTATTTTCTTATGTTTCTAAATTCCATTTAAGTAAATAAAGCATAAATCTTTATATATAACGAAGGTTTCCTTGTAATATTTTAGTAATATTTCCCACTGGTAAGTGTGTGTGCTACATGCCGTTATAGGGCAGAGGGATAATAATTTCCCACCCTAAAACACAATAAGTAACAGGTAGTAAACAATTTGTTTATTATTTTTATGTTTCTAAATTCCATTCAAGTAATTGTAAAACAAACAAAAAAAATTTTTTTTATGTCCCAGTCTTTTGCCCTATAAAGGGTTAAAAATATAGAAAATGGACTCCTAAGGCTAAAAAGTTTTAGAAGAAAGTCTCTAATACCCATAATAGGTAAGTAATAAAGACTAGCAACGCCAATTCGTCGATTATGGGCGGATATTTAGACTATAATCTAAAACAATCAATATTTTCCAGGTATGATAAATCAGAAGAAGGTGAGGTTAACGTCCTTTACTTTTGAAACAGATGATAAACTAGGCACATTTTATTAAAACAAAGAAATTAGTTAATCGCAACAAAATACGCCTGACATTGCTTCGTGGTGCTATCGTGATTAGGCCTGAATATGATCTTATTACCTTGACCTAAACGATCGACTAAAGCATATATTTATATCGATGGCATGTGCAAAAAATTTGTCTGAGTAGTAAATCGTTTAAATTAATTACACAACGAATTAGTTTTTTGTTAAATGATTTGTGCACAAATACAAAAGCAATAGATGAAATTTCATAATATCTTTGTGCTTTGAACCACAATCCCTTTACATCATCCAATCATCTATACTGTATAATATATAAAAGCCAAATCCACTGACTCACTGATCACGATTTCTCAAAAACTACTGAACGGATCGGAACGAAATTTGGTATGTAGCTTCCTCTAGGGCCGTAGGTGCTCTCTAAGAAATGTTTTAAAAAAAATTCGAAATCTTAGGGGGGTTTGGGAGATCAAAGTTACTAAATCATGATTTCTATAAAACAGATTGGAATGAAATTTGGTATGTAGCTTCCTCTAGGGCCGTAGGTGCTGATAAGAATGGGTTTTAAAAAAATTCGAAATTTTAGGGGGGTTTGGAGGGTCAAAGTTACTAAAAAATACCACCGAACGGATTGGAATGGAATTTAGTATGTAGCTTCCTCTAGGGCCCTAGGTACTCGCTAAGAAAGGGTTTAAAAAAAAATTTTTTTGAGGTTTGGGGGGGGTCAAAGTTATTAAAAATCCCCATAAGAAATACATAGTGTAATTTATATTTATTGATATAATATTATTTTCGTTAATATACATTTAACTTTGATTTGTCTATCCGTGCAAAGCCGGATCGGACCAGCTAGTATTTTATAATTTCCTTTCAATAAATATGACAATGCGTTAAATAAAAATGTTTAAATAAATTTTCTAAATTTAATTAATGTTTTTTGTAATATAAAAAACAAGCAACTGAAACCTTCTAGATTTAGGTCTACTAATATGTGGTTTCAATTAAATTACTGTTTAAAAAAATTATTAGCGAATTTCCATAGGAAAAATGAGCTATTGCAGTGGCCCTTATGGTGAGACCCAAGGTCGGGAGTAGCAAATGAGCACCAATCATGGTCCCCAGAACACGTTTTGGGGGGGTCATTAAAATTCATATATATATATATATATATATACATATATATGTATATATGTGTTCGCACTCTAGCGGCCGCATTTTAAATCCGATTTGGTCCAAATTTGGTACACGTGTTGGTTGTCTTTGTCGCTCGGACAAGTTCGTTAGCCAAAAAAATCCAACAACCGGAAGTACGTTTTTTGACCGGAAGTAACTATTTTTTGACATTTTTACTACGAGAATGAAGTTATTTTAGAGGTTTTTCTAAAAATATAAATGTAGGATGTTATTCTGCACATTTTGTTTTTTTACGCGACCTTATAGCTCGCTTGGTTCCCCCAAAATCGACCAAAACGTAAAGTACCATAAAAGTACCCGGTTCGAAGACAAGTGGTGCAAACTCGCGAGGCCGCTAGGAGGAAACTAATTCTACTAATACATTGCGTACACACAGACAGCTGTTCAACGCCTTCGTGAGTAGACCTATTTCCCAAATTGTTGGTTGAAACCCTAAAACGTAGGCATATAAACTTAATTTTGTAAATTCGCTCAACTCACGTCAGCGGTCCAGCTGCGTGGTCGAATTAGTTTTCTTTTAAATTTACATTTTGACCTTCGCCAATGTTTACCACCATAACATCCTAAAGGTTAATATATCGATTTTTAACTATATACACGGTATATCGGAAAACAAATTAAAACAAACTCAAACTACTTAAATTCAAATAGATTAAAATACAAATTTTCTCAAGAATCGAATATTGAGGCACTAAAACTGCCTTTGTCTAGAATCATTTCAGTTAAACTATAATTGCAATATTTTCTCATAATAATCAGATAAACTCCCATAATATTCAGTTAAAATAAAACCCCATTTGGTAAGTTTAATTTGTTTTATTATAAAGACATGTTACTTGAAGAAAGAAGAGACTTTCAGAATGGAAAATTGTTGGTTCTGCTAAGAAATATAGATAAGGAGTAACTAGAAATTAAATAAGAAATAATTGAAAAAGGGGTATTATCAGATTCTAAAACCTCAAAGGTTACTGGCTCCTGCAAGAGATTTAGGAGGTCTGTTAATAAGTAGATCACGAGGGAGAGGTTGAGTTATAATGTCGGAAAATATCTCTGTGAATGTTGAAAGTTGCCAATTGGAAAAGACCGCTGCCGAAAGGCGATTATGGAGGAAAGTTGTCAAAGAGTTGAATAACACAAAGGGTTGAAGCGTCGATGGAGTAAGATTTTTATTGTACTTACTTAATGCCAGTTAGATAATGAACATGACGGAATAGCGTATAGCGCAAACAAATCGAGTGCCAGTAACTAGGGCCAATCAATTCTCCCTCGATGGAGTATGTGTAAGTTACTAAAATAAAGGAAGAAATAAAGGAATCCTTCGTCAAAGCTTTCCTTACAATCGAAAGAACTGAAGGGGCTGCAAAGAGACTAGAGGCACGAATTGAAAAACGTTCTTAACACTAGAATGATTTTCATCGATGATTTGTAATTTCAAAAAGCAGAGAAGATAAAAGTTGTTGAAATTATACATTTATTCAAAAGACGCCTGATTATGCTAATATTGTGTACATTATAATGGCAATAGCTATAACTGACGTATTCAGATTTTTGTTGTTAATTTTTGTGAGATAACAAAGTTTCTTGTACTATTTGTTTTTATAATGGTAATATTTAAACTTTGTTCATTCCATTTTCATCTGATCCTTGCACGTTTACAAAGTAAGAATTAATGATGTTTACTTCCACTAAGTGAATTAAGTTTATTATTTTTAGCTATCGATAACAAAGTTCAATATTAAATAAATAGTAAACATACAAACTATATAGTAATAAGTCAAACTATACTGAAAATTTAAAAGTAAGGCTAAAAACTAACTTCTTAATGATTACCGCCATTAGCATCGACGCCAGCCTGCAGTCAGTGTAACAAATGCCAACCACAAGAGAGACCAGTTTTGCGGATTTTTGTTCTTTTGAGTAATTTTGTACACCATTATATCGGCAATATTAGTAACTATACCATTCAATTTTTAAAATGTATTATATTTAATCCTAGTAGACTGTTGTTTCGTGGTTATTTTAAGATATTCAGTTAACTCATGAACAAAGCTTACAGGTTTCATTTTGTCAAAAACATGTCAAAGGAGCATATTTACACAAGGCACACGAGGGATGTTTACACGTTCTTCAAATGGTGTAAACAGGTCCCATATCATTTGTTAATGGTTTCTAATGATTATAATATTATATATATTTGTTTGTAGGTAAACTATGGTGCGAACATACAAAAGGAAGACCAATAGATCCTCTGTGGATCCAAACGTAATGAAGATGGCAGTAGAAGAGGTTAGAACTGGACAATCTTTAAGAAAGGTCGCTGAAGGATTTGGTTTAATTTCAAGACTCTTGCTAATTTTACTGCAAGAAGTATCTGCAACCCGAAGTTCCTAATAAAGATGTTACGGTCAAAGTTTCCCGAACATTAGGACCTGAGGAGACTTTTATGCTGGAAATAGAACCAGCGGAAAACTTTGGCGAGGAGTTAAGACCTTTCTGGAGTCGGTTTTTGGGCCTGTTAATGTGTGACCAGAAGAAGGTGGAGGGAATTAGTCTTCCTTCTGACTGTGTAGTAGGCTGTTAGCTTGTCTTATCTAACTAATAGGTAGAAGTGAGGCTCATTACTTTCTTTATGACAAAGTAAAGCAAGTAATGTGTTTCTTTCACATGATCCGCTTCGCACCTATCAGATGAGGTTTTTGACTTCTGCACAAGTAATGGCGTCACACTTCTATCATTTCTTCCCATTGCAGCCTCGACAGGAGTGTAAGTGGCCCTTTGAAGAAGTTCTTTAATAATGCTTGTGACTCATGGATGACAATGAATAAGCGTCCAATGACGATTTGTGATATCTCAGATATTTTATCAACAGCACTACCCTTGGCATGCACCCCAGTAAATATCAAGGCAGGCTGTTTCCAGGGAATTGCCTCTTTATATTTCAGACGAAGACTTCATGTCATCCTATGTAGCAGATAGGCCAGCTCCTCTAACTTCAAACCTCTGAGCTTTCTGTTGCCATTTCTGATTCACCAACAATGCTTCCTTCCGAACCTGCTCCATCCACTTCCGCAGTATTTCCATCTCCTTCTGAGGAAGCTGTTCAATCCACTCCTTTGCGTATAACATATCTGTCTCCCTCTTGGCTATCTGCAGCTGGCACATCCGGTAGTAGGTTTTTATCAACGCCTGAAGCTGTGCGCGCATGTGAAAAAGCACATCCAATAAAAGGACTAATAAAAGCAGGAAGAAGAGACAAATTGCTATTCTTACAGTTACGCCTGTCAAAGATTCATTGAAAGCAGAAAAGGATAAAGCAAAACAAAGAAAGATTTATATTATCAATATTAAAAATCAAAAAGCTGTTAAAAACTGTTTTGCTTTGCAAAAATTAACACAGTAAAAAAGGAAAAATAAGTAAACAAAAAGATGATGATTTATTTGAATCTGATAGCGAAAATGACGATGAAACTGTGCTTGAAATGAATGAAACAATTAAAACCTAGTGTGCAATGGATACAATGCATACAGTGTAAGAGATGGGCACATGATCACTGTAGGCCTATTGAAACAGATTTCATTTATTTTGTTTGCATCATTTTGTTAAAGAGATTTTGAAAACGATTCTTCGTAATCAATTTGAATTGTATATTAATTTTAAAATGTGTTAATCTATTAATTTATAATTTTATAATAACCTATATTTATATTATTGTAAAAATATGTACACAGCACTTAATGTACATATTGAGCCACTTAAGCCATTTTGGGGCTTGTTTACACAGGTGATTTTCTTTAAATAAATCAAATATGAGTTACATCAAAAGTATCACAGTATGAGGCTCTTCACAGGTGTCAAAGTGGAGCTTACATCTTAAGTAATGATTGAGTACGAAACGCATGTAAATAACTGCAATACAACAAATTACAAAAGTCAAAATCAAAAAACTGTGTAAACATACCTCCGTCTACCCTATATTGTATAGAAATTGGAAGGTTGCTTGGACACGTTTTAAATCAAATGGTTGGCCTAATTGAAATCTATATTTCTATATAATAAAAATGAATTGTAAACGTTCCTTTGTAAACGCATCACTTGGGAACAGCTGGACCAATTTGGCTATTACTTTCTCTACCCTATACGTAGTATATGGAGAAAGTATTGTTTTCGTAAAAATGTTCGAATTTGAATTTTCAGTTGAATTATCTGTTTTGGTGCTCCCAGAACCCCAAAAAATTGTTTAGTGCAATTATCTGTGTTGGTGCTCCCTGAACCCAAAAATATTTTTAGTGGAATTTTTTGTTTTGGTGCTCCCTGAACCCAAAAAAGTGTTTTTAACGTGGTGTCTGTCTGTCAGTGTGTCAGTATGTATACACGACCAGAGGGGACACTATTGGTCCGATTTTCATGAAATTTGGTATGTAGGTACTAAACCCTAATATCTCCAGGCGTTTTTTTCATTTTTTGGAATTTTTAATTTTTAAGGGTAATTTACCCCTAAAAACCAATAAAAAACGACAAAAATGCAAATTTCTCAAAAACGGCTCTAACGATTTTGATCAAATTTTCAGTATTTATAGTGCTTAAGATGCCAAACAAAATGACATCACCCGCTTTTATCAAAACTTCGGTGTTTCATAATTATGGGGAAATGTTAAAAAATAAACAAGTTTATGTTGTCAATCTAGCATCACGGCAACGGCCGCACGGCCTAGTACAACGGTAGCGATAGCGAGGACGGCCAGTAATTCAAAGGTAGCGCGATCGAATCCCGCCTGGGACAATAACTTTTGTATACGATTGACGTAGGTAGAATATTATTTTTTTGTTTTGTTCTAAAAAGTAGTAAATAAAATGATTAAAAACAATATTATTTTGACTACAGTAAGTTGGGAGAAAGTTTGTGTCAGTTAACTGATACCGTTTATTTTTGTTTTAAAATGTTCATAATAGTCCGAACTAGGTTTTTATATAAAGAAAAATTTGAAAAGTTTCCCGAAATAGTTTCAAATTTGGAAAAAATAAACAGCCTTTTTTGTATGGACTCAAGACCATAGCGCTTTATCAGTTTATTATTCTTCAAAAGCAACAGCTTTTTAAGGTTAGATTGACCAAATTAAAGCAAACAAAAATAAAAATGAACTAATGCTTACTATATATTTTAATACAATTCAAACATTGGTTGTTCCATAAATATATTATAGGCTATATAAAACAGCTGATTTGAATAAAAAACTGAACATATTTGTAGGTTAGGCCTACAATGAATCAAAACACGTTTATTTGGAACCAATTGGGCTAATTTAAAAGCAGGTTTTTACAATTCTTCACAACTATCAGTTTTTTTTTTAGATTTGGTAAAAGCAAACAAAAGGTTTATACTGTATTATCTATATTCCTAAAGGTTTACAAATCTAAATGAGTGTAGCATGTTTTTAAGTGGCATAAAAAACATTTTGCAATTCGATTACTTAAGTCAATGTAATGAAATGGAAAAACTACCCTTTAAATTAAATCAAGCAATAGCGAAGCATTGCTGGGTCCACTAATAATAAAATAAAACCCAAATAAATAAATAATAATAAATAATTGAATAAAATTTCTTCGCAGTTATTGAATTGTTTAGGGTGTAAAATTAAAATTTTACTTTTGAGTAGTAGTTATTATGTTCGTATTAAAAATCAAATTTAACCGGGTTTAGTTGACATTTTCTAACAATTTATCTTATCTTCTAAAGCGAGAGATAATTGTTTGTCTGCTAAATGGATCTGGAATCTCCGTCTAAGGATTTTTCATTTTTTGATTTTATATGGGGCTTTTGGCCACGAGAAATCGATTGGAAATGGTCACCAGTCTGGGAAAATTCGTTTTCTACGTCTTTTTATTAAATTAAAAAGTGAAATTTGTCCATTTTAAACAATACAAAGCACAGCTGATGCAAATGTTTTCAATGCCATTACAATAATCATCTGCTTTCTTTTAAACTGTATATTTTATTAGAGGTAAGCCTAAATGTTGTATCTATTTATAGTTACCATGGCAACGAACACTTATGCTAAATAAACATACCCTTTATTTAGTTGTTTAATGTTATAGGCCTAACCTAAACGATGTTCACGGAAATTTGCAATAATAGTTATTGAAATCATAGCCCTGCTTATAATCGAGCTTTAGCTCGGTCTCCTGGTACTCTATATCAATATAAATGTAGAGGAAATTTTTGTTTGTTCTAAGAGTTCATTCGGACCAATTCAAAAAAATTATGTTGATAAAAAGCTTTTTTTTCGTAGATTTGCACAAAATTTCCCCAAGGTGTAAATTTAAACGGAAAAATTTGCTGAAAATGGGAAACTTCCAAATTGATCGGTATAGTTCATTCGCCTTTTAAGACACTGAAACAGCTGATCTTAAAAACATATGATGATTATGTGGCTGTGTATGGTATACTTTCTTTAAATTGATAGTTATATAAACACAGACCGGGATCTATGAAATGGCTGCTTTTGAAATTAAAGCTGTTAGTTTTAATCTACCAAAAAGTCCGTCTAAATTTAAATACGGTACCAAAACTGTTTATATTAAAACTGCATTATATTGTTAAATAACTTAAAAGAATTAAATTTAGTAGACTAGCTACGATAATATTTACATTTTGTTGAGCTTAATTTTATAACCTATACTAGGCTACACTTAAAATAAACCACAATATTTTTTTATTTATATTTGTCTACTTTTCTTTTATGTCTTACGTGAACTATAATGCAATTTGTTTGTCACATTGTTGCTTTAAAGTTTTTGTTTGTATTTATGGCAAGGCTTAGACTTTCGTAAACTAAAACAACTTATAAGTAGGTCTATTAAAGTAAGAAAATAACAACACAAAATATTGTACTCGATGGCTGCCGTTGTTTACAATACAATAATATGCAAACGTTCTAACTACAATGTACGCTTCGTTGAATTATTTCCCTCACAGTTGTTTGGCTCATATTTTATTTCACACCATTCTGCGGTAATCCAGTAAGGTTAAATAGCAATATTAGCTCACCCGACACTGTGTATGAAACACACATCAAGATTCGCGATGACAAAGAGGTACAAGTAAATATGATACCAAAGCAAAACTTGCTTCTCAGAATCCTTCGTCTTATAAAATATAGCAAAACTAAAATCCAACTGCGGACAAATTCCTGTAGGAGGCCTATATAGAAATGTTTTGACAAACAATGTATTTTTAATTTTTTTCTCTTTCATTTCTCAAATATATTTATGTTAATTTTATGAACACTTAAATACTATAGTATATAATGTTTATATATAGTATTTCAAATCACTTACACCAGAAAGAGTAGTGTGGTCATTTTAGAGGTTTAGCAATTCCAATCATATGATTTAAGAAATTTAAATTAATTAAATCTCCCTCAATACTCAAGTAGTGAAAATGCGTGGTACATTAACGTATTTATAGAACATCCAGCATTTTCCTAACTCATTAATAATTCGCATTGTTAGGATTAGGCCTATATTTATAGAACATCCGGCATTTTCCTAACTCATTAATAATTCGCATTGTTAGGATTACATCAGCTGACAATCTACATGTCATAAAATATACATTACGTGTCCTACCGATATCCCTGATTAACGAATTCCCATAGGAAAAATGAGCTATTGCAGTGACCCTTATAGTAAGACCGGTCGGGAGTAGTAAATTAGCACCGTTCATGGTTTCCAGAACACGTTTTATATAATATATATACATGTGTTCGCACTCTAGCGGGCGCATTTTAAGTCAAATTTTGTTCAAATTTGGTAGGCCTACACTCGTTGGTTGCCCAAGTTGCACGGACGAGTTCGTTAGTCTAAAATATCCAACAACCGGAAGCATGCTTTTTGACCATAACTACATAACTATTTTTTAGATTTTTGCAGTGTTATCTAAAAAAAACGTAGGATTTTAGTTTGCAGATTTTGTTTTTTACACCTCATAGTTCGCTCGGTTCTCCCCAAAATCGATCAAAACATAAAATACCATAAAAGTACACGTGGGGAATTTTACCGTGGGCTGACGGATCTTCTGATCCGAAGCTGTCGGCCGAATTTGTACGCTGCGAGCGAAGCGAAACAGTCCGTGTGATAAAGCTATATGTTCAGCAAGGCCATAGCCAGAAAACTGGGGGGCGAGGGGGTCAGGTCAGGAACGGGGATTTGAATTTAAACCCTTTTAACGCGTTCACTGCTAAGGACTCACAAGTGAGCTTGACACTGAACACTATGAAAAGCGGCCGACGCACAGTGCATTGCACGCTAACCCCAGTATTGGGAGAATTGTCAATAAGCAATGCATTGCGTGCTTCGCACGCCAACCCCCGTATTGGAAGTATTTTCAATACAAATTGCATTGCGTGTTTTGTTAGAGTAAAGTATTTTTGTTTAACCTTCATAGTTTCTTATTTAATAGATCAAATCAAGCTCACAAGAGAGTAAGGCTGTAACCTACTGTACCCATGTGTATTGTACGTTGTAGTTTAATCAAGTAAATCTAAATATCAGTATGCATGCAATGCACAATGATGTAAAATCTTCTTCAATGTTGCTGGATCTTCTGTTTTGTTGCTTATTTTTTAATTTAATTTGCACTTTTTAAACCTAGTATTAATTTTTACTACTAAATTTCGGGATTTCGAGGGGGTTTGATTCCCTACCCCCCTTCCCTGCCTACGGTCTTGATGTTCAGTATGAAAACTTGATATATTATAATAGTATTAAAAGAGCGTGTTATATAGACAAGTAAAGGACAGTGTGGGGTAATTGGTAGAGTAGGCTATATTTGTGTCAATACTGTACAAATAACGATGTAAACATGTTAAAATATTGCATTTAAGCATAAAATAATTATACTATTAATTTCTTTATAATTTTGCCGTTGACAAGGTTATTTATTTTGTATGATTGATTAGTTTATTAATTTAGTAGGTTTTTATGCCATTTTTTCTAAAACAATTTTAGAACGGGTTTCTTTTTTTACCAGAGCAAATTTCGATTGGTAGCTTGCGACGATAATCTTAACCAGCTGAATAGCGAGGTCTATTTTGTTGATATCTCGTGCTATCAAATATTGAGGAGATTTTATTTACGCATTTAATTCTATCACTTCGCAATAGCAAAAAAAAATAGGAAAAATACAATGAACTCGAGAAATAATCTAATCAAGAAGACGTCACAACTGAAATAAAAAATAACAATAAAAAATCTGACGTCAAGACAATAAACAGTAAAAAATTGCTAAGTACTCGATATTTAATGACCTAATGGTCGATTTAAATTAAATACTCCAATCCATCAAAATATATCTTAAAGCTTGGAAATGTGGTGTTTAGGTACAAAAAATTACAAAAATATACCTTCCCGACTTTCTTCGAAGGTGGCATTTAAAAAGTTGGATACATCTTTGAGATCTAAGAAATTTCCTAATAGTAAGCTAGGTTCTGTATATGATCCGTCAGTAATACCCTATTTGAAAATGTCTGAAGTGTGGCTTCAGTTTTCAAATATTTTTTACAAAAATCATGACTTGAGGGCTTAAAAAAATTCAAATGAAATAAAACACTTGACTTTCTTTAAATCAAGTTGCAACAACTATAAAGAGTAAAGTATAAAAATGAAGCAAATAATTAAATATGCGTAGAATACGATGGGGACTTAGATGACGAAGTTGTTGGCCCACTCCAAGCGGACGCAAGTGGTTGGTCGTCCAGTTTGCTACAGTTGGAACCTCCAGACACTGTTGCGTAAGTTCGAGCTTGGTTACTGGCATTCGACTTAACACAGCTATATAGTCTCCCCTGTTTACATTAATCTAATTGACAAAGTTCAGACGTAAAAACATTTGTTGGTATGCAATGACCCAATGATCCAGATAACGCAATGGGAGTTACTTTTTTTAAAGACATAGTATGGTCCAAAACAAACGACAATGGAACCTAACCAAATATCCCGTGAAGAGATATCGCTTTAACTTCCCTAATACGAGGTATGTCTAAAACGTTCAGTGAATGGTCTAATAATATGTCGGTATTAAATGCTTGAAACAGCGCGCGTGGAGCGTACGCAGGCATGAACATTTCTGGACCTGCCATCTGTATTGAATTGCGCGAGACTTCTATTGCAGTACTTTTACATTCATTGCTACAGAGTGTTCCGAGTAGTGTGCGTCGAAAAGCCATGAAGCAACAACAAAACATTAAGTTCTGCTTCAAATTGGGTAAAACGGTGACAGAAACCATGAGATCTTTGTTGAAGTGTACGGGCAGGATGCTGTGAGTAGAAAATGTGTGTACGATTGGTTTGCACGCTTTCGCGTTGGCAAAGAAATGGTGGAGGACGAACCGCGTTCGGGACGATCATCCACAAGGACGCGGGAAAACATTGAACGTGTGCGAGCGATGCTAACAAAAGATCAACGATTGACCGTGGGATTAATAGCAGAAGAACTGGGTATTAGCAAAGACACAGTGAGGGCTATTGTTCATGAAGAATTGGGCAAACACAAGATTTGTTCACGATTTGTACCGCACATCCTAACAGATGAACAAAAAGCAAGATGTTTTGAGGCCAGTGGCGATTTCATCGATATGTGTGACCGGGATCCGACTTTTCTGGGTTCCATTGTCACAGGAGACGAGACTTGGTGTTACCAGTATGACCCCGAAATAAAAAGCCGCGTGGAAAAATCCAAAGTGACGACCATGTTGATCACATTTTTTGACAAAGAAGGAATCATCCATAAGGAATTCGTTTTGCTGCCCAACAGTGAATGCCCCTCTACTTGGAAGTTCTCAATTTTTTTAGCCGCGCTTCCGGCGTGTTAGGCCACAAATGTTCCAGACCGGAAATTGGATTTTACTGCACAACAATGCACCATCGCATACCATCTTCATTGTACGCCAACTTTTGACTCAGCGTGGCGTTACAGTTTTGCAACTCCCACCGTACTCTCCAGATCTGGTGCCTGCTGATATTGTTTTTGTTCCCACGTCTTAAAAATCTGCTCATTTTACGTAAATTTAATTTAATTTTACACCTTAATTAACTCCCTACATATTTCAATATGGATTCGTTTCTGTGAGTAATCTGAAACACGGGTGAAATATTTCGCCAGCTGTTAACTCTCTAACGAAGCATTTTTTCCTTACCTATAAATATATGATTTTTTAAAATTATTTTTTGCTAGTTGAATCAGCTCAGAAAGTGCTCGGAACATTATGCAAATAACGTATTATTTTAGCTCATAGTAACATTAAAGTATTTTGTTTCTAGAGTAATTCTGGGTATTGTTGACAACTACCAAGAAATAATGTTTTTTTGTTTTTTGTCAATATCTCTGTTATCCTTTGAGCTACAGACAAAATAAAACAACCATTGTGTTTGCCATTAAAAAAGTAAACTTTTTGTCTCTTGTAATTTTTTTGTAAAGTTAGCGGTTTTTGAGATATTTGACATTAAAAATTATAAACGGCCGCCATTTTGAAAATATTTAAAATAATGTCCTAATTTTTCGTACAATGTTAAAAGTTTACGCCAAAAATAGGTATACAAAGTTTAAGGTCAATATCTTTTCTACTTGAAAAATATTCAGTATTTTGTAAAAAACACATACAGACAGACGTAAAAATAAGCATCATAGACCCATGTTTATATTGTGAAATATGTTTATCTGGATCCCAGGAACATATCCACAAAAGGGGTCCAGAGAGTTCGGGTACATCCTGTATATAGATTCAAGGAAAGTTTCCTTACGAATCCATAGGCCTACACACATGTGTTTCAGGGCTCTATAACAAGGGCTAAACCGTTTCTTTAATCTCGGCACTGTGCCGCCAGTTTCACTCTGACGTCACCATGCTGACACGCATTAGCTGGTAATATTTCAGTAATGTGTGCGCAGTCGTTTACTCGCTGTTGTAACTCGACGGAAAAGCTTCAGAAAAATAAAACTTACATATTCTTAATCTACATAAAGTTCGGATTCTAAAAAACTTTTATTTTAACAGGTATTTCGAATTTTAATAATTGAAAATATCTGAGAATTATCACTGACTGACATGGAAAAGTTACTAAGCGAGGAAATTGTTTAATTTTGGGTTATAAATAAACTTCTAGCGGGAAAGTTGTAGCCAATGAATTGATCTAAACTATCCAATTCACCGATTTGTGATAAAATTATTACATCATAATGAAATCGTTTTTTAAATGAGCGCGAGGCGGTGACGCTTCGCCACTCCCGGTGTACTGTTGTTTGATACTGGAATATTTACATCCCTATCCATTACGTTTATGTACATATTGTTATTTTAAGGTAATATAGTAAATCATTTGTCCCCAGGTAATTATGCGAGCTAGAAAAAAGTAAGCATTTTATTTTAACATAAACTAATTATAATTTATAATTAAAATTTGATATTATATTGAAGGAGACACAAAAAGTTAAGTCGGAGGTTAACGTTCAAAAAATAATATCATTATTACGTACATTCAAAGAAATAAAATTAGAGATCAATGATGGAAAAAGAAAATTGTAATTAGGTAAAAAAATAGTTTCATATTTAATTAAAAGAATTACTTTATAACAAAGAATTATGCTGTCTTTTATTTAATTTGTTCATTGTTGTCTAATTTGCGAAGTACTTAAATGTTTCTTTGACTGAAGCCACTTTTTAACTTAACAGTTGTTTGATACTGGATATTATTTTTTACGATATTATTTTTGATATGATATAATATGATAAGATATGATAATGATATTATTTTTTAAACGTTAATCTCCAACTTAACTTTTTGTGTTCACTTCAATAATATCAAATATATACTTATACATTATAATTAGTTTATGTTAAAATTAAATGCTTGCTTTTTTTTCTAGCTGGCATAATTACCTGGGGACAAGTGATTTACTATATTACCTTAAAATAACAATAATATGTACATAAACACTATTCCCGTATCAAACAACAGTACACCGAGAGTCACGGCGCGGCACCTCCTTGCGCTCATTTAAAAAGCGATTTCATAATGATGTTATCATTTTATCACAAATCGGTGAATTGGATAGTTTAAATCAATTTATTTGCTACAACTTTTCCGCTGGAAGTTTTTTTATAACCCAAAAATAAAAAATTTCCTCGCTTAGTAACTTTTCCATGTCAGTCTGTGATAGTTCTCAAATATTTTCAATTATTAAAATTCGAAATACCTGTTAAAATAAAAGTTTTT
The DNA here is from genome assembly GCA_018207615.1 of Philaenus spumarius. Classification (NCBI taxonomy): domain Eukaryota; kingdom Metazoa; phylum Arthropoda; class Insecta; order Hemiptera; family Aphrophoridae; genus Philaenus; species Philaenus spumarius. Next base: position 399,462 of record JAGFPH010000147.1, read on the forward strand.
TATACTGTTAGAATCCGTATTCCCAAAATAAATAAAGTGTATTTGTATCTCGGATTAGAGGTTATATGTCTGCTATCACGATTCGCGGAAATATTTGTGCACGGTTTTAATTTGGTTAGATACAAAACTGCTCTAAAGCGTCCAACACACTATGGTCTGAGTTATTAATGTAGTAAATAAAATAGCACCCATACAAATGATTAATTTAGAGCGTTGACAAGTAGTATTTTTCCTCATTCATAAACGTTAACCTTTTAATATTCTAAATTTCTGTAACAGTTGCGTATAACCTCTCTTGAAACTTATTTGCGAAATAAAAAAACTAAAAAAAACTGATAACATTTATCGTAGAAACTGAAGTTCAAGGCACTATCTGGCCTTGGGTTCTTAACGTTTTATCTTGTTTGTAGATTTTTGCCGGTGCGGATATATTAGTTTTTCTATGTAATTTCTTTGTCTGATCTACTTTATCTATTTATGTAAATTTAACTTTCTTTACCAATAATTTAGTCCGGTGGCAAGTGTTAAAAGATCAAGCACCCCCTTCTTGATGGTAGTAGTATAAGCTATGTCTACACTTATGCGATTTTACGTGCGCTTAACGCATGCTGCATAGAGCATTCGCTAGAGCACGTGGCGCATACGGAGAAGCCTGATTGTTTTCCTAGAAAACCGTCTTGTTTCTAAATCGCATGCTGCAAAGCAAGCAGATCCGAAACTTTGGATATTCTTGCGTTTTACCGTGCTGCTTAGAGTTGTTATAACTACACTTGGTTATTAAATTTGCAGTGATAGCATCAGATAAGCAAACTCTTGATTTTATCCAGGATTGCAGAACTTATAGTGTGCCGTGGGACATAAGTGACAAATCGTATACAAATAAAAACAAGCGTAATGGCTCGTACCGCGCATTACAACATGCCTGTTAGTGTCAAATCGAAAATTAAAAACCTTCGATATAGTTATTACACGATTCATAATTACAATACAAAATTTAAATACAATTTTGTCTTTTACAAATCGACTTCACTGTGCTGTGAGGAGCACGCATTAACGCGTACATGTGGACACTGATGCAGCAAGTTCTGCAAGCATGTTTCTACTGCGTGCGTTTTGACGCAAGACGAAACGAAAGTAGAAAATAAAATCGAATAAGAAATCGCATAAGTGTAAACATAGCTATTATGAGAGAGGTGTCAATCGTTTCGTTTTAAGTTGTAGAGTAAGAATGTGGTAAGTTGGTTCAGAGAACCAAAATCAAGATGGCGCCCAAAATGGCTGCCAATACTTTAAAATTCCTTATAGTTATACTATAATAACAAAGTTAGTGCCAAATTATATGTATTTTGGTTTATAGGATGAGGATAAAATATTGGAAAATCCTTATTACCCCACATATGTTGAGATATTCAACATGGCGTCCAAGATGCCTTTTACCTGATACAGGTAGTGGTAAATTTCCAGTTATTTCGTCAACAAACTGGATTTTAGTGGTTGTCGTATTTATATTTTTGGTAAAAAATGTACATCCGTCTTATTGGATGTTTTTTCTCAAATTGAACTAGTAAACATTTTAACGATTTTGTCTGAGATTTGGATATCAAAGTGTGACTAGGTGAGTAGTCGGCAGGTTTACGATTTCATTGTTCCTATTTCAGAGTGAAACTCCATTGAAGTTTCGCCGTGAAACGGGAAGAGAGAAAGAGAGTATAGGAAGGATCAAGTCATCGAGTTCCACGCAAGACAATGACCGAGGTCATTACTCCCGAAAAAGAACAGTTCCTTGTGTTGCGAATTCTTCATTAAATTGAACATTTACGGAAAAAACATATTCGCAAATAAATCTAAATATGTCCATGCTGTAAAGTGTATTATCTCTCACATTAAATACTATATAATCTTCTCACAATTACTTAAGGAATAGACGCCGGCACCAAAACCGGTTATTACAGTACAGTCAATTCCTCCTTCCTTTAACAAGATAATGTTTTAATGAGTTTTCCTAGGCATGATTAATTTGGTTGGTTCACATTTATCTATTTATACTGATTTAACAGTGGAGACCACTTTGGGAAGCCATGCTAGCGAAAAAATTAACTTCATTCATGATCTATGTGACAGATCAAAACTAGAACCTAACATTTGTGTGCCAATTTTTGAGGAGTCCTAGGTTTTTTTTTACTCCATAGCATAAATATTGTATGATACTGTTCATACAGTATCGTATATTTCTTTAAAATAATTTATGATATGGAGTTTTTAAGATAAATCCTGAAATGTTACTAAAAACCCTAACCCCTTATTTTAAAAAGTATTTGAACTACTTGCATACTTTATAGAAAGTCTAGTGGGTACAAACGTTTCAGAAATGAGATAAAAATTATTTTTTCCATCCAGGCGGTGTAAGATTCTGTGATAAAGAGCCGTCACATCCCTATTAAACTGGTACCCAGTGTCACGAGCTCACGAGCGATGTATGGCTATTGTTATTGGTAAAATAGATGAACCTACGGTGGCAATTGACAGTTGAATTAAATTATGGGGTGGATACAACCCCTCTATAGTCAAGCCTTTTTGTATATTACAAAACACGAAATTTACCAAAACAAAATCTACTTTAAGGACATTCAAGATCATAAAGGTATTGTACTAAAAGGTCAATATATTCAAATCTTTTTTATAAATGTTATACTTAAATAAAAATTATAGATCATTTCCATGTTTAGTATTGGCCCTAAAGGAGATCATCAAGAAATACAAAAATATACAGTATAACACTGAAGGTATTTTAAAAACTAAAACCAAAATGAACAATGGTTTCAGAAGGAAAAACTACCGTACCTAATTCGAAACAAAACCATTTTGCTAGTATTGATGTAGAATAATGTAAGTAGACCTATTCAACTGGTCAAAGGATTTGGCCATATTTTCAATCTCATTACATTTATGAGCCGAAACTTTTTACATAGGGATATTTGGCTCTGATTTTTCACATTTATGTTTTTGTAGGATCTCACTCCTTTTTTCTGCCACATTT
>JAGFPH010000147.1:402508-433388 GCA_018207615.1 Philaenus spumarius
TACTAAACTTGTTATCAGGCCTTGTTCTGTTCTAGTACGTCAAAGGTTAGTTCGGTCTTCCTTGTACTATTTTTTGTCGTATTTGTACCTTCTAAATTCAAAATATATCTGTTGGTTGACTTAATTTAAAGTGAGGGCAGTTTTTATTCCACCCGATATATCATATCAATAAACATACAAGTACTGTATTGGTCTGTTAGTGGTTAATACTTCTTAACACAATTTCTATACATCCTGATAAAATGTCTATATTTTTAAAATAATTATCTAATTTAAAAAGCCCAATTTAAAAAAAAAATGTTTCCTAATTATGAATCCAAAAATTGTATTATGATAATGCAAAAAAAAACATTCAGATACATTTTACTCCTAAATTGCGAAAGAGTAGCTTTTCAAGTTTAGTTCTTAAACCAAATAAATTCTATCCCGAATTTTGTTTTAAATGCAAGAAAAAAACAATATGAGCCACGACGTTTTTTGTAGCATTCATTTGATTGGATTCCTATTTATTTCATCAAAATATATTATTTTTTAGAAAAGCTCATCAGTTCTTAATTTTGAAGGACTAGCAAACCAATTTTTTACCAAGTACTTACAGTTTTCTACTCAAATCAATTAATTATTAATTTATTTATGAGTATCGTATATATGGCTAACGATCCAAATCTTTTGCAATAATTTGTTGCAGACAAGAGATAAAAAAGTATGCCAGGTTCAACTTGCTAAAAAAGTGAGCACTGACTGAATGTCTGGGCACTCCGGCCAGGAAGGTGAAAGTCAAACATCATTTGTTGACCCCGTGATTATGACGGAACCAAGCAGTTTCCTCAGTTACAAAGATTGGAGGAAGCCATGAGATAATTTTCCGTTAATTTGTTCATGTTTTAGGAAAGATTCAACGGTAAGTCGCAATTTTGATAAAATATGTTTTGTTCAGATAATTTTTAATTTAATGGATTACTATATTTTATTTGATGAGATCTGCTAAATTAAAAACTATTATTGATTTTCTAGGGAGAGGCTAATCTATATCTAATATATTATAACGTAGAAGATTATTATGGAGTTGTGTGTCTGTAGGAGTTTTGTAACGATTTAATTCAAAATCCTATTACATTAAGTAAATTGTAGTAACGTATAAAACTTACTAGTATTATTTTTCGAAATAGAACTGATCAGTAAAACATTATTTATAATAAAAATCGCTGATTGCCTTGCGTTGGCAAAGGGGAGCAGATTGACGCAATGGAGGCACGTGTGCGCAAGTAAAATGGTGGCGCACGCTTGGCCAAGCTTACCAGTCGAAACAAGTGGCAGCTTGTCGATGCTGGTTACACTACTCGCCACTAGCAAGCGCACGCTTGGGTAAACTTGCCTATCCGCGATCGGGAAACACATACATTTGTTTTTACTATCACGCATTACTCTAGTTAGCTGCGTACTGGCAACCGAGTCAATTAATTACAGGTTATGGACAAGGCCAGTAAGCAATTAATTAGTGATTCTAAGTGATGTTTAACTTTTTTTTTAATTTTTTTATCTTTTTCTAAAAATAGATACATACACAACTTGTATTTTCTCATGCAATAAAATAATTTCCAATTACAGTATTATATGAGCTCAAATGTAATTTCTTTCCCTAAAATTTAATGTAGGTACTTATTTGTTAACATTTATTAAATTATACCTCAACGTAACCATAAGCTTTTCTTCAGGTGATAGATAATGGCTGAAATTGGAATGTTTCAAAAATTTTGGAGTTATTCTCTCCACGATGTAGGCCTAATAAAACGTATTCAAAAATATTCATAACATTTATCAAAGTACTCATTAAACCACTCTTCACGAACTCGTTCAGAATTCAACAATTCAAACTTCAAACGCCGGCGCCGCTTACCTCATCGTCTGACATCTCCATTTTGATTGAACTTAACTAAAAGCAATCACTTGCGCTTGCTTGCTCCGAGTCGAAACGGCAAGCTTGGCCAAGCGCACGCCATCATTTTATTTGCGCACGCGTGCCTCCAATGTAAACACAGCCTAAAGCCTTGGCTACGATACAAGCGGTGAGCGGCAGGCGGCAGTAGCAGGTGCAAGCGGCGCACGAAAATGATCTAACTGATGGAGTTTCCTTGTTAAACACGGTTGGCTAGCTACGATACAAGCGGCGGATGTGCGTTGGCATAACGCTCGCCGTTCAGGATCAAATCAGTTAGATAATTTTTCGACTGCCGCCCGACGATCATGGGTTTCTTTACTTTCAACAAACATATGACATTGGTTAAAAAGGCAAAATTAAGTATTTTTGATACGTATACGTTCATGGCATACTAACGACCACTTATATACAAAATTTCAAAAAAATCCGACGGTAAACAAAAAAGATGCTAATTTTTGTGAGTATACTTTTGGAATTTTGTATTCGGTTCAAGGGATTATTTATTCTTTAAACACCATGAATTATGGATTAAACAACACCAATGGATTAAAACTTTCTGTTATGGGACTACTTACCGTTGTTATTTTCACAGGAAGCATATGTTTTAAAGTTACTCCCTCCTTGGGTTATACATAAATTTATGTTAAAGTCCAAATTTCAAGAAAATCCGACGGTAAACAAAAAATATTCTAAATTGTGCGGTTATAATTTTGGAATTTGGCATTCTGTTCAAGAGTTTATTTATTTTTTAAACCTCATAAAGGATTTAAACTATCTGTTGTGGGACTGTTTAACATTGTTATTTTCACAGGAAGTATATATTTTTAAAATACTCTCTACTAGGGTTACACCTGAATTTCTGGACAAAAGTAAGTATCACCAATGAATACAGAATACTTTATTCTGTATTCATTGGTATCACTTAAGTATACGGTTATGGATATAGTAGTCCTATATTGTGATTTTCCTAAAAAATACTGTCTCTCACTAAGTATTTCCGTCAGCACTAGTTCCTCGTGTGACGTCATCTCGCTGACTGTGGGAATGTTGCCGCTTGTATCGTAGCCATGTCCGCCGCTCAGGCAATTTGCTAGTAACGCTTGCAGCCCACCGCCCACCGCTCACCGCTTGTATCTTAGCCGAGGCCTAATGTGGTCGTCCAGTTTGTTAGTGTAGGACCTTTTCACTGTGCTCTAAATGGTTTGAACCTAGATACAGGAGCTGGGTTTAATTGGGCTACGCTACTCTCCCGCTTTCATTAGTCTAACTGGCATAACGTAAACAAGTTAACAAAGTTTTTGCTAAATTGTTAAAGATGAGTCAAAACAATAACTGGACAAATAATGAATAGTAAGTGGAAAATTACGAATAGACGACAATGAGTGCGTTTATTTTCAGTAAATAATTATATAAGCCTACATTAGGAATGAAGTTAGTGAAACTGAAGACATCCTTATTTAAATATATGCTTGATTCACTTTCAGTATGTTATCTAAATAAGATTGTAATTTTCAGTACGGTGTGTTTATTATGTTGTTAACAAAAAGGAGTGGACCATAAAAATAAAGAGTGGACATATGCTATTGTAAAGACAGGTTGGGAAGTGTGGTTGGGATTGAGAGCCTACGATTACAAAACAAAAACATGAAGATTCGGGGACACGTAAACTACCCCGATATTTTAGGATGATGAAACTGCCCCGCTCATTTAAAGAGGATCAAGAAGGATCGCCTCGCCAGACCAGAAATGCTGAAATTGTCCCAACTTTCTACCTGACACAGGTACGGGATATTTCCCTCCGAATAGTTTCATAGCCCCTTGCTGTAGCATACTAAGACCAACTGATTGGAACGCATACCAATAAATATTAGGTTAGGTTAGATAAAATAAAACCTGAACACAAATACAAAATCTCACAATAAATACGTTTACTAACCTCAAACGCGTTTCAACGTCAATGTCGCCATCCTCAGTGATGCACGGGCTACAGTAACCAAACTATAATTGAAATATAGTGAGGTATAGTTTGGTTACTGTAGCCCGTGTATCACTTAGGATGGCGACATTGTCGTTGAAACGCGTTTGAAGTTAGTAAACGTATTTATTGTGAGATTTTGTGTTCAGGTTTTATAATATCTACTTACTGTCTCACAAGTCAAGCTCATTAGTTATTTATAGGTTAGGTTAGGTTAGGTTGGTTTGGTTTTAGAAGACTGCAGTCACTGACAGGACTGCAAAAATAATTCCCTTTTTTCCCCAGTCCTGTAGCGACTACCTGGCCGGGCGCTCGGAGCAATTTCAGCATTTCTAGTCTTGCGAGGCGACCCTTCCTAATCCTCTTTAATGAGCGGGGTCAGTTTCGTCGTTTCAAAATACCCAAAATGTCGGGGCAGACGGGCAGTTTCACTACGCCCGAAGATTCTATAGGGTGAGTTATTGTATATAATATTCAAAATTAGGCAAAAATCGGAATATAATTTGTAGGCCTATCTAGGATAAAAGAACGCAACAAATTACTTTTTGACCAAGGGTATGCAATGTGTAGGCCTATGTATAGGTCATATCAAAATACAACTATAAAAATTTCAGAAAAATAACAAATCTGGTAAGTGGACCCGTGGCATTTTCAAAATTACTTTTTTACCATTTATTCGGAATGATAATATCAAATAGACATTATAAACAACCTATTCTTGTGAACAATGTAAATCGAATCCCATATAGAAGTGTACATAACTTTAGTTCAAGATCCAGAACAAAAAATACGTGCCTAAGCTTTTGTTATTTGTTTACTTTTACTTGGAATTATTTTAAAATATACTACATTATTCTCAACAGTTTTGCTGTTTTATATTTGTTCACTTTTGTCTTTTACATAACGGGTGTGGGAGGGCTTCGAAGATTCTCTTCTCCAGGCTTGCTCATATCACAGAGAATATGGTATAGACCGAAAGCTTTGCCTTGGTATTTACGTCAAAATGAAAACACAATACCATAAGGCAGCGCGACTGTTTACTACAACTGAACATATGGCGGCATTTATATCGTGCATTGTCACGAGAACCAAACGTAGCCTATGTGCCAAATTTCAGCCCGATAGCTTCAGTGGAAGTGGGTGAAATATTGATTACAAAATTCCAGGACATACGAGTGAAGTTAAGTAAAAGCTTTTAAAAGAGTTGCCAAGTCAAAGGTTTATGTAAAGGCGAGGGGAGGAAGCTGCAACTCCCTAAGGAGTAACCGTTCGACTTGGCAATACTCGACAGTTGGTTACAATTTCCCTTCAGTTCTGTGAAATATAATCAGGTGGTATAATAAAGTGCGACAAGGCTGTGACATACTATCGGGTAGACATGTCGAAATTATACGGATTCCGTTTCATTTCCAAACAATAAATGAAAAGTAAGTTAAAGTTCGGTGCATTTTCTTGTAAAACAGTATTTTAGGTTTACCTCTTTATGTAAATCTTTTACTGTAGTACCGTAGCCTAATACTAATACTTTACCAAAGTTTGAATGGAATTATAGAATCGATTTCGAGAAGTTTGTGTTTTTATATTCAATTTGTTGTTTATATTTATATTACGGGTTTTTATACATTTATGAATGGTATTTGTTATTTGAAATAACGAGACTACTAAAACATTTATTTGTTTACAGGTAGGCCTATTATTGGCAATATTTGTATAAAACAAGCTGACCGAAAATTGTTGCGATCTAAACCATTTCTTTTACTGAAAAAGTCTAATAGGCCTACTAACTCCCAGTGTATACGTGACTAACTCTAATTTATGGTAGTATGTAAAGCAAAATTAAATTAACACAATTAAATATTCATAATAAAAATGTTCAGTATCAAAGTTTAAATCATAATTTATTTTTATATGCACTGAATTACTGATCATGTGTTAATTTCAAGTTTATCAATTATACTGTTTCAGATATCATATCAATTATTATACTAAGTAAAAATATTAAAATATGAAACAGGCCTACGTGATGAACACAAGCATGTCTGTAACCGACGTAACCGTAACCAATGATAACGCTAGATCAATGGAACACGTCATATATCATCTCTCTCGCTCTTTGTCAAGCAGCCTTGTATGAGCTCTCTGTCTTATTATCTCGAAGCATGTCCACCGACCTATGCCATTGTGCGTAAGATTACGCACTTATTTTTGTCTAGAGTTATTTCTCAGCAACGGTAACGTTCAACAATTTTCAGGTTATGTAAGCTTCTAAATTGAAACTAATAGGCTGACAAGTTAATGTTATCTCAGTTGTGTGGTATTTTCCTAAAGTTAAACCTGTAAAATTATCGACATGAAACAAATAATATAAATTAAAAATCTGTAATAATTTACAGTATAATATGTAATAAGTTTTTATTAGAATAAACCTTATTTTGAGTATATTAGAATAAACCTTATTTTTAATTTGAATAGGCTATGTACAATATTTTAGCAATAACCTAGGAAGCAGTAACTGAATAATTTTTAATTTAGGATAAATATTAGTTTCGAAAATGAGATAATATTTAACTAAACCCTATTTTTATAACTATACTACATTACCGACATAAAAATTGTTTCTTATAAAGCCAGGATATTATTTAGTTGTGGTTTAACTATTTGGGGTGAAACATTAAACTGATTTCTGCACAAAAGTATTATACAAATTATCAAATCATGAGATTTAATTAACTTTACTTACAAAAGGCTTAACTTATAGAAAACATACCTGAAGATTAGATATTGTGCACGCCCTCACCGGATCACCCGACAATTTCGAAGTGCCGGAATTAAAAGCCGCGTTTGCCTCAACAGACTCGCAGTGTTGCAACTTTACAATTACAGATCCAAACCACGTACCCTTTTACCCTCCACCATTCTATAGTTTTGATTATGTAATATTAGTTAATTGATTTATTAACATCAGTTACTTGTTTAAAATATGATTATATATAAATTTATATTCAGTAATCTTATCAGTTATAATAACTTTTCTGTTTTTCTGTTCCCTAAGGACGTTCCCTAAGTGCATTATAAGTACTGTATACAGATAACTCAATACAAAATGAATATTAATTTTTAAAACTATTAATACTTATAATTTACTTTGATTTTATGAAAATAATTACATTTAAAATTTATTTATTAAATTATATTATTAAATTCATATTTTTAAATTTACATGTTATAATAATATTTTATTAATCTAAGAAATACTACTGTTAGGTAAATATTTTAAAATTTACAACTCAATTGAATATTTCAATGATTTATGTTTTAAATATACAACTCACTGAAATATTTAATAAAATTCAGTTTAAAGTATAACATTAATATTCCAAAAAGGTTTTTATTTTGCATATAGCATATTAAATTATTTCTATAGAAATTAAAATAACTGGAACCATTGATTGAATATAACCAGACAATTAAGTGTCGGACAAAGTCTTTAATAAATCTTTAAACTTTTGAGACTTGGAATATGAGCAACTTGACAAATTATATTTATATTGATTTGTCAATCTTCCACCTGACAAAAATCACACTATCGGTATATTTATTTGGAGTTAAATTTTATGTCAAAGTATTATTTTATCACAATTTTATGCCATTTACCTCGCAAACGATCTTTGCCTACTCGTAGTATTAATTTATAGTATATCATAGACAATTTTAATTAATTATAATAATTAGAAAACTTCATTAAATCAGCAATAATTACACTAAACTAAAATCATGTTAGGTTTAAACTGATTTAAAATAAAAGCTTTCTTTGCATAGTTTTTTTTTTTTAGAAGTTTAGAAGTTTTAGAAGCTGCCTCCAAATAAGTCAGATAACTAGGCCTAATTTAAAATTGATTTACAAAAAATCAATGACTTCAAATTTAAACAATGAACTTATAACACTGCAATAAGATCATAGCGTAATTATAATTATTTATTGAACCAGCTGTACAATAACCCACAACCTAGGATATTTTTAGACTTGTGGTAGGCCAACGGGAAAAGGTTTAGAACTTTCATACTCTGGTATTGCAAGATCCGAAGGCACTCATTAATACCCCCACCATTTTGTAAATCTGATTGAATCAATTACAGAGACGTTACCTGTCGTGATTACCTGTTTATTCAAATAAGAGTACTCTGATAAATATGTTCTGCGCTAGGATGATTCTCCCAAAAGTAAATAATTACGAAGAACTCATTAAACGGTTAAATGCTTTATCTTTTATTGGTTAGAATATTACTCTAACTAATATTTATTGTTATAATTATTTATATCGTAGGCTAAAACAAAAAGTTAAAACACGTTTTTACATTTGTACAGCTGTACATAATACAAATCAATAATAATGGAAACTAAAATACAATTTTGTTGTTACAGTAATATTTAAATATGAAAAATGTAAGGCTGCATATTATATAGGCTACATAACTTGATTTCAAAACAAATTAAATTTACAGACAAATTTACTAAGAGTACGGTACCCAGCCTAATTTGGAATAAATGTGAAATTATAGTTTAAATAATGTGTAACCGTATTCTAAAAAAACTACAAATACAATTTGTAAAAACGAACATCGTAATCGTCGTAATTAAATTGATAAGTAGTCCTTGCTCAAACATATTTTCCCAATTTGGTCTCTTGAACTTGAACGATATTTTTGTCATTGTAAGTTGGCAATGAATTGGCGAGACTAGCGGAAATCTTGTGAACTGCAGCTCACGCCATACATTTATAAAGTATGTTCAGCATAAGATGGACTTTTACAACACAGTATCCAACTTTAAAGTGAAACGTAGTCATTTTTTAATATTGTTGATAAATAGTACGAAAAAATTACTCTTGAAAAAACATTTAACATGTAACCTCTAACGATGTTTTTACTTAACCTACATTTTATATTTAAGACTACGTAACGGAAATAAAAGAATCGTGTTAATAATATAGATCCAATATCCAATATTTTAATTACTTTTATTTATATGCGGTGGTCAATCTTGTATAGTTTTAGATTGTGATATAAAAAAGTTGTTTGTCGATATTTAAATACCATATTAAGTGACAAATAATTAATTAATGGATAGTGCATAAAATATGTTTAAAATTAAAGTAGTGTTTTTCATTGGAGATTTTGATTCGAAATACAACCGATTGTACTTAAAAAAGAACTGATTGTACTTGTATCGTAGCTATTTTCTTCTTAAATCTATACAAAAATCTGTAAAATATTGTCACTGAGAGTAGGAGGTTTTTGTCTTATTCACTTTATTAAAGTTTTGAATCGCCGCCGACGTTGTAAACCTATTATATTGGAAACCTAAAATATAATTAACTTGTATTTTCTGGTATAAATAATAACTTATAATACATACAATTTGGTGTATTACTTTATGCTCATGAAATCCATTGAAATGTAAAAAAATCTAATTTAGATTTTCTTGTCTCGTTATTTAGCTCTAAATGTTGGCATTTCTTCATAAATAAAAAAGACAAATAATCCTAAATAATGAAAAATAACTGCAGGTTTCTTAAATAAAATTATTACAACCCACCATTGCCAAATTGGAATAGTATAGGCCTACTTCGTTACATTCTGAATTAGATTTGATTGATTTTCTGCTGCGATCATATTTACAATCTTTTGATTCCTTGGTATACAGTATTTTAATCTTGTTTCTGTACTTTAACTCACGAACTTGAAGGAAAAAAATGTATAAAGAATACATTGTCGGATTTATTTCTAGGAAATCCCATTCAACAAATCTGTAAAAGTAATTTCTTATTTTATTTTTCAGGAGCCATAAAACTATTACAAATGCCAATTTTATGGCTTATAATATATTACTTCTTAGATCTTCTGGCATGTAAAGAAAGTCCACCGTTTAACCCTTCTAATTTTCATAATTTAAATAACGATTTGGAGTTGTTCATTTATTGTATATCTATATAACCCTATTAATTTATTATACTACACGAAATAATGTCTTACAGTCTAATAACAAATTATAATAAAATCTATTAAAGAATGCATCTTCCCCTTCGCTCTTTTCTAAGAACAAACGAACGTAGTTCGTACTAAAACCTCTTCGTGAAAAAACACTCCTTTAATTAATTTTAAACCATTAATTAATTAGTTGTCAATTAATAAGATTATAAGATGTTATTTAAATATCAATAAACAACTTTTGTGTATCACACCCTTCAAGTTTGAACATTGTAGATAAATATAAAACATTAAAATATTGGATCATTATTGTCAGATTAATATTTTTAGCAAACAAAAGGTCTAACATAATCCAGTTTAGCCAATCACGTTCAATCTGGACACATAAAGTGGCCAACAGGCCTAATTACTTTAACGTGTTATCTACTTGGCTAAGTTCGGTATCCAAAGGTCAACGTATTATTTGTCAATCGATTTTTTGTTGTCGGCGGTCAAGGCTCGTTGATGAGTCTAATTAAATTATTATAAAAGTTGAAACACGTTTCACGCGGTTATCGAATGGAGCCAGTCTGATATGACCAGGCAGGGCATGCGCATAGGTCACTCTTTACAACAATGTCTCAGCTGTTTTAGTTCAAAAAATACTTTATTGTAGTACGTAAGTACCAAGGCCATAGCCAGGAAAACTTTTCGGTGGAGGGGGGGAGGTCAGGTCAGGACCGGGTATTTGAATTTAACCCTTTTAATACGTTCACTGCTAAGGACGCACATCATGTGAGCTTGACAATGAAAACTATGAGAAGCGTCCGACACACAGTGCATTGCACGCAAACACCTTATTGAGAATATTTTCAATACACAATGCATTGCGTGATTCACACGCCAACCCCCGTATTGGGAGAGTTTTCAAAACACATTGCATTGCGTGCTTCATTAATTACGGCTTTGTTAATTTTTTAAAACCATAATTAATTTGGCAAAATTACAAATTTGCCGAACATGAAAAATGAAGTCGATAACAGATGTTTAATATCAGCTGTTGATTCTCATTGTTGCAAATTGACGGTTAACGAAAGCCCTCTGTTAATTTTACTAGGCTACAAGTTCTCAAGTACAATTTTTAATGTTGTTATATTGGCAATTGGCGACCAACTTTCGATTTTTTTATGGAACAGCCTATATTTTATAGTGATTTTGGATTTTACTGAATTTAGGATTCTGAAGCAGCTGATATTGAATATCTGTTATCAACTTAATTTTTCATGTGTAACAGATTTGTAGTTTTGTTACTTAGTTCTAAGTTTAAAAAATAACAAAAACCGTATTTTTGTTGATTTTTAAAAGTTATTTGTCTAAACAATGTTTTGTTACACTTTACTTTATCCAATGCCAGATCTTGGCATCTCTACCATTCTCCGCTTAGCCTCCTAATAGAGACAATGCTGACTTCGCTCCTTCACGTCTTGCAGAGCTATGCAGTTCTGAAGGTGTTTGCAGTCCATCTTGTGAATGTTGCACAGGGGTCAAATTTCCGAGGCTGCTAATCCTATTTTACGTAAGTGGGCTTGCAGTCATGGCCCGTAAGTAGTCTGAATTTAGCAACAGCCTACTCTCTGTACAGTAGGCTATGTGGTATCAGCACTACGTGCGCCAGGCCTTCCCATATCTTTTCGGCACTCGTTTCTTTTTGGATTTCCCTTGTTTTTCCGTTGATAGTTGACTCAATCAGACTTCAAGCTGTCAATAGGGATATGGGATTATCAGGCTGTGGCAAGGTGTTACCTTTTTCGCTAGCTGGTCTGCGCGTTCATTTCCCTCAATGCCGACATGGATAGGGAGCCATTGTAGCACAATGTACTACCCATCTTCAATCACGCCTGCCATGGTCTTTAGTCCGTTCATTGTTTGTACACAGTCGGTGGGGGTATTGCTAGTTATCGCTATTATGGCGGCCTGCGAATCCACGAAAAACACGCGCTGATTTTTACCGGAGATGGAACAAAGTTTTTCGGCAGCTTTATCTATCGCCGCAATCTTAACATCGAAGTAGTTGGCATTAGTTCCGACAGGGCTGCAGGCCTCAAAGTGGTCGGTGTAAAAGCTAGCTCCAAAGGCATGTTTGACCGCTGATCCATCAGTGTATAAAGGATCCAGTTGTGTTTGCTGTATAGCTCCGCAATCGTTTCCAAAGCATGTCGCTTCACTAACAGCCTTGGAATCCTTATGATTCAGAAGCGGCAGTTTTCCCACAGGTAATGATGGGACAACTGTGTGATAGGTTGGGAAATGTTTTGTTATAGTATTAAGAGCTTTTTCAAAACGTTTCCATGCAAAAATATCATCTGCTTAGTTAGGGTGTTTTTAAAACATTGTAAACCTCTAACTTTTAAACAGCCAGTCGTATAAAAAAAATACAAAGAACAAAAATGCCTTAAAATAACTTGTAAAATCCAAAATCATCATAAAATACAATACAGGGCGTTTCATAAGAAATTTGAAAGTGGACAGCCATATTGAAAAATGGCGGCCATTTAAAAATATGTTAACTAATATGATTTTTCAAAAAAACAAGGAAAGTTTTGCCATTTAAAGTGTGCCGTCAGATCAGGCTGTTTCAGAACTCTATACCAATATTTTATGGCATTGTTTCTGGGCAAATGCAAATTGAAATATTATATTGAAAATCCCTAGTTACTCACACAGGCGACATTTTTTTCACGTATTATTTTTTTGTTCAGAAACTATTAAATGTATAATTTTGAAATTTTGCATGCGGTTTTATAACAATTAAAAAACCTAATCAATATTTTCTGAAATCCAAAACCAAAATGGCAGCCATTTAAATCTTTGTACAGGAATTTAAATGGCTAATTTTATTAAAATTATTCATGAATAACTTTTTAAAACATTTTAAAAACAAATCTAACGATACCTCATTTTTGAAGATCGACCAAAGATTTGTCGAGATATGGTACTTTTTATGGTGCGCGGCCGTTGGTAGTAGGTTGCAGTTCTGTAGAGGTACGAGGTTAATATCCTCCACAACAATGCAAAAATCACCTAAGACCTTTATTTTACCTTTAACCAGCTGCTCCCCTGGTGGCTCAATCGGTGACTGTGTAGGGCAACCGGTGGCGCCGCCAACCACTCTTTGTTCGGCCCTACGGAGTTTTTCTTCTAGTGTGATACACTTTCTCATTTTTGTATCTTTCCCGGTAATATCAACCTTTATTAACGACAATAATTAAAAAAAAGACGATCCAAACATTCTTATGTAATTACAAAACTTGTCGTCTAAAAAGAATATAGTACAATTCTCTAGATTTCCTTTACGATATAGGTGTACAACATCTTTCCCTCCCTTCGCCTTCTCCTTTCCATTAAAAGTACAAGGAGGAGCATACGTGTTGCCCGACATGTTGTCTTATCATTAGTGCATAGTAGACAGACCACGTGGTTGAAATACCGAGTGGTGGCGGGACTGGCTGCGCCACCTGGCAGCCCAGTGTAATAGGATCGGTATGATACAATGCCCCGCCACGACTCTCCGCCACCCATGGCTGCTAACATGGTCGCGAATTAGGCCAGCCAGTTAGCAGCCAATATGTGGTGACGCCACCGGCTGTCCTAATGTAATAGGCTTCATAACAATCAATACCCTATGTCGAGCAACGTCACCGGTGTCGCGGCTGGCTGCGCCGCCTGGCGGCCTAGTTTAATAAAGGCATAACTCTTACCTAGGTTTTAACAGCTGTATATCTACTTTCATTTCTTCAATCTAAAAATTCTTCATACTCCATCCTTTTTCCTTCAAGACTTACAACGGCTGTCCTAATGTAATAGGCTCCATAACAAAAGAAGACTCTTGCAAGAAGACTCTTACTGCAAGAATCTTGGTCTTGAGCACCAGTCTTGGATTTGAAGACGCAAAAAAGGGATTTAAAGATTTGCTCTGATGCCAATATTCTATGCTTGCATTTATTTCAATTGGGAGAAATTGGTATTGTCAAAAAAGAAATTCTGCCAATAGTATTAATCCCATTAGATTCCGAATATGCCCGTTTCAAGTTAACTGTTTCAAGCTCCAGAATAATAATTGTTTATAAACAGATTTTAAATATTATTCAGTAAATGAGTATGAGTTCAAAGCTGTGTGCTACCACCATGCTATACAAATCACAAATTTAAAATGTCAGCAAATAGGCAATGTAACATTAAATACATAATTTCAAATAAGTAATAAGTAGGCCTATATAGACATTAATTTTTGTGTTCATATAACATTGACTCTGAAGCGGATGCTCAAACTGATAATTAGAGGTCCATATACTGTATGCAGATTAAATCTTAATATAGTTTCCACTTCCTGTTGTGTTAATATAACAAACATTGGTCTGTATATAGCAGACGATAGAAGTGCGTCACGTCCTGACGTCATAAAACTGAATACTGTATATCTTGAGTTGGATCGATATCAACAACACATTTACCAGGCCTTTAAATAGGCCTACACTCTTACAATTACTATTGTAGGTACTAGTCATTAGGTTTTAGTCAAATTAACATAAAAGACAGATAGATAATCAAAATAGTAAAGTATATTATATGTTAACACTAGGCCTCTTAATGTATAGGTTAGTAGCAGAATTATACGGCGCTACCAGAGATAAAAATAATAATTAAAAAAACAGGCAGTCGTGTGACTGCAGTCAGAAGTGAAAACATTTTAGCTTCATATATAGTTAACTTAATTTTCGAGTTATTAAGAAGTATTTTTAATCGATGTTGTAATGGGATCTTAAATAATTTAGGAGAAGCGACGGAGACAGCCATAAAAAAAGTTTCACTTAATTACCTGAACTAAGTCTTTTACGACGTCTCTATGCAATTTTTTACTTGGTTACATGAACGATGCCGGGTACGACAGCTATAAAAAGTTTTACTTATTTACTTGAACTAAGCCTGGTACGACAGCTATAAAAAGTTTTCCTTATTTACATGAACGAAGCCGGGTACGACAGCTTTAATAAGTTTTCATTTTTACCTGACCGAAGCCGGAGACGGCAGTTATAAAAAGTTTTACTTATTTACTTGAACTAAGACTGGTACGACAGCTAAAAAAAATGCCTACATGACCGAAGCCGGGTACGACAGCTGTAACAAGTTTTCCTTATTTACCTGACCGAAGACGGGTACAACAGCTATAAAAAATTTGGTATTACAAATATAAACATCTGTTCCTTATTTACATGACTGAAGCCGGGTACGACAGCTTTAATAAGTTTTCATTTTTACATGACCGAAGCCGGAGACGGCAGTTATAAAAAGTTTTACTTATTTACTTGAACTAAGACTGGTACGACAGCTATAAAAAAAGTTTTACTTATTTACATGACCGAAGCCGGGTACGGCAGCTATAAAAAGTTTTACTTTTTTACTTGTACTAAGCCTGGTACGACAGCTAAAAATAATATTTGTAGTGATTTGTGTATTAAATTATAAATAACGTAGATTATTAATTGTTTGAATTGAAATATCACTTAAAACTTAAGTAGGCATTATCTTGTTTAAATTGTTTCAATACAAAATTAGTAGTTAAAAATAACCAATAAATGTAATATTGAATACATATACTCTCGGTGGCGGTGGCGGTGTCGCGATTTCATACTTTTTTCCTCACCCGCAAATGCTTTCTTACGGGGTGCACAACGTGCCTAAAGAAGTTTTCACTTCAATAAGTTAATATCTACGGTACTAATTCTAGATGTAGTGCAAAATTTAAATATCTTTAATAAATTACAAAATAGTAATTGAAAAGTATTCAAATTTATTAAACTCTGAAATATAAAGCTATTTATTTAAAAAATCATAAAAAACAGTATATATTTTTCGGTAGAAATTACAAAGCATGCATATAAGAAATAAAATGTTCAGGACTGTTTTAAAATATACACACACAAAAATACACATGAAATGCTCTACTAAACACTACTAAACATTACATTTAAAATAGCTAATTATGATTTTAACTTGTATAATGTTGACTCAATGCCAATGTGCTAATTACTCACTGTGACGAATTTGCTAAACTCTCCGTCTGATAGACACGAATTACAGTGACTAGATAGAGACAAGTGTAGTCTTGTTTCCTATTGGCCGGCAGCCATGTTTATCCTAAATTCTTATCGGTATCTATTATATTTGTTAAATTTTTTGCACGAAAAACAGAATACACTTTTTAAGAAGAAACACAGTTTTTAATATTTAATTTTAATACAAATATCAAACTGTAACAATTAAATAGCTTGTTTTTCCCTTTATAAAAAAAAAACAAAGAGGTAATTTCTCTTATAATTACAAAGAGATATAACACTAATCTTTACATTATAATTCTGAGCAGATGACATTACTTTTAGGAAAAACATGGCAGCCACTTTCATATGGCCACACTGTCTCTATCTAGTCACTGTAACACGAATCTAATCGAACTTATATGTTATATGTGTATATCTTACTATACCTAGTAAAAGTAACTGCAATTTCGGATCTAGACTTTGACGGGGGCCTGGTCTATACGATATGCAGGCCCTGCCTTGGTTAGGGTAGGGGACTACAGGGGGTATAAAATCCTCCAAGAGGAACGAGGTTCGGAAAATTAAAAAAAAATTGAGGCCTAATAACAGCTTTTTATACCATGTAGGCGTTTTAAATTTACTCATGTGTTCAGCGTATAATTTTGCATTTTGATAGGCCTACTAATTTTTGTTGTTCAAAAATCAAATTTGTATACAATAGGGTATGTAAATAATAACAATTTATTTTTATTATAAAACTATTTCCTAAAATTAAACAATCAGGAAATAAGAAATTTCTAAAAACTAAATAAACTTTACAGATCACAATTACGTTTAGAGTAAATAGGCCTACTAGATAGACTAGTGCAAAACTGATGTTTCGTGCTGTATTAAAGATATTAGGTTTTCAAAAGGAGTCCTACATATTAATTAATAATATTTAATTAGTTAGTAAAATTAATGTATAAACATTTGTATTATTTCCAAATGGTTTCAAACAGTAGACTAAATAAAACCGGACTAGGATTATAGTTTTGACAAAATAACAGCATTAGGGAAATTATTGTGTTTAGTTTAGGAAACAAATATAATAATAATTAGCATCCCCGCTATCAGACAGTTAGGTGTAAGCTCTACTATATAAACTAATTTCGTCAGTATTTTATAATTTTATCATTTAATATAAGTGTACAGTATGGCGAGGGCTTCGGGGGCAATCTTCAATATGAACTATAAATTAATTCGTATGTAGTGTATGATACTTGCATGGTATGATTCGCATGTAGTGTATGATACTTGCCTTGTATGATTCGGATGTAGTGTCTCTTTATCCGAGCGTTCCAGCGGCTGAAACTATAGAAATGATAAGAGTCGTTAGTGTGTTTAAGTGATAGTGAAGTTCGGGAATATTTACTATTCATAAATTTGTGCATGTGTCAATTTAATAACATGTTTTATGTACAAGATGAAGGCACCAACCCCCATGGAACCAACCCTGTCTAGTTTTATTGCTAATTTTTTTTATGAATTCGTTGGAAAGAATCTATAAAGTATTTTCTGCGAGTGTGAGTTTGTTATGTGGATGCCATTTTTGCATAAAAATGTTTGATAAAAACGAAAACCTTGAATAATTTTGTGATAAAATCAATGAATTATTATTATTATTATTATTCCCTGGTTTACTGCGGAAATTGAAAAAGACTGCAACCTTGCGTTTCTAGGTGTCAATGTGTATAGGAAAAACAATGAATTGTCGTTTAGTGTATATAGATAGCCCACACACACACAGACAGATTGAGCAATCATACCATTCACCGGCAATCCGCTATGCTGGCTAATCATTGTTTAGTTCAAACCCATAATTTTAAAATAGAAAACCCTGTATTATTGAAAAATGTAACTAACTTAACTTAGATGCTTGGGAATCTTTTTATATTACCAAATATAGTAAAATAATTGTAAATAATGAATCAGGACCCGTACAAAATTCTATATTAATGTAAACAACAAAAACAAATTTATTGTTTGAGTAAAGTTGTTTACTTTAGTAATTTGTTTAGTTGTATAGTTAATGTAAGGCTAGTTATAATAACGCTAGGCATTTTAGTTAATGTTTTACTAATGTGACGTAGTCTTAAACCACGCTCCATTTAGTTGTGTTTAAACACGGGACATGAAACACAGCTGGGTTAGTTATAGTTTGATTATTATAGCTCGTGCATCACTGAAGATGGTGACTTTGTCGTTGAAACGCGTTTGAGTTAATAAACGTATTAGTTAGGAGATTCTGTGTTCAAGTTGTATTCTATCAATTTACAGGGTGGGTGAAAAGTCTGAGAACGGCTTAATATTTCATATATAAGGAAAATGTGAAGGTAGAGGATTGAGGAACCTACTCTATGTAAAAATATTATTTTATTAAGATTTGGATCCGCCATTTTGGATCCGCAATTTTGAATGTAACTTTTTTTAAATGGGAAAGTAGTCATGTGATACATCATTTCAATGTAGAATTTTAAGACAAAATCAATGGTGAAAACTGCACATCCATATCTCAAACCGTTCTGAAGATATTTACATTTATTTACGTTGAATCATATCATTTAATTTAAAAATGAAATAAAGTACCATTAACTTCTTAACTATAAAACTTTAATGTTGAATAAAATTAAACATTATCAAACAATCAAATTATAAAATTGATGTACATTAAATTAACACCTTATTTGATAGGTAAGAAGTACTTTATTTCATTTTCACATTAAATGATATGATTCAATGTAAATAAATGCAAATATCTTTAGAACGGTTTGAGATATGGATGTGGTGTTTTCACAATTGATTTTGTCTTAAAATTCTACATTGAAATGATGTATCACATGACCACTTTCCTATTACAAAATGTTACATTCAAAATGGTGACAAAATTTTGGATATCTTAATAAAATAGTATTTTTACATATATAGTGGGTTTCTTAATCATCTACCTTAAAATTTTCCTTATAATATACGAAATATTAAGACGTTCTCTCACTTTTCACCCTCAATATTTACTTACAAACCCATATAATTTAATAGTTTTTTTAGTAACAATAACAAAGTGAAGTAAGGCGGCGTTGAGACGGCATTTTTCTTGGGATGGAAAGAGAGTAGTTATAGGAATCATTATGGCGAGTAGGTGAGTACCGTACTAATAGGGCGATCCTCGAGAGCTAGCTCTAATAGCAAGCAAGGTCATTCATTTATAGTAGAACAAAAAACAAAACAAAACTAACTGTGCATCTATGCTGTTTAATTTAATAATTTGTAAAGATTGTTCGGGCAATATCAATTACAGTTTCACTTATGTTAATTAAAGTAATTCCTTAGTTAACATTGCGTAATAGGGGTATACTGCACATAGGGTTCTCATTGAATTAAATTAACTCTTTCTTTTTGGGTTAGGACAAAATCAAATCAATGTCTTTTCAGCAAAAGGTAGGCTACATATATTTAGTTATTATTCTACTATTATAGGAGGGCTTGGCACATCCACGTAGCATGTAGACAAAATTAAATAGCTTATAAGGGATAAACTATTTAATTTTGTCTAAACACTGTCACTGATTAAAAGAAGACTGGGAATTTTCCTGAAATTTAAATTTATATAAAACACTAAAATCCTTCATGTAATTCACAATTAGTTATAATTAAAGTTATTTTAATAACATAAAATTAGGTTTTTTTTTATTGTTTTAAATAGAAAAAGGGTTTGGTTAGTAGAAATTGTTATTACCGTGTATTTTAATTCATAATTGTTTCTGTTAGGATGTGTGTTAGTAGTTTTGGTAATTATAGAAATTAATTATGATCCTTATTTATAATATTATGAAAAAGATTTAGGAAATTGCGTACTAGTTTACGTTGATTTTCTTCTCTGTAGAAATTCCTTAATTTATGGTAACATTTATTATTTAAATTTAAATGAAATTTTTGTAGATTTAATCTTAGCAATTATTTCTTAAATTGTTCTAATTTTATTTGTTTCATTATATCTTGAGAAGAAAATGAGATTTCAAATTTTCTCCCTTAATTTATTATATAAATGTTGTCTAAATACAGTATTACCAGTGTTGTATGACACTTCGATCAGAGTTAAACACATCTTTTTCGTATAATTATATGTACTTTTTGCATTTGCGGGTCCGAAATTTAACCTACATAATAATATCGTTATTATTTCCACCCTTTTTAATTCGGAGTTTTTAAACCCCTTATATGTTTATACCATTTTGCTTTGTGTGTTTTTTTAATTTACCTAAAGCCGGGTCCACACCTAGCAAATGTTTGGCAAAAATATTTGCCAAACGGAGAAACAATTAGTGTTTGTGCAAACATTCTGATGTTTGACAAACAATGTTTGCTCATATCCAGTGTGGACGCGTAATCAAACATAACAATAATATGGTGCTAGATTGGTCGGGAGCCGCCATCTTTGTTTGGAAAGAATGTTTGCTCACAGATCGAAAATTTCCAAATGTTTGTTGTCACTTATCAGTTGTCAGTTTGTATAGTTAGCTAGTGAGAGGTGCATGTGTTGTGAATTTATTTTGTGTTTCGGTAGAGTTTATTCGCTAAAATCTGCTCACCTTTTGTACATTTAAAATTAGTAAAGACTTTTGGTTACATGATAATGTAATTTAATTGTACGAATAACATAAGTTGCTGTGGGATATAAGTGAAAAGGAATATAAAAATAAGTTTAAGGCTCGGCTCTCCACATTTAAAACTACGATATTGGGTACCTATTTCAATGTTAAATAACCAAAACATACCTTCACTATTAAGCATATTATTGTGCTGTTTTTGTTAAAAAACGAAAGCTGTATTTTTTTTCTTAAAGTAAAATAGATTGTGGGTGTTGATTGCTAAGGATTTTTGCAATATCTCTTTTTGCAACTGAGTATACAATTTATAAAGTTTACTATTTTTTACTATTTATATCATACGTTTATGAAAACAATAAAACGGTTTCTGAAAATGTATTCGGCAATCAACATCCGCATATAACAGTACTTCAAAATGAAACCAAATTTTTAAATTTATTCCACGAATTAACGGGAAAAAATGACTTATTCTGTAGCATTGCTCTTATGGGAATAAGATTCAATTGGCGGGCAGGGAAGCGCATTAAGAGGAAAGATGCATTTACTAGTATTGTTACAGAAGTTGGGAATGCATAATGTTGACGAAGTGAAAAAGAAAATTGAGAGAGTCTTAGTTCAATACAGGAGGGAGAAAAAGATAATGGCAGTACTCCATATGCGGTAGTTAGTTGCAGTGGAAGTTAGTGGCATTGACGGTTGCAGTGGTAGTGGCAAAGCTAAACGTAGGTACCAAAAGAAAGCGTCGACGAAGCGTACAATATAATGAAGAATTGCTTTAACGATATCCAACCAGAACAAGCGTTAAGGGACGAACATTCTGTTTTTGGCCAAAACATTGCAAATAGGATAAGTAAGTTGAAAAATGTGATGAGACAAGTTAAAAAATAAATTAGACAATATTATCTTTGAAGCAGAAATGGAGGAGTAGGCCTATAACGAACATAAAAGTTAGATATTCGTGTAAAATTTGTGAACAAACAGCCACCCATTAAATCTGTACGTAAATCTTCTGCACCTATATTCATATCTATGTAACAAATTTCTCTGCCAAATTTCTCTGTATTAGTTATTATTAATATGGGTGGGTGATCCATGATGGTGTTTTGACAGTAAACAAAACATGTTCTGCTGCTTGACACCTGCCGGTGCCGGTTTTAGCCAGTATACGGGACACGGCGCGCGGCGGGTTCATACGTGGTGGATAATGAAACGGCCCTAATAACTTAGGCTTAGGAATAATCCCTCGAACCTAAACTGGCTCTCATAACAAAAAGAACATTAACAATTTTATAAACAAAAAATTTGAGCTTTTCACTAATTACATCCAACAAAGACCTATTTTTTCCTTTTGTTGACTTGGCTAAAAGAAATCATATGTGTGTTTATCAGTTTAATGGTAAATAACGGGAAATAAATCAAAAATGAAAAAATATAATAAATATTTACGTCAATTTTACCATTATAATACCCATAATTAGACCAGCTATACAAATAAAAGTCCAAACAATAGGCCGTTGCTACAGATTGACCGCTGATATGCAACACGCTGATCCGGCCCGCGAGGACTAGTGTGCCCTGCGCCGTCTCTCTTTGTCAACTGGCTGCATTTAACATTTATAAAACTTATATCATTTTAAAGGTTAAAAAATACCCTACAAGTTTTATTTGAGAAATTTTTTTATAACTTTTGTCTCATAATAATAAAAAAATTGCTAAACATGTAATTATTGAATTAGAAAAGTTAATATTTTAACTTTAAATTTAAAAATACACGGAAAATAATTATCCTATTACTTTAAATGAGCAATTCTTGTATCTACCTTTGTATCTGTCGCAGATCTCAAAAACGGCTCTAACGAATTCAAAGAAATTTTGTATTTAGGTGTAGTTTTGATTTTTAAGTACACCCATATAGTTGTATTTCGTGTAAAAACGCATTTTTTTTAGAAAATCTAATTTAAAAGTTGAAAAATTTTAACATAGGGTCTTATGGGTTGCCATGTTGGTTACAAAATAACAACGAAATAGTAAATAAAGTGATCAAAACAGCTGTTTATAAACAAACCAATTTATACTGTTTTAAAACTTTGGAAATAGAGTGGAATAGAACTGAGATTAAGTATTATCCAAAATCAGCTGTTCATTGGATAGTTTTTAATTACTGTTAAAAAACAAGCTAGTTTATACTGTTTTAGCACGTTGGAATTAGAATAAATTGGGCCTGATTTAACAATTTATTTTGTAAAAAAAAGAAACTTGGCAAAGATGGATAAATAATTCTAATAGTCAATTTTGTAATATAGGCCTGGCTCATTTCTGAAACATAGTATTGAGGTTATGTTAATCCTGCAATAATTTTTACTATATTTAGGCCTGGTTTCAAAACTTTAGTTGACAGAAGTTAGTAGAACTAGGACTAAAATCGTAATGAAAGCGTTTCACGTTTCTAAAGCACGTGTGTGAGGTTATAATTAATCTTGTAATTATTGTTAATATTTTTAAGCCTGGTTTTATAATTTTACAAACCTATGTACAAACGAGCCAAAGATTAACGAGATTCTTTAGCGAATTTTCCAACTGCGAGCGAAGCGAAGCAGCCGTCTGAGGCCGAAGGCCGAGGCGAGGTTGGGACGCGAAGCATCCAGGGGCAGAG
The DNA here is from genome assembly GCA_018207615.1 of Philaenus spumarius. Taxonomy (NCBI): domain Eukaryota; kingdom Metazoa; phylum Arthropoda; class Insecta; order Hemiptera; family Aphrophoridae; genus Philaenus; species Philaenus spumarius. The sequence goes on from JAGFPH010000147.1 coordinate 425,784, forward strand.
CCCCTAGTTTTATAGCTTAAACGATATGAACATTTTTGATAGATAATACAATAAGGATTTCAATAACGAAATAAATAAGACTCTGTCGCTGTTTATCTCTTAGATACTGACAATATAAAGAAGTCTTTCAAAAGTGAATTTTAATGGGGGGTAGGGGGGAAGCAAGAGGGGAGGGGCGGGGACTTTTCAGAAAATATTCCTTATATAGTCAACTAACATCCATGAAAAAATCAGCTTTTCACTAATTAGTTCCGACACAAACCTTTTATTGACTGGGCTACATTTACGATACCCACGAACGTTGGTTAGTACCACGAACGCCGCGGCTATGCAAGCTAGTCGGCACTACAGTTCAGCAAACACTAAAATTTTTGCCAAAACATTGATTTATTTGTTTGCTAATGTTTGTTCCAATTCCTGAAAACAAACTTGCTTGGCAAACAACTACACCTAGTGTAGACCCGGCTTTTAAAGTGAACATTACATGTTATTTTTCGACTCTCCACGCTAACAGAGGAGTGTATCTGTGTATCTGTCTGTGGTATTGTAGCTCCCAAACGAATGAACCGATTTTGATTTAGGTTTTTTTTAAAGGTGACTTGATCGAGAGTGTTATTAGCTGTGATATTCAAGGAAATCTGTTCGGCCGTTTTAAAAAATTGTAATTTATCTGTTATAGATCAGTAGTATAGTCACCTAAGAGAACTATAGAATCCAGGCATGTATTATTATTCACTGTGGCTTCTCTAGCAAATTTATGTAGACTACTGTTTCGTTATCACTAATACCTACGTGGCCGGGAACCATTTGTATTCAAAACAAATATTCTATTAAAATATTTGTGTTATTTTTGTTACGGTATCTCTGTTGTTATATTCCAAGTCCAAGCTAATTATTTAACATCTCTCTTAAAAAACTTCAATTTCTATTAGGCTATAGCTGCTTGCGAGTTCAAACAAATAAACTGTTTGTAATTTTGTAGGTTTTTAGCTAATTGTGTCACTTTATAGATAGCGTACATCTGTACTGTATAGTACTGTATAGCTAGATGTTAAAAAGCAAAGTTAATATTTTGTTCTCTAAATTTATTGAGATAATAAAAATGGCAGTGTAATTATTTGTGTATTATTTGAATTTGGTATTTGTAGGTTATGTTTATAACATTCATATATCTTGGTTGTAGTTCTTTTATACTTGTTATTTTTTGTGTAATATCATTATTGTCTAAGTGGGGTTTGCAAGTGTCATTATTTTTTAATAGTAAAATGAGGTTTTCAAATTAATTTATGGAATTATCTGTGTACTTTTGGTTTAGTTTGTCAATAAATGTATTAAAATCATTATTGTAAATTGGTAACTTTTTCTTTTACCAATATTTATAATTGAAATCATGTTTAATTTAACAGCTTTTGATGACATTGTATGGTTTCGGTCTGTTGCAATTTTATTCACTATATTATCTGTTATAAAGGGTCTTCTAAGGTTTAGCGCTTTGAAATAGTTATAACTATTTAGGCCACTAGAGACCTAAATAGTTCTATTTAGAAATTTGAAATAGCTTCTACAATAGTTCACAAGTTAGAACTGTTTTGAAGCATTTACCATCCACCAATTTTTGGGAATACGTTGACTATGTATATTTAGTTTGAAGTTTTAAAAGACAATTGATGAACATGGAAAAAATATCGAAAACAATTAAAGTTTAAATCTTAGTAATATTAGTGTAGATATAGACTAGTATAGATAAAACTCGAAACTTGGTTTTGGTAGACTGGCATTCGGTAAATGTATGCCTGTTGGCATGTCAGCATTTTGGTCATGCCAAGAGATCAAATTAAATCGTTAATATAACAATGGTATACGTTACATTTTTGAAACCTGATGATTTTTGGGCCCATTATAATCATCATTGGTGTTTAATTTTCTATATTTGGTACGATAGTTAAAGGCAAAATTAAAAATACCTTCACTGAATTAATTTTACCGCGGCATTATCTGGCGCCTTGTGAACTCAGACATCGGGTTCGCCATAAAAGATTTGATTAGGTGAAATTAAATTCAATGAAATAAAGAAATATCCACTTAGGGAAGACTATACTTCAGTTTGTTATTGTCTGTTTTTGTTGTTGTATGTTTTAAGAAAATTTTATAATCGTAATATTTGTTTTACTTTTTTGAAAGATGATTTATGATTGTTTTCTGATTTTCTAGAAAATTAAAATTTGTTTATGTATTCCATTCAACATATCCTTATATATTATTTCTAAAAGGTGTTTTTTTGTCGCTTCTTCATCAACAAAATTAAATATTCAAACAACATTATAAGCTTATGTTTCCCGCTATTGACGAAAAATAGCTTAAAATTCATGTTTTAGGTACACAAAATTTATTTAAAAAAACTTTTATATTATACTTCAAATTTTTCCTACAGTGACATGGTTCCTAATTAAAGGCGCCATCTATTAACAATCTGTTTAATTAGCATGACAGCTGGTAGTTAGATTGTTTACATTTTAAGATTTTATATGGAAACTGTTATTTATAAACCATCGTAAATAAATAAACGTAATTAACTGAATTAAATCAAAGTGTTAAATCAGGTAAGTGTAGGCCTACTCCTAACTTGCGAAATATTCACACGGGTCAGCTAGTTATAGTCTATTATTTAAATTTAAAATAGATTAAGTTTCCTTAGAAATAAATTTAATCTTGGTTCTAAATCCATTTTGGGTTTTTTCACTTCATCCCTTCAGTCTCCAGTCCAGTAATTGAAATCTGCATCTCTATAAATAAAATGTCCTAAGCTTTTTCTTGTAACATTTAATTTAATTTTTCGTGTTTGGTGTCAAATCTTTTGTGATCACTGTAAAAATATCATATTATTTTGTATATTTGTTTTAAGGATTAATTTCATTAAATCCTCTAGCTAACTTTTCACTAAAAAGTTTAAAATTGCTTTACTAATAGTACCAGTTCACCCAATTTTAATTTTTCTTCAAAATAATTATTTAGGCCTTTAAAACTATATTTTACACCTTATAGACTAAAAACAACTATACAATTTATTAATAGCAATTTACTTTCTGTAATCAATAGAAATAGATACACATCAAAATAGATACCATAAATTTGACCGCCATGAATAGGCCTACACAATCATAATGGTGAGTTTTGCCTTTATTTAATAACCACACTCAACACAAAACATACAAAAAACTGCTTACTAAATATTATTTCTATTGCTTATACATAAATTGAATTCTCCGTTTTTCTGGATCAAACAAACCAATTGAATTTTTGATAAATTCTTCTTTTTCCTTCGTATCTAAATCCATGTGAATGGAGAGCAAGCAAAGTCCACTCAATCTGAAAATTTCCACTGAATATACAAGTTTTAACTCGTCTCAAAGTACTGAAACCAGAAGTTGTGTTAAACTGGATTAAAACTACATTTTTTTTAAATAACTAGAGGGCTCCGCCCCCTGCTTGCTTCGCTCGCCAACCCCCTCTGTGATTCGCGTCGAAGCAAATGCAAACAGGTTATTTTACATAAATAGGCCCTACTATTAAATTCTGATTTATTTATTTATTTTAATTAGGATGTAACATAGTGGTTTCTTATTTTTAAATTCCTTAATTTATTAAGGATTTATTTTCTAGTTTTAAGGAAAGGTATAACAATCAACATTTTTCTAAATTTTCACCCCTTAACAGCACGCGACAAATATCAATCTATGAATCTATGATACTTTTTTTATGTATGTTGTAAGAAATAAATGTAAAAATTTTCAGCTCACTAACTTTAAGGAAAATATTACGATTAATTTGTATTTTTTAAGAGGTTGTTCACATTTTCACCCTTTAGTAGCACGCGACAAAATGCAAAATCTAGTTTACTTTTTCTATGTATCTTGTAAGAAGTAAATGTACAAAATTTCACCTCTTTAGCTTTAAGGAAAGTATAACCAATAACATTGATTGGTTTTAGGGGTTGTTTTAACCCTTAAATTCTAGCCTATGTTACTCAAGGTTAGTGTAGCTTTTTATTAGTAAAACTATTGTTTTCAATCGGTTCAATAGTTCCAGAGATTATCCCCTATATACAAATAAATAAACAAAAAATTTTACCACTTTATAATATTATTATTAATAATAACCCCAAAGCTATAAGATGGTAAATAATGTTAAATGTTCAAATCAAATTATTTCGCATATTTTATAACAGCAGTTATAATAAAGGTTAAAAGAAAAAAAAAAGGCTCAGGTCTACACTTTAATAAAAACCTAACTTAAAAGTTAAAAATTTAAATAATTGTTTCAAAGTTTGAAATCAGCGATTTTATCTGTTATTTTATTAAATTGGTTGCTATGGTAATAAATGTAAATACATGTGATGATTCATCAGTCTAGGCCTAACCTAAGATTTTTTCCAACTAAATTTACAATATTGAAATAAAAAAGGCTTTTGTCAAATTGAATTCTAGCCTATGTTACTCAGGGATAGTTTAGCTTTTTATTAGTGAAACTATTTTTCAATCGGTTCAGTAGTTCTAGAGATTACTCCCTACATACATAAAAAAAACCTCTTTATAATATTAGTAAAGATTAGCTTTTGCTAACAAGGTGAAAACATTTTTTCTGAAATGAATGTTGTTAAACAAAATTATCAACTAGAAGCCTACAAGATGGAATAAAGTTTGATATACTTTAAGACTGTGTTTAGAAGTTGCCTTGTGAAGTTGTATACAAGCTCAGAGAGAAACTCATTACGATATACGTATAATAGACAAGAACGACACAGCAAATTATTAAATATAACCTTTAAAATGGGTGATTTTTACTAAAATTTAGTCGAACAAACTTTTTTTAATTGGACCATCTACAGGTCTGTAGAATTAAGAAAAAACACTTTAAAACTCAGTTTTGTTTTGTAATAACACAACAATCTACCAAAAGTATTGAGATAAATACAGTAGGGGCTACACATGTAATATGTACCACTTAGTTAAGTCCGAGGTTAGTTATAGTTATTCAACTGGTACCATCACTATTGATGATGACTTTGTCATCGAAACGCGTTTAACTGCTAGACTTTTTTGTGAGAAACTGTGTTCTGTTAATTATTTATATAGACAGTATTTCTTTCTCATAGGCTAAGTCCAAGTTTTAAGTTTTAATTTTACTAAAACTAAATTCAAGTATTTACTACTAGGCTATTTAATAAACTATTAAAACTCAAACTTAAAAAAATGAAATTAGTCAAACAGGTTTATATAAATCAATAAAAGTTAGCCATTGCCCCTACTGGTGCATTCCTGGCGGCGTCAATGATGGTCCCATATTACAGCGAATAATATATTATATTGTCAGTTTTGAATTTATATTCTATATTTTATTTAAAAAAAAAATACTATTACAGAATATCCAATCAAGCATAGGCCTACTTTAAAAAAATGAAATTAGTCAAACAGGTTTATATAAATCAATAAAAGTTAGCCATTGCCCCTACTGGTGCATTCCTGGCGGCGTCAATGATGGTCCCATATTACAGGGAATAATTTATTATATTGTCAGTTTTGAATTTATATTCTATATTTATTACAAAAAAATTTACTATTACATAAAATCCAATCAAGCATAGGCCTACTTTAAAAAAACCCGTAAGCAGCACTGCCGCATCACTATAGCCGAATTTTTTATCAGGAAATAACTAGTATTAAATACTGGGAGTTTCCTATATATTTTGTTCCTTATTATGGGGACTGTACCTGAAATACCTTTGCACATGATTATAGTAAATTTAATTGCCTTTCGAATGATATAACTCACAAATTGTACTCGGGCTTATGAGTGGGAGAAATTGCGCATTACCTTACATTGATAATGAAAAAATCATTTATTGGGAGCTTCCTATCAATTTTGTTCCTTGTTCCGGGGACTGTACCTGAAATACCTTTACACAGGATTGTAGTAAATTTAATTATCTTTCGAATAATGTAATTTACAAATTGCACTCGGGCTTATTAATGGGAGGAATTGCGCAAAATCCGATAATAAAATATATATTGAATATAAATTCCAAACTATATTTTATCTGAGGGTTAGTAACATATTTGTACTTATGAACATAATATGAACGTTTAATTACAAGCTGCAAAACAGCTATGGAAACATTTTTACCTGACATTTTGAAGTAAGAAACAAAACTCTGAAAAACACAAATGAAATGATTAACATTTTCAACAAAGTAACTAATTTACAGAGTTAAAATTATTAATAAACACATTTTTTGAATACCTAAATAAAATATTTATTTCTTGTTTAAATACAAAAACTGAATACAGAAGTGTTAATAAAATTACAGAGGTAATTAAAAACGTCAACAAATTGCTCCAGCAATTTTAAAAGCTGTCTTTACAACCTGAAGAACTGGGTGTAGACTTATTTGAGAATTGTGTAATAAGAAAAAAAATGACAACGAATACATTTTTTCTTTTTTCTTCATATCACTTTCACAGAATATTCTTGATTTTTAATATCTGAAGGTATTGATTTTGAATTAGTCTGCTTGTTCCTATAAAATAATAATAATAAAAGAAACCGTTAAAACTTTAAAAATTATTCTGTTTAATACAAATGTATTTGGTTCTTCCATAAATACAGAGTTGTCTGAGATAATGCTGAATAACAAATACATAAATCTTAACATATTATTAATTATTGTGAATCTAATCCAAATTACAGCACACTTAACTTTGACTAATAGCGAGTTTGAAAGTTTTAGTTTAAAAGTAAACCTAAATTGATAGTCTCAATTCACACACATTACATCCTAATAATATATTAAACACAAACTATTTTATTTATAGTAAATACGCCACTTTAGTTACAGAAAACCAAAAATCCTTTGTTGTAAATGAGCTTTGTAGTTAAATTTTACATTTCTTTTAACATTATTACCTCAACGTGACCCATCCCCATAGCCCCAAAGAAGGCAAACTAACAAATTAGATTGCTACTCCTGTTGTTACACCATTGTTGTACTGATTCAAAATGTTATTCACTTAAGAAACAGTATTTTATTCTTAGACATATTTGTTATCAAATCAATTTCAATAAGAAAAACCCCGTAAGCAGCACTGCCGCATTACTATAGCCGAATTTTCTTATCAGGGAATAACTAGTATTAGGCCTATATGAGAGTTTGCTATGAGTTTTGTTCCTTGTTCCGGAAAAAGTTCCAAATATACCTTTGCACAGGATTGTAGTAAATTTAATTGCCTTTCGAATGATATAGCTCACAAATTGCACTTGGGTTTATGAATGGGAGAAATTGCGTAATAACCTTACATTGATAATGAAAAAAACATTTATCGGGATCTTCTTATCAATTTTGTACCTTGTTCCGGAAACTGTATTTGAAATAACTTTGCACAGGATTGTAGTAAATTTAATTACCTTTCGAATTATATTGCTCACAAAATGCACACGGGTTTATGATTGGGAGAAATTGCCCAATTACCTTAGCCTACATTGATAATGAAAAAAACATTTATCGGGAGCTTCCTATCAATTTTGTTCCTTGTTCCGGGGACTGTACCTGAA
>JAGFPH010000147.1:439214-454578 GCA_018207615.1 Philaenus spumarius
AATGACAGCAAAAATACAAGAGATGACGGAGCACTAAAGCAGACGAGTGATAACAGCAAGTAAACAACAATGGTGAGGCGGACCAACCGAGGGTGGACGAGAGGGGTTCTACTGGAGTGTTATTATCATCCGAAATACTAAATTTTGTGCATTAGTAAATATGATATAGTGTCATAAAAATATTAAATTTCAGACACTAAAAATTGTTGGTTTAATGGCGGAATAAGAACAAAATTTTCTGTACTGAGGTTAAGACTTTAGAATGAAACATAAAAATAACTTTTTTAATCTTGAAACAAGGAGATTTTGTAGGTAGAAATAATGGCTGGTTTTTCAGTCTTAGAACACTGTCAAGTATGTATAGCCATTAATATTAAGTCTTGCTATAGTTGGCAGGTTTATCTATTTATGGCACAAGCAAGTACTATCATGTAAGGATTACCATTAAAATATTTTTAAAACTATTAAAGGATATAAAATGGACTTCAAACTATGAAAGAATAATATTGATTAGGCAAGGCTGGAAATGTTTAATAGACATACATTTTAAAAAGATGGATATAATTATTATGTAAAGAACTAGTCTGTGTAAATCAAGAAACTCTGCAGTAGTATATATATATGAATCTGTATATAGTATTGATGTGGTCAGTGGCGGATCTACCATTTGGGCTAACGGGCTTAAGCCCCTCCCTTGGGCCCCTAAACTTACACTAGATAAAACAGGCTCACGGCAAAAAAAAAAAAAAATAATATATGTAGGGATAACAATTTTAGAAAAACTAAAAATTAATTAATTTATGTGCGGTAGTTTGGCCTACATTACTTTAAATGGACTTGTTTTGTTACTTTTCATTTTACCGTATAATTTAAATGGTAAAACTAGTGAAAAGATGGATAACTTTTTCGAGACTTTGGCTAGTCCGGACAGAACACACGAATTGAAACTACGACTTTTTAACTCTCAAAATTGGTTTTCCCGCACCCAAAAACATATGAAACGATACCCACACAGAATTTTCAAAATATTAACACAATATTTTCAAAATTTTGATCAAAAAACTTGACCCTGACGTGCTACGACTTTTAAACTCTCAAAATCAGTTTTCCCGTACCCAAAAACATATAAAACGATACCCCACACTGTGTTTTCATAATTTTTATCCAATAATTTTAAAATTTTGACCCAAAAATGTGACCCTGACGCGCTACGACTCACGCTAGAAAGCTCAAAAGCTTTTTAACTCTCCGAAATAAAATTACGAAGATTTATTTACCATCAGAAGTTTTCTACGAAGTCTGTGAGTGCTTATATTGTGTATCCTGTGTTTACAGGAAAACAGATAGAATTCTAATGCGAGCCGAAGTAATTAATAATTGTTATGTACCGGTATTATAAAAGTAGGTTTTAGTCCTAATTCGAATTCAAATAAATTAACCATTGTATTGGAGCTATGAGCCATTAACCACTGCAATGGCAGAGAGAGCCTTTACAATTTTAAGACGTATCTGAGGAGGGATTCCCGACTCAATGACCTGACCTTAGCCAATATCTTAAAAGAGACACAAATTGACGTAGAAAATGTTATAAATGTGTTTTGTCAAAAAAAAAAAAAAAAAACTAGACATTTCTTAATTGAAAATTGGGAGTGTGATTGAACATTTAAAAACATTAAATAAGGAACATATTTTTGTTTTTGATTTTTTTTTAAATATAAATAACATTGCTGTATACATTCTTTTGTAAACCTTTTTAGATACTATACCTGAAAAACAATAACATGTGTAACAGAAGTTTTTAAATTTATTTATGTGTTAATGAACCACATTTACTTCTGACTAAGCATACAAAAATAAGTCAGTAGGATTTATATTTGAAAGTGCCTTTGTGTTGTTTACTGCTTAACTTCTTGGGGCACTGTCACGTTCAGGCACACATGAAGATGAAGCATTAGTGTAATTACATTATTACTTAATTTCCTTTCTTATATGATTCAGGCCTTTTTTGAAAATATTAGTTGTAGTTAAATTTAGTCTATACAGTATCTGCAATAACAGTCGTTGTTAAAACATGATTTAATAGTATATCATCACTAGGACCGAAAGTGAAGCTTTTCGATACGAGCTCAAGTTTGACGACCGAGGCGAAGCCGAAGTCGGAAAATGAGCGAGGATCGAAAAGCCTTTTTTGGCCCATGTGATGAACGATACTTTTCATCACACTGTGATTAATAGTATTAATAATAAATTTCATATATTTTTTCTCAAAATAACCTATTGTTTGTAAATAACATTCCTGGAGTATAATGACAACATAGTTTATGTTTACAGCACTAACTAAATTAATGAGATCAGCTGATTTTAATATCAATAGCGGTACAAATAAAAACCTTCTAAGAATTTATAGACATTGATTTTTAAGGAAAAGTTTATCTTGTCTTTGGTGTTTTATTCTGTCATTAATATTAATAGACACAATACACTACTACCGATACGGGTACATGAATAAACGTACTTTTTTAAATAATAAGTTAAAAGTTTATTTTATTTAATACTTGCAAATAGTATCAAAATGTAGTTTTTATTGTTACTCAAGTTTTTTTCTTTGTTAACATCGTTATTATATCTAATAAATTAATAAGACGACATTCAAATCATAATTACTATTGATAGCACTACTGGTGTTATAGTTTATAACTAATTTAGAGAACGGCAAAAATCTCCAGCTGATTTTGCCGATCTAGGCCGAGAAAACGCTATTTTCAATACTCACAGCTGATATTGAAAGTGACTATTTTCGATACAGTGTGATGAAAAGAGTTCTCCTAATAGCTTTGTTATGACTTTGGAAGTCTTAAACTGCATTAAAATGACGTTTTTAGAGACTATTTTTTTACAAAATTTTTCCGGGGGAGGACCCCCCTGGTGGTATTTAGCCCCCCTTTACTCAATCCTAGATCCGCCCCTGGATGTGGTGGCTGTGGCTATTTATGATACAGCTAAATCAAAAACTGAAAAACTTTTGTTGGAGGGTCAAATATAACCAAACACTAAGAAATTATCAGAACTTCTAAAAAAGAAGGACTTCTTTATTGGAGCAAATATACCGGTATTTTATGGTAGTCTGGATGGAGCAAGTTATACTAAAACACTGAAAGAAGAGTTTATCTTGCTAATTTCCATAAGGGGTGATAAAAGCAATTGTTTAAAGATATTTTCTAGTTTGGTGTATACAGAAAATAAAAAAGTGAAATTCTTGTGTCAATTAAAAAAAAAACATATACCATAGACACCATAGGCTACTTGAAATGAAACACAGAGGTAGATAAAGGTACCTATAGCAAAAAATAAAAAAAGCTATCTTATAACATCTGCCTGAGGTTTTCCTTATACATTAATAAGCTGCTTTATGGGTTTCACAGGAAGAACAAATAATATCAACAGTTTTATCTAACTTTAATTTAGGTAAAATTTGAACAAATGATGCTCAAATAGAAAAGACAACGTTTTGATATATGAATGATATTTATGAGGACTCGGTTTTAATTAAAAAGGAAAATGACCTAGGTGTGATAGTTATATTTTTGTAACATTTATTGACTGAAAGAGGTACTAATACATCAATTTCATCATTTTAATTTCTTTGATATTGAGCATGCAATAATATTTAACTCTTAGTAGGAACAAAACTAAATGTAATTTAAATGTAATGTAATTTGTAGTTTAGAGGGCCAGGAGAAGAGGGCTTTAACATATCATTACTTTATTAAATAATATTTAAATGTTCTAAAACATTATTTAGTGCACCAGTAGTTTCATGAAAAATTTACCTTATGGATTTTGAGCATTACAATACAGATATTAATGGTTGAAAAGGAATATAGCTGCTTCATTAATAGTGTTCACTTAAAAAATAATAAAGTGGGATATTTATGAAAGGCAGTAAAAACTATTGCACTTGACTTAATTCTTTAACACAGACGAAATGATGACAAACGATTTGATTAATATTTGTTAAACATTTTATATGTGCTGTACACAAAGCAAGCAAATTCAAGTGCCTATGATAAAAAATCCTCTAGTAGGTATAAATGATAGAATGCAGCAAAATTTGGTTTTTTAAATGTATACAGTTTATGGTATATTTTTAACACCCAGTGTCTTTTTTGCCATGAAAGAACTTACTGAATTCTTGACTTCTGAGGGTGGGGCATCTACAGTATTTCACCTAAAATTGCTGATAATAATAATTTAGGGTAAATGATTATCTTAACTGTAAAATTTTGTTTAATGTGTGGTATTAAATTTATGATTATTTTATTACAAATATTGTTTTCTTGTTTGACATTAATATGGAAATAGTAAGTTTAAATTTGTGTGTTTACTGTTCTATTACAAAGGATATTGATACATATTTATGTCTGTAGCCTTACTGTATTGTTAATAATAATAATTAGTAGAGTTATAATTACGGTGATGCTGTCAAAACAATCCTTATTATTTATATTCTTGTAGTTTCTTCATCTTACAAGAGACGTTTTGACTATTTATCAGTCATTATCAACTGTACGTAATAGCTATTACACAAACACTTAACACATAAAACACACTAGGACACATTTAAAATAAATATATTTAAATATTTGCGCGGTTGGTGACTGTTGACGATAGAGCCTTATCGAGAATGGTCACCGACCACGCATGTTATTGATCGGGAACTTGTAAACTACAGTACATGTGATGAGGAAATTGATTGTTACGTAAGTGAAATTGAAGAAGGTGTTGAGAATTTAGAAGACATAGAACGAAGAGACCAAGTACCTAGGTGAAAATGAGGTTAGGTTGGATGATTTGGAATTTGAAGATGGTCCAAGTGGAAATGAACTAACAAATACTACTGCCTCGGATGAAAATCATGAAGTGGAAACTTTTATATCTGTGAGTAGTACTAAACAAAAGATTTACCTTAGTAAACCACCTAAACGTCATCGAAAACCACGTGCTAATATAGTTACTACTCCGAAAGGTCTTCTTGGACCTGGTAAACTACAAGAGCCTAAACCCATTGAAGGTTTTATTAACAATGAAATTATTGTTAGTAAAATCGTAACTGAGACAAATAAAGAGCTTACAGCACATAATGTTAGTCTTACAGTGGATACTGAAGTATTAGCCTACATAGGCCTATTGATATTGATGGGTGTAAACAATGATCAGAGTCTTAGCATACATGAGTTATGGTCTAAAATATTAGGAAGAAGTGTTTATTTTGGGACAATGAGTCGTTCAAGGTTTGTAGAACTTCATAAATATACAAGGTTTGATGATAAATCATCTAGGCAGGAAAGGAGACAACTAGATAAGTTTGCCCCGATTAGGGAAATTTTCGACAGCTTCAATGAAATGTTTCTTACTTTCTATAGACCTGGGCCCAATTTAGTTATAGATGAGATGTTATCATTGTTTAGAGGACGTTGTTCATTTAAAGTTTTTATGAAAGAAAAACCTGGTAAATACGGAATACTAATAAGAATGATTGCAGGTGCAGAGGATCGCTACATACTAAGAATGGAGGTGTATGCCAGCAAATCTGATAATATTTCAGCAAGTGAAAGGGTTCCTACAGCTATTGTCCTTCGATTGGCAAGTCCTTTTTTCAACACAGGAAGAAACATAACAACAGACCGTTTCTATACTACTTCTGTAGATTTGGCAAATAAATTAAGGACAAACCATAACCTCACTCTTGTTGGAACCATTCAGACCAACAGAAAATTTATACCAAACGAGTTAAAAAAAACCATTTAATGGTGATGTTTTTTCAAACATGTTCGTATTTTCTGCACCTAACCTGACGAGGCACCAATCACACTTGTTTCCTATGTTGCACGCTGTAAACCAAAAGAAGCTGTACTGTTTTTATCAACTCAGCATAATGATGCTACTGTAACTGACACACCAAAAACGAAAAGTGAAATAAATCTCTATTACAATGGTACAAAGGGTGGTGTAGATACCATCAGATGGTAAGAGCAACAACCACAAAAAAGAAGATGGCCTCAATCCATGTTTTTTACTCTAATTGATATTGCTGCTTTGAATGCCTACACACTTTTTATAATGAACTTCTAAGACTGGAATGTTACCAAATCCAATTAGCGGCACTTGTTTCTACAAGAACTTGGATTACAATTGATAAAACCACATGTTGAAAAGCGCTCTGAAAATGTTTATGGAATTCCAGTCCACATTCAACTTGTAATAGAGGGATTATTGTTCAAGTCCGTAAGAAATTCAAAGGCTGACACCAGACCTAGCAGACCAGTTACATTGCAAGACATATCTAAAGGAAGATGTCACATTTGCTTTATAGATTCTCGATCAAGCAACACACAAACAAATAAACTATCTAAGACAACTATAAAGTATTCAAAATGCAAGAAATGTGTTTGTGGTAAGCATAGTGAGAAAACAAACATTTGCGGAAAATGTATTGAAAGTGATTAGCTGATAAAAACTAGAAAATAAATTTGATTTTTAAAGTTTTTGTATTATGTTTATTTGTTTGTGTATTCTTGTAAGCAATAAATATGTTTTTCTTGTAAAATGTGTTGTGGTTAGGGTAAGGTTGCATGTGGTAATTTTGTGCCACACCTTGGGCATCGACGGAACTGCCCACACATTGGGCGTTCTAGGGTTAAATGTATTTATTTTAAATGTGTCCTAGTTTGTGTTTAAGTGTTTGTGTAATAGCTATTACATACATTTGATAATAACTGATAAATATTCGAAACGCGTCATGTAGAAAAAAGAAGAATCTACAAGAATATAATATGGATTGTTAGACAGCATCGCAAAAAAAAGGAAAAAGAAGGTAATTATAGCTATTCATATTGTTACACTTTGTTAGACAAAAAAGTAACAAAACATGATTTCACTGTAATTACACATAATCACTACACTTTATATGACAAAATACTTTTTTCACATGTTGTTTCAATATTTCAAATATCTATTCACTGGTATTCAAGTGCCCCCTGAATCCTCTTACAACTAAAAAGTAAAAATAAAGTATCTGGTTTTTTTATAGGCATTAAGTAACCCTTTGATACTGTAGACCACTCCTTGTAATTGACCAAAGTGGAAATACCTGGTATTAGGGAAATAGCAATTATATGGAATTACTAGTTATAGTAGTACTTATAAATCTCATTTGAAAGATATTATCAAGGAGCGAAAATAATGTATTAGGATAATCTGTGATCAAGGCAGAAGGTCAAGTTTTTATCCTCTTTTAATAAACTTAAAAATTCTTCCCTTCAGATACTTTTATGTATTTATTGTTAACACATTTTCAAAGGCTTGTGTGTCTAAGATAGTGATGAATTTAAATTAATATCTAATAAATATAAAACCAGTCATGCAGATCTTTATAGAACTGCCAAACCCAATAACAGTTTGTTCATTAATACAGTGTTATTTTTAGGTCCCAAATTTTATAGTATTACGGTATGTCATACGATAAAAAGTTTGATCTTCCATTGCTGGCAATAAAAAATATAGACTAAAAAATGGCTGTTTACTCGTTTGAAAGATTATGTTGAAGGCATATTTAATTTAGGTTAGTTTGAATACTGTGTTATTATAAATGTGGTATGTATGTTTATGTGTACATGTATGTGTTTAGGTGAATGGAAATGTTTGTCTTTGTTGTATCGTGTTTTAAATTGAGTGTAAATAAATGTAATTGTTTCATCCAGGATGCTCAACTTTCATGTCATAACTGGGCTCCAACACACGGAAAAAGAGTCAATTAAAACTGGCTAGTTTTGTGTGTTTTAAGCAGTATCTAATTTGTTTTCAAAATTAATTTAATTTAGTTTTTCAGGTTTATATATTGTTTTAGTTTACTTAGATTTTTTGTCTATACATACATATAAACAATTGTTTTAAATTGAAAAATAAATAAAGGTGATTTGCTGTGTTTTTATTATCCTACTATATTACCTGAATTTAAATTGTTTTTGAGTTTTAAACAAGATAGTAAAACAATGACTTCTAAATTGCTGAAATTATCATAAGAGTGTGCTAAAGAAAATTATAAGAAGAATAGAGAATGGTTCTAGAACTTATCTTTGCAAGTACCATAGTTAAAAATTGTCTAATTAGTTTCTGGCTGTTTTAAGGGATTGTGGAACAGGGGCGCACCTGTCCCCCCCCCCCCCCCCACCAGAAGGTCTTTTTAGTAATGTGGATTGTATTTTAAACTAATCGATAGTTGAATATGTAGTCGATATTCAATTAAAAATTACATTATTTATGATTAATTTCGTGATGTGGTCACGAAAAAATAATCGTTCTTTTTTAAATAAATATGATTCTTACCCTAGGCAATCATGATTTTCGTACAGTGATGTTTGAGTCTCGGCGGTCTGGTTCATGAGTTTGACGGTATGCGAGCGCTGATTAGCGCCACGTTGATAATGCCGAAAACCGGGCGTTAAATTCCCAAGTTATAGGCCTACGCGATGTTGATAGCGCGACGTTGGTAACGTGGGTCCCGTGTTATACACAGCGTTTTTGAAGCTTTGTCAATGTTGCGTCCTTCACTTCCAAAATGGAAACCATTCAGTCATTCTGTCTAGGTGTTTTACAAATAATAGAAACATATGACGAATTGTGTATCAGGAGAGCTAGACGGTATGGTACACACCCAATGCTTTCAAATCGTGTATCAAGCTTCAGCTATACTTACACGAGCTGAGCTTAGTCGAGCCGACCCGGTCCGTCACGGAAATCCGTAGCAGTGGATACATCTAACAGACCCGCACCGTTCCGACATGTGTCGGAAGGATGCGCGCGAATTCCACCTCACCACAACTATCATGAATTGCTAAATTATCATGGACGAACAGTGGAAGAGATCGAACGTTCTTTCTGATTTTGACCTGTGGCTATATCTATACCCAACCCGCGTGGAGCGGAGCCGAATAGACCCGATCCGGTATGCTGTCAGAGCGTGGAAAAAAATCGACTCCGTCAGTGTCGACTCGGCTCGCTCGTGTACATTTAATCACTTGTACACGGCTTGAAGTACACAATAATCACTTTGAAATAAAAAAAGAACTACTTTCTAGTAGTTATTCTACTGCGGCCTCTCTGGTAGCTGCGCTCCATATAACTTTGTTCGGCCTTGATAGCGACTGCGTCAATCCGCGTTGGCAACCTAAATTCGTCAGCGTTGATAGCGTTCGTATAACATGGCCCACAGTAGTTCCATTTACCCAATTAACTGACATCAACGCGACGTTGAAAACGCGGCTCTATCAGCGCTCGTATAACGTGTCCCTAAAAGGCAGCGCGCTGGGGCGCTGGCTAGACTGTCACTCAAGGTCAGTGCGGGGGGATCTTGCAGAAAGAATGTTTATATTGCACTATTAACTGACTCAAGCCTATCACCATTCACTTTAAAAAAATATATAATGTTTCAGACTTTGTGATAGGTTAAAGAACTTTCATCCGTTTAGGATTTGTTGAATATATATATATATTCTGACCTGAGCTTAGTCCCCCCCCCCCCCAAAGCCAAATCCTCGGTGCGCCACTGTTGTGGAACTTCAAAAGTTGAAAAACCATCAAGAAATGAACAGGTTAATTGGACAGGAGGATATTATAAGACTTGGAAATTCGAAAATGTTGCAAAAGCTAGTGACAGGGATGCCCTGAATATATAAAGTCGAAGCTGACAGAGGTAGATTGTGAGGAATACCATGGAAGAGATGCAGCAACAATGTTAAAGAGGATTTGTGTACTGAAAGAAAGTTGTGAGGGATTTCAAAATTTAGAGGGATGAAAAAGTGACACTAATATATTTAACAGAAACCAAATGATCACTAGAGCCTATATTATTTATAATTCTGTAGTCTAACTGCGGAATCACTTGGTAGTTAAAGTGGGAATTAAATAACTTTTGTCTTGCTTTAATAAAAATAGTAAGATATTTTGTAAGTTAAACGACTTACAAAATTAGTATAGAATTATATTTCATTGGCTCAAAGAAAGTCATCCAGGATTTTGTTATAATGTTAAATTATAATTGTTGAATATATAATTTGTTTTAGTACTGCAGTACAAAAGATAAGCGAAATAGTAATTATTTTGTTAACAAAGTAATAATGATTAAATTATGTATTAAAATTATGGTTTTCTTTGAGATTTTTTCTGATATATCATAAAATAAATCAAGGATGACTGAAATGAGAATTTATTTTATAACTAATTTATAAATATATTACACTATCTTACCTCTACGATGGGTACGAAGTAAAGACCAATATTGTACATAGAGTAGCATACATATCCTAGTACATTAAGCGTTACAAAATCAAAGTTGAAACCAATGACACTGTAAAAGAAAGTACAAAATAATAACTTTGTGAAATAAACATGTTTGGGTACCGATATATATTATCCATTGTTTTGTTTACCTTTTCCTTTTCCAGTTTACATAAATCTGTGGGTAAAATGACATTGTCCATGCTATGAAATATATCCAACCAGACAATGTTGCAAGCCATGCCAGTAGGTATGATTCTTCCACAGTAATGTGAAAAATTGGTTCTGTGGTACTGAAAAAGAATATCGGGTTAACTAATATTTTTCTCAGATAAAGTATAAACAAAGTTTATTGTTTAGTGAATTAATTCAGTTTTTTGTACTATTCTACTAAGTAGTTAAGTAACATTTTTTAAATTCCTATTCTAGAGCATTATTATAAAGCAAACTATTAATTTAGCATTTAGATCAGTAAAGTTGTTATATATAGAAAATGTCAATACAACAATATAATAATAAATAAATAAAATAAAACAGTACCGGTATTTGTAAAAATACAAACTTTGCTACATCAGTCTTAAGTCTAGCTTTCAGAGTAAGTAGATGCAGCCAATTCATCGAAGGATCTGGTTTTAGATTCACAGTAAAGGTCTTAGCTAGAGTTATGCAGAGTTGTCTCTGTTCATGACATGGGCAACATGGTGGAAAATAATTCAATTTGCTTGGTACAAAATCAAGTTTAGTCTCAGACTGTGTAAAAGTATGATGTCAACAAATATTATCTTATCTCTAAAGTAAGTTAACTAAAATTAGCATGGTAAATATAAGAAGTTTATGCACATTTGTAGAGTTTTAGTTTGGCGTCATTTGAAAGTTTTTATATATTTTTATGTCGATACAATAAAATTTGCTGTAATCATGTTGACTTGTGGAGTTTGGCGCATAATTAATTAAATTCGTGTGTGCTGAATGTGAACAGTCTTTTCATGACCTATGTGTTAAGTTGAACAAAGGTGATATTGCTCTGAAAATTGGGTTTCGTGTTATATTCTTGTGCTGCTTGTTTTACTGGAGTGCTGCTGAAGAATGTAGAGTTTGGTGTTAGAGAAGAAAGAGAATGCAGATCACGTTAATGTATTTGATTTAATGAAAGCAACAACTTAGTTGAAATAAAATCAAAAGGATTGTGTTGATGAATTTATTGATCTTTTGAGCTTATGGGCAAAAATAATATATCTACAATAATAGAAAAAAATGTTGATCTATGAGATTTTTAAGGCAAGAGCTTTTTTTTGTAAATGTCTAAGATATAGGTTACTTTTAATAAATATTTTGCTCAATAATTTGTGCCATGGCCTTTATGTTTATTATTGTCATCTTCTTTTTATATCCAACCTCACTAAATGCATAGCCTACTTACTGAGAGTTACTTTGTAAATCAAAGCTTATTATGTGATTTGTTTATTTATTTTTTGTTTTTAATATATTTAATTTGAAAGAATTGTAATTTTTGGCTGTTGATAATTAAGCTATTTATGTAAAAAATATGTGTTTATTTAAGGAAATTTGCTTTTAATATAAAATGGTGAAGGAAAGTAATTCCTTGAGCCTTGGCCCATAATGGATAGAAAAATGAGTTAGATTTTGGAATTCCTGGTGGCTGTCAATTAAAAATGAATAATAACAGTTTATTTTTACAATTGTTTCTTCTGAAATTTGCCATCATTTGTGTTAAAGATATGAATTAGCCTTGTATTATTTTCTTCAGTGGCGTTTCCATGTACGGGCAAACCGGGGGGGAATCAATGAGTTCCCGAAAATTTTGTATTTTTAACCCCAATAATGAAACTTAAAATATCAGTTTAAAGTGACAGTCGACAGTCCGTTTAAGTGTGACTCTAAAAGATTGTTTTTTTTTGTGTGTTTTCATGTTTTTCTTTTTACTTTTGTTAGATTTTAATACTACATAATACTACATATACTATTTATAGCTTCACAATTGTTTTTATTTGCGTACGAGGTACTAGGTGTTTTTAGACAATAAAACAATATTTCTCTTTTATTTTTGTATGTGCTGAGTTTTTATTAATTGGGCCTGATAAAGGAAGTATTTTCCTAAAAAATCATGGTAACTTTGTACGTTCGATATGAGCTGAAACAGCGAAAAAGTGAGTTAAGAGCATGTAATTTGCAATAAATTCCTACCCTGGAGGTATGGAATACCCACAGCCAGGGCCGGATCTACATATTTTGCGCCTATGGGCCCCCCAAAATTGCAGCCCCTCCCCACAATTAACACTAAAAGTGATAATGCCAACGTTTTTCCTAAGTCAAGCCATTTCGGTGCATGTGAAAGCATATTTTAAAAAAATTCACCAAATAAAGTAATTATAAACCGATCCAAAAGTGTTCAGTAGCTTTTTTGTAGAGAAAAGGTTCAAAGAATTTATATAAGCCAGTAAAAAAATTATTGATGTAAAATTTACAAAGTTATTAGCTCAAGAAACAAAAATATTTAGTAACGAAAGGAAAAAGTTAAAATTTAGGCCTACATAAAAAGTAGAAAACATTTTTTGTAATTTTTTTCGTAAATGTAAACAAAATTCGTAATTTAGTCCTGAATAGGACTGTATAAAAATAATTATCAATTTCAAATTTCTTATTTTGAAAACACCAGTTCAAAGACCCCCAACAAAACTAGGCCTAGTATGAATAGTAATTTAGGAATATATTCCTTGCCCAAATATGAAATATTATTATAAGAAAGTGTAGAGAATAAATCAAAGAATTTAATTGTATACATGTAAATTATTATTTCATAAAAGTATTTGACTTAGTTTTACTTGAATCACAAAATTAGATCAAACGAACTGAACTTCTCATAGTCGCATCAAATACGACGTTCTGTGTGAAAACCCGTTGGAAGTGCTATTTTGGGAGCGTGAGAAAGTCGAGTTTTTAATTCCCCATTTGTCAGTATTTCTCAGAACTCTACGAACAAAACCGTTAGATTTAATATAGTATGCTTTACACCAAACGAAAGATTGAACTTTGGTCTATAAATGCGAACGCAATTTATAGACCATAAAAACGCAATTTATAAACGCAATATAAAATGGTCACATTTCGAACGCAAAATGTGCTGTTTTATTGGTTGAAAACTGTCCAATTGCAAAGGTTTACAGACAATTCCATATCTTTGGAACTATGCAAGTGACTTTTGATTGGGTGGCAGTTTTAGAAAGTTAAAATCTTGACGAATCCAAAGGTATCTCTATATTATCGTCAAAATATCCCGGTCGAGCACCATTGAGCTTTAAGCCTGGTTTACACGCTAGGATAAATCGTAACAATTGATCGTTACAATAAATCGAAAGTGTGAGTACTGTTTACATGCAACTATTTCTTGTCCAATCTTCATTGACGAATCTTTAACTTTCGATAGTTCTTTCTTATAAACCGTACGCAATGCATTAATTAATTTTTTTAACAACAGTGTTTCTGTCTACCAACAGATCAAACTCCTTGTATTTTTGAACGAGCGCTATGTGCGCAAGGTCTTTTTTATTCCTGTGAGAGTATTCTTTGCTCTTAATGAGCCACAAGCAGGTAAAACGCCTATATAGTTCAATAAATTCAGTCAAGAACTCTCGAGGAGTTTGAGCTGCCTTGCTGTTAATTGAATAAAAACACAAGGTAAAAAAAACACGTAAATCAGAATCAACGAACTAGTACGACAACCTTTCCGGTGTACGGCCCATGCAAACTGAGTTAAATTGTAGCTATAAATGGGTGCTACTGTTAACACGTTCCAATTTATCGTTACGATTTGCAGAAATTGATGCCGGCCAGCACCAACCATCCAATCCAATAAATCGCTACAATGTCCTGTTTACAACGATAAATTGTAACAATTTGATTACAGTCGGCAAAACGTTTACAGAAAACTAAAATTTTAAAACGATGATTACATATGTAAATTTAGGTTTTTAAAAAAAATATCTAAATACAAAAATTAAATTTTAAGTCATTTTCTTTCCAACAGTTTTTGTTTTATTGCGATTGGATGATTTTTAGTGGGTGAAATATTCAATACAAAGTAGCGTTGTCATTAAGTAGTGTTGGACCAAAGCCTAGCGCTTTGACTGCTCAATAGGGTTAAAAGCATTTTATACCAAAACCAAAATTGTTTCTAGTTTACATTGAATTTGCAATATGTTTTACTCATTACAAAAAAGTGTTAATACTATTTTCTTTCTCCTAATTTGCCCAGGTTGATTTAATTAGTAGTAAAACATTTGTTTATATTACTAATGAGTTAATGAGATTTTATAAAGCTTTATTAAAACAAAATATAATATATGCAGTTTGAATTACAAACGAATACGTTTTTCATCTTTAGAAAATTATTATACTCAATGTTTATTAATATTTCTGCATGATTACACCAACAGGAGGTGAGGGGGCTAAATCTAATTTTACTTTTACAAATTTAATTAAGTTATTGCGTAATTTTTACAAGGTGAAATTCAGAAGTGGTTTTGCAAAATAATAAAAGACACATCAATTTCAAATCACGTATTTCAAGTTTATTATACATTATACAGTTTAAACAATTACGACCATGTTGAGTTTGAAAACACTTTTCTTTAAAACTACACTACTATAGGCTACTACGTTTAAAACTTTAAAAACAAAAGTACAGTAAATCAGTTTTACTCTGAACGAATCGCACTGAAGAGTTGTGTCAACGAATAACTTGGCATTAGCTCATTCATGAATACATCTATGTCAGACGCTCATACTCATCTTTTCTAAAACATAGTACTGTAATATTATTTCCCAAATTCCAGTTTTTTTGCCGCTCCTAAAAATTTGCCGCTATGGGCACGGGCCCACTTTGCCCCATGCTAAATCCGGCACTGATTATATTATTTCAGTAGGATGAAAACTAACTAATCTGCATAAAACGTTTGTCGACAGTCTTGCTTCACTGGATGTTAAGCTATAGCTTAGAAAACAAGACTAA
>JAGFPH010000147.1:464578-518561 GCA_018207615.1 Philaenus spumarius
GTAAGTTGTAGCTCATATACCACTGAGGATGACGACTTTGTCGTTGAAACGCGTTTGGTAATTAAATGTATTAGAGTGAGAATAGTGTTATTTTTATTTTTTTAAATATAAATTCCTTCTCACCCGTCAAGCTGAAAGTGTATTTTATAACTCTTAAGTTATATAATATAGGAAAGAAAAAACTTTTGCACTTTGATTATTTGCATTTAAGTTGTAAAATATTGTCCGTAGGAAATTTAACTAGAAACCCAAATTGGACTATGAAGCTAGATACCTAAAACTTGGCACATAATAATTATATTCTTAAGATATATATAGGAAAGAAAAAACTTTTGCACTTTGATTATTTTTATCTAAGTGGTAAAATATTGTCCGTAGGAAATATTTTAAATAAAATGTACTCATTTTAGACATGAAATGTACCTCAAACTGGCAGAAATCATTGCTTTTGTGCTTACTGTCACATAACTGATCATGTAAGTAAGCCTAAATAGGACACATAGATTGATCCGCATAGTAATCGAGGCGCAGTAAAAGCTAATTTACATGAATAATTCACTTTCGTGAAATAAAAGAAAGAAAATGAGAAAAAATATTACAATTAAGTAACATAGAGATGAACAAAATAAAAAAATCCCCTTAGCGAAGCACGGGTATTCAGATAGTAAAAGATATTTAATTAGTTGTACACAACTCTCACTCTTGTTATTGCCTCCATGTTGTTTAATGACGCAGCTTCACAAATGTATAATTAAATTAGAAACTAAACCTTATTGTTAAGTTTCAATAAACTATCAAATTTTTTCGTTGCTTTATCCCCAAAGCACATTTTAAAGTCAGATGAATAAAGATTAATTAATTTAGATTCTAAGCTTGTACTTAGTTCTCCTTTTTGATATCGGTTCATAGAAGGCCTCCAATCTTTAATCTGCTTAAGGGTCGGCTCTAGCTGTCGGCCATGTTGGTTGACACTCCATAAGACCAATGTTAAATTAAAATCCATATTTTTCCTTTATTTTTGATCGGATAATTATGAACGATATGTCATTTTAAAGTTATGGCCAATACGCATGCAAATGGCTTTTCCAAAATTAAGAAAAACGTTTTGTTTAATATTTATTAACAATTTAAAAAATTAATTTTTAATAATTTTTTATGTTGTCACTATTAGTTATAGCGAAAAAGTACCAAGCCATTTGCATGAAGAATTTCGTCCCCAAGAGTTTGGTATTTTTTTGAAAACGCTATTTGAACAATTGCGGGTTTTAAATGGATTTAGGCTGAGCAATGTCCGTGTAACCTACCGCCGCTATAGGGTGACTTTAAATATTTTTTTACGATGTAACTATTAATTATAGCGAAAAATTATCAAGCCATTTGGATGAAGAATTTTGTCCCCAAGAGTTTGGTATTTTTTTGAAAACGCTATTTGAACAATTTCGGGTTTTAAATTGATTTAGGATGAGCAATGTCCGCGTAACCTACCGCCGCTACGCTGGAGTCTCAGGTTGCTTTCTGTTTTACTAGAGCCGACCCTTAAGGGGTTGCATGATACCTTAATTGTGACTGTTTACAATAGTGTAACATTTATTTGTTATTTGTTCATAGATTTGATGAAACTTCCCTCACTAAGTCTGTTAGTAATCATGTTCTGGTAAACTGTACCAGGATTTGAAGGACTATATATTTTAATACTAAAATGATTGATTTAACCCTTTGCATCCTGGTATGATTTTTAAAATAAGTACTCTGGGCTCGGATGACCAGTAGTGCTGGCCACAGCCATTTCTTTGTCAAGTATGAATGGTTGGTGCAAGTTACGTTCCTCTCAGATCGGATGGCCAGCAGTACTGGATAAGTTAAAATCCCTCGAACGCCCGGATGACCAGTAGGAGTGGACAAACAAATGATTTGCATTAATTTATTTCTAGTACCTAGTTTTATTTTGTCTGGATTATGCTGATCTTTACGTCCAAATCTTTAACAAATCAATTCCCGCTTTTTCTCTGGTCAGTGTTGTATCAAAACGTAGCAGTATTCTTTACATTATAACCTTACCAGCAGTTTAGTTTTATGTTGCGGTGGTCTAGGTTAGTGTTTTTAAAATTTGAAGTAATTTAATAGAACAAAAGTTAATTAGTTTATTATTGCTTTTAAGTGTTTTTTTGTTAACAAGTACTTGATTTTGTTTTATTTTGAATTATCAAAAAATGTTGTCAGATAAGTTGTATAAAATGGTTTATTTTATTCATTAAAATATATTTACAGTTAAACCAAAAACTCACCAATAACAATATAATATATCTACTATTTTGTATGGAAAAATAAAAGTGTTACTAAAAGCCCATGATTTTGTTAAACAAAAAATAAATATCCACTAACACCATTTCGATTGTAGAAAAAAATAATTCAGAGCTGTTGATGTCGCACGTTCAAGATGGCAGCAGAGCTGACAACAGTAACGTAAGCTGTGAGCTGTGAGGATATCTGATTTGGTAAATATTTTGAGCTGGCTGAGAATAGTGTATGGCCAGCAGTACTGGCCATCGAGTACAAAGGGTTAACAATAAATAATTTGAGTTGTTAAATGCATAAATATTATAAGAGTGCAGTATATGATAATAACAAAAGTAATGAGACACATTGTACCTGAAACTAGAATTAATCTAATGGAAATAGATACGGTAGATAGATATTGTATTTTTCATGAATTGTGTAACATACATAACTATAATAACTTTATATTTACAGCAAATTCTACAAAAAAAGAAAAAAAAAAAAAAAAACAACAGTCAAATTACAATTGTTTCTATATAACATAGCACTTCTTAACTTATATAACATTGTTTCACTTGCTCTTATTTTAACATGGAACATTAGGTAGTTCATAGGATAAACCTGTTTAGAATTTACCATCATTTGTTTTTTTCTGTCTCTTGAGTTAGAAGAAATGAAAGAAAGGAAAGAACAAACTCTTTCCGTGGTGCCATGTACCAGTATGCTTGAAAAAGAAATTTTAATTTTTAAATTTGAAAGGGTGTTATCAATAATAAACATAAAATATAAACTTAACATAAAAACCCATGATCTACCTTATCAATTCTTACAATAAATTCTACATATATACCACTATAAACTTTAACTTCTAATATTCATAATCTTAATTTGAACAAAAAACACATTTTCAATATAAAGAGCCACTTTTATTAAACAAAATATTCAATATCTTTTAGCAGAAATAGTCATAAAAAAAAATCAATTAATCTTTTCCCAATATTATACAATAATTATTATAAACATAAAGGTTTGTTTATATGGTTTTCTAGGTTATTGTTATAATTAGAAAGGCAACAGGAACAACTAAACCATTTGATATTTTGATAAATCCTTCATTGGGAGATCATCCTGAGTAAGATATTTTATTATTTTTTTGTTGTTATTTATTTATTCCATAAATAAAATTACAAACAATTTACAATTTATCGTCTATGGATTTAGTGCCCACAAGCACATAGGCACGAGGCTTGTGTGTGGGCACGAGTCGTGCACAACATAACTTTACAATAAAAATTATGGAAAAAGAGAGAAGAGAAAAAAAAGAAGAAAAATACAATTTTAAAATGTACAAGAAATTATAAATAAGTCATCACCAGAACAACAATGTCACTCCTGTGCCCACACCAAAAATACCCTTACAAAGAATCAGAATAGAATAGATAAAAAATTAAAACATAAAAAGAGCAACATATAGGCTAAACATAACTTTATACATACTCTGAAAAAATAACAGACTCACAATAATCCTTCCCTACCTCCCCTAACCATAAAGAAAATTGCTTTTTATAGGCCTTAACTTCATAATTTTGAAAAGTCTCAGGTATTTTTTGGAATATTACGGAAAATCATCTGTGAAACGTAAAATGAGTTAGTAGTGGATACAGATCTATAAAGCCTATCTGTTCTTATACTCTCTGCTTGAAAATGACAAGTAAAATGAGAATGACTCGAAATAGAAAAAATTTAATTGAAATTTTTATGCAAGAAAGTTAAAAGAGTTTTTACAAAAAGTTGTCTGATATTAAAAACGTTTAACCAGTCATACAGCTCGTCAGATGGATGTCTTTTTAGTTTACTCAGCGCCATCTTCATAACAGATCTCTGGATGACACCTAAGGGAGCCAGTATGGATTTGCAGGTGCATCCCCAAACTATTATCCTCCCCCCCCTAAATGCAAAGATTTGCAATAAGCAAAGTACAACTGTCTTATTTCCCGAAAGTATAATGTTTCATTTAAATTCCTAAAAACATAGATAAACTTTCTAATTTTACGATTCAAATAGCCAACATGTAATGTGCCGACCAATTTAAGCGTTTATCAAACAAGACACTCAAGTATTTGTATTGGTCAACTCCATCAATGTTACTACAGCCGCAGAGCTTACCTAGGTAATTCCCACCAGGGGCGGATCCAGGCCCGACTTGGGGGGGGGGGGAAACTTTTAGATATCTAGAAAGCTACGTACTTGTGTTTTAGGAAAGGGAGAACAGGGTAGTTCCCAATAAAAACACAATTTTTAAGAATATTAGAATCTGTATTAATATAGACATTAAACATAACAATAATTTTATACTGTACATTAATTGGACTTCTGATTTTTATTATGTTATTTAGTTATGAAATGTAAATTACCAATTAAATATTTCATATGTAAACAAATATGAAGGAGTCAAAACAAATATACATATTTTTTTAAATAATAATAATAGGTTAATTACCTTATATATCATCCGTCAACAATCCAACATTCTCGTTGACCAACATAACGATTCGCTGTACTATAATGTACCTTTATATGTCTTAGTGTTTCGGTTTTTGTAATAATTTTAATCTGTTTATTTTTTTCGTGTTTGTAATCTTGATATATGTGACAAATGTTTTAAAAGTGCCAAATGTGTAAAGAAGACGATGCCAGAACAGGCGGAAAGTAAGGAACATAATAAGGATCTGAAGATGACGGTATTCTGGCTTCATCAGTCTGGTCGTCTACATTCAGTAAGACAAACAGGCAATCTTCAACTGGGCTCAAGATCAAATCACGCAGCTTCTCACGATTACACACCTAACTTTCAAAAAGTACTCACACGTAAAAGCATATTTTAGAAGTTGGAAGTTGGTACCAACCTATGAAATCTAAATGTATTGAATTGGACATAGATAAAAAACTGTGAAGTTTTCTCTTTAAAACCATATACTATACATTTTAGGGATATATTGAATAAGACTGTAAGAATCGATTCTAATCAGGCTTGCATATTGGCTAAATCTATGACCAATTACAAGCTTTCACCGTAAATCCTGTAGAACAGCTGTTTTCAAAGAACATGTGATTTGAAGACACCATTTTAAAGAGAATCGTCTGCTGAATTCAATGCTGTTATCTTCTTCATAAATGACTTCTGTGAGGAGCTGCAGACCGTTGAAAATAAGACAAAGTCTTGACAGTATACGGGGTTCATTGATGCGTGAATCACAGCTAATTTGTGTACTAAAATTTTGAAATGGTGATTACGTATGTAAATATACGTTTTACAAAAAAGTTTTAAATACAAAAATTAAAGTTTAATTGATTAGCTTTCCAACAGTGCCAATTTTATTAAGATTGGATGATTTTAAGTGTATTAAATATCGGAATGTGCAAATTTATGCAAATTCTCGCTATTGATCGAGCTTGTTGCGATCTTGGACGTTCCACTAGTTCCCCCCCGTGGATCTGCGCCTGATTCCCACACGAATCTAATTTAATATGTTTATAAGGACAATCACTAATGGACCTAAGGGCTATAGGAAGGAACTTTGTTTTAGATATGTTAAGGGTTAAAACATTTTGATTAAACCATTTTTCACTACCAACAAATCCTTTACAACCTTCTCTTGTACTTCTTCCCAATTATTACCCTCGAATAAAATGGCCGTATCATCCGCAAATAGGTAAAAGTTCCCATCAATATTGATTTTAGACAAATTATTTATATAAATCAAAAACAGAATAGGTCCTAATGTTGACTCCTGGATGACGCCATACATAGGCGTAACCAGGACGACCGTATGGGGGGGGGTTACAACAACCGGGGGATCTCGTCCTATAACCGGCAAATCGCACGTTTGGTGCGATCACTCCCGGCTACGACAATACATTTGTAACGAGTGATTGTATCGAATATTTGATCCATTAAAAATCTTCCAATCTCAAAAAGACAAACACCATTGGAAAGGTAATGTTTCAAACTTTCATTTTTATATTTACAATTTCTTTCTAAAACGTATATTTACATACGTAACCATCGTTTTAGTTTTGAGTTTTCTAAAAGCAAATGTCACGCGAATGAAGTACGCCGAAATGACCGTTAATTTCCATTTCTATGCCCCCCCCCCTACAGCCCGGCCAGTATTTTTTCTGAGTTATATCTATATACTGATGGATGCATTACACTTTCCCCTATCTAAAACTGCCATCCAATCAAAACTCTGACAAATAGTTCTAAAGTTGTGGGGCGTTTTGTAGACCCTTGCAATTGGTCAGTTTTCCAACCAATAAACAGCCTTACTAATTACACGTGATATCTGTGTGAAAAAAGTATATTTTTAGACATATTTTGATATGTATGTGTAGAGAATGCTTCAAGCTAATATTTCCGATGAACCAAATATGTTTTGCTCGAAAGGTTTGTTATCTATGAGCGTGGGAATGAGATTGACGTTCTCAAACCAAGGCTGTAATTTCAAATTAACGGTTATTCCCCATGCAGCTTCATATCCGACCTTTGTATACCAAACATGAGTGGGATGTTTCTATATTTCTCCTCGCTTTTGTTATTCAAATAATTCTAAGTCAAAAACTTTTATGAAAATATAATTTACTAGTATACAGTTCAATTCTTTGATTTATTCTCTACACTTTGTCCTAAATTACGTTTCAAACTTGGCATAGTTTTCAAGTTTTGATAGCAGTCTTGTAGTAGGAACATAAAAACTGGTGTTTTCAAAATAAGAAATTTGAAATTGATAAATATTTTTATACAGTTCCATTAAGAACTAAATTACAAAACTTTTTTACATTTATGGAAAAAAAAAAAAAAAAATGTTTACTACTTTTTAAGTAGATTAAAGTTGACTTTTACCTTTCGTAACTGAACATTGTTTGCTTCTTGAGCTAATAACTTTGTAAATTTTACATCTATCATTTTTTTACTAGCATATATAAGCATATATAAATTCTTTGAACCTTTCTCTACAAAAAAACTGTGGAACACTTTTGGATTATGGTTCATTTACTATTTTTGGCGATTTAAAAAAAAAATGTTTGAAAACGCGGCAAACGCCAAACAATCCATTTTTGTTAACATTGCCGGTTCTAGGGTTAAATTAAGATGCAAAATATCACGTTTTAGGCTTCCCAAAAGTACTTTAAAACGATTTAGGTATGTATAACTTTCCACTTCTAATTATGATTCGGGCCTACTTTAGAATAATTTAGAATAGCAACCATGACTCATCCCCCGCCAAATATTTCCGTGCGATGCCTCTAACCTCATAGGCTTGGAACACACGGCATTTTTTTTTTGCCGACTGTGGATTAGTTACCGTCCCCGCTCATAAAACTCCTCATTGGGATTCATTAAACTGAAGTGTCTAGTTCATTAATCACGAAGTGTGTTATGCAATGTATTATTTCTTTTAATGTTTTATTGATATGAACAGAGAACAACTCTCGCTTTATTGTTATTAGGCCTACATCGCCGATTGAAAAGGAAGCAAAAATACTTATTTTCGTTCGTCCAATCAATAAATAAAAGAAGAGAAGATTTTGGAGCATTCTACACTGTGTTTCCCGATTTGAGGAACTAGAAGAAACATTTTTCAATTATTTAAGAATGTCGGTTTCGTCGTTTGTCGAACTTCACATGCGGCTGAAGGTTAATATTCTACGAAAAAAAATACTAAAACAAGGAAAATTGGCGTGTCGTTTATTTTTCCGACGAATGTGTATGCTCTAATACTCTCCTTCGCGCCAGTGTTGGTATGAAGGCGACGGCAAATAATCTGTGGCGGAAAACGCTGTGTGCTGCCTTTAGATCACTATACTTTGATGCACTACACTGCATCTATATAAAATAAAGTGTCAGTGCCCAATTCAACCAAAGATAATGTCAGCAATATATTGATAATTTATTGTAGCTTAACATTTGCATAGGTGTTGAAAACAAGTTAGGTACCTATTTTAATATAAACAAAGTCCGAAATATTTTTGCAATGGGGGGTTATAACCCCCCCCCCCCCTTGGTTACGCCTATGACGCCATATTCCACAGGCTGAGGTTCACTATTTACTCCAAACACTGACAAAATTTATTTCCTGTTCGACAAATAGCTTTTGAACCATGAGTACGCATTACCACAAAACCCGATTAATCCCTATTTATTACGTAATATTTGTTTATCTACCGAATCGAAAGCTTTAGCTAAATCCAAGAAAACTATAATAATTTTCTTATTCCGTTGATGCCTTCATTAATATTTTTATTTAAATCAAATAAAGTATTTGAAATATTGATGTCCCTTCTAAATCCACACTGGCACACAGACAAGAGATTATTAGTATTTAAGTATGACGCTAATTGATCTTTTACAATTTTTCCAGTTATTTTAGAAAACACGCTCAGCATAGAGATAGGATGAAAATTACCGAATTCCGTCAAATCTCCAGCCTTTGTTTATATTATGATAAACTCGAATCAATCCTTAAGTTTATTTTATAATGAAGCAGTTTTACAAGAAAATTACAATTGCTTTTTAAAAGTGATGCTGACACCCCATCATACCCAGGAGCAGATCCACCTCGAAGTCTGCTGATATTCTGCAAAATGGTCTTTCAAATAATAGCATTGTGTTTCGACTTAACAAAATAAAAGATAAAAATTCCTACCAGGTCTCCAAAATGGCCAAAAATATGTCTGCAAAAGTCATTTATGGTATATGGTTCACATAAACAATGCAATTCATATCTTTGTGAATATAAATACTAAGGGGTATATATTCATATCTATGTTGTGAGAGCGATTGGTTATATCAGTACCATGTCATGGCGTACTTAGCAATGTGAAATTATTAAAATTATGTTTAAGTAATTGACCTTTTATCCTTGATTATATCATTATGAGATTACTACCATATTGCAGTTCTTTTGTTTTGTAAGTTGTAGTTTCATAATTTTGTAATATTTTATTTTTGTTTTAATAAATATATTTTTTTAGGTCTTTAGGTTGTAACCTCAACTGCTGTAAGTGTTAAGTAGTCACTCACTATTTCAATCTAAAATGACAGCAAACTTCAAACAGTACAGGAAGATACTTCAATTAATTAAGCTTTATACTGTGTTTAAATTCATTGTACAACATCCTGATTCATGATGTAAGAAAACAAAATTTACATATTTTCAAAACTACTATGACAGTTTTAAAACAAAAGTTTCAATTATATAGTTATTCAAATTTAATTAGTCAAGCTTTACACAAAATGTTTGTTTACTAAATAAGGTCGTTTTTCACAATTTCCAACAAAAATTTATAAAATGTTAAACATTTTTCAAATAGGTTGATGCATTTTACATCGTTATCATTTGTATTTTTCATCACCTATATTTAAATTCCTCATTTTCAATTTAAGAATAATTCAAGATTATTTAATAAATACCATACATAAATATTAATTTATTTTATACATACCTACTTAAATGGATTTGATTTTCAGTATGTTGATATTGCTCTGTCCTGTTTGGTAACTCTGCACCCAAGTTTATAAAAAAATATTAGAAATCGCTCAAGGCGAATACAGAAAGATCCATTGTTGTACTGAACTCAAAAGTTTATCATGTTATTAACCAACCAAATCAATATTAATTTGCGACATTAAGATAACAATATTTATGGACACCAAAAAAATCATGATATGTATTTACTAATTATACCAGTTTTGTAAAACTCTCAAGTAGTCTAAAGTAAATGCATTTCATACAAGTGATAGTGATCGTGATGATGTGTTTTTAATTACGGCGCATCACTTAGTTGATTTTCAATTTTAAAGGTTTATTTCTGATTTGCACTACACCCCCTAATTGGCGTGTATTTACTCTTCCAGGTACATTGTTTTTGATTTTGCATTGAAGTATTGTTTTTTGAAAAAAACATATTTATTGTATTGTGTTTAGAAGTAAACTAATAAATGCCTGCTTTTAGTGACAAAAAGATGGTGATTACATATTGGGGATGCATTGAAGTAGGATTTTGTACCTTTTAAGATTACAAAAAATATTAAAATTGTTTATTTATTTTGCAGCTAGGAGACAACTTTGTACTTTGTATTAGCCTTGTCATTACATTAATTCATTCTTTTCCTTTTAAAATTACTTCCAATAATTTATATCAAATGTATAAGAAATAAAAAACCCTCATCATTCAACAGATGGAAGAATAAATATTATTCAATTATTCAAATTATTCAATTATTATTTAAATTATTTTATAGAATAAATAATGCCTTACTTTAAGTACTTCAATATTTTATTTTTAAAGACCTTTTCGTATGTTACCGTTGTAAGTAGAAGACAATTGTTTAGGATGGCCCCAAAAATTGCTGCTGAATTGGAAATTTGAGAAAACCTATTTTTTGGTACAGTTGAACAAGAAACAAACTTCAAGGAGCCTCTAATGTGTTAAGCAAATTTACTTAAAATTAAGCAAAATCAACCCATATAAATGTTAAGAATCTGAAGTTTGAACACTGCCTACAGGTGGTAATAAATACACTTCCAATCTCATGTGCAAAAATGCTAAGTACTTGGGAATGAATCTTGATGCCAAACTTAATTTGAAAGAGCATCTAAAAAAAATAACAAAAGTTAAATTTAAAATTTAGAAAAATGTACCGGCTTTTATGGAGGTGTTCTCAATTGTCAATTCATAATAAATTGTTGGTGTATTGGCAGTTGTTGAATCCTGTCAAATATTTATATAATTCAGACTTTCCAAAACAAAATACTTCATTGCTTATTTAAGGGTCTGCTGTAGTGGTGGCCATCTTGGATTTTTATCTCTTAAGAGCAATGTTAAATTTATTTCGTTTATTTTTTATCATAAAATTTGTTTCAAGATCTCATTTTAACCACAGTGACAATATGCATCCGTTTTGCATTTCACATTTTTTAAAATCCCGTTCATTTGTCATGTAATTGGCATTTTTTAAGTACCAAGTTTGAACTTTTTTCCATTAAAAAATTATTAATTAAAAGTGAATCGCAAGCCGGATCCACAATTTTATAAAGAATATTTTTTGTTTTTCAATACTCGATTACAAAAGATGGATTTATAAAAAGGTTTTAAATGAGGCAATATCAAATCATTCAGCTACAAGAAATTGCACTGTTTATATACGACTATAGGGTGAAGTGCTGGAGTCGTCGGTTGCTTTCTCTTTTACTGGAACAGACCCTTAATGCGCAATGGTATGTAAGGAATGACAACAAACATAAATATTTTAAGGTTGAACTCATTAGCAAAAAAATTACTAAACACAGCCTACAAATTTCTCAGTATGTTTAGCATATCCTGATATATGCCGACTGTTGGGCAGTGACAATGCACTTAGACATTTATGAAAGAATTAAGCTATTGGATTTGATAGATTAGATTTTACTAAGATATGTTTATTATTGGGAGTAGTCAATGGGATAAATCTCATAAAAAGATGTCTTGTATGATCTGTAAATTGCTAGATGAGTAACTAAATTCAGTTGTAATGTCTAATAAAAAAATATATTTATTAATACAGTATAAAATTATTTAAAAAATCATTCAAGGATTTGTTGTTATAAAGCACAAATTTGATTGAGCTTTTTAAGTTATGTTTTTAAAATTAAAAGTTTTTGTAATTATATATAAACCAAATAGATTTTGTGCCTCCATTTTCGTTAGGATCGTCAATAAAATATTTCATGAGAGCCATTCATTTTGTCTGTTATGCATTTTAATTTAATATGTCATCGAGTTGCAGGTTCCCATTTGTAAATTTTGAGTACCCCTATAATCTCCATTTTTTTAAGAGGGATAAAATTCCAAAAAGAAGAAGCCTAGCAATGGGTTCTCCCTTGTCGGGCATCTTGTCTGAAATCTTTCTCAATTATATCGAAAACCAACACATATTTTCTGAGTCAAACCACCATAGAAACAGAATAACTTTTGACTACCGGTATGTGGATGACATCATCATTTTGTTCAACGGTACTTCTAGACAATTGCAACTCCTCAAAAACTATATAAATGGTATACACCCTAATTTAACATTCACACTGGAAATGGAAACAGTAAACACACTCAACTACCTGGACTTAACAATTAAAAAATGCAACAACCAACTTTCTTTCGGTATATATAGGAAACCTACATCCACCGACCAGACAATACATGCATCTTCACATCATCCATATTCTCAAAAAATGGCAGCATATAACAGCTTTATACACCGCCTTTTAACTGTGCCAATGCAACCAGATGAATATTACCAAGAAGTTAATATAATTAAACACATAGCTGTCGCTAACGGTTATAAAAGCTCAATCGTCGACAAACTCATTAAAAGACACAAGAACAAGACCCCAAAGTTAACAAAAGAACAACGGAAAACTAAGTACATATCTTGTGAATTTGGCAACAAATTGAATTACACGCTAAAAAATGAAATGGGGAAAAGTAACATCAAGGTTACATTTAGGACTGGCAACAAACTTGAGTCGAAACTTAAACCTCCTAACCGAAACTTAAGGGACAAAAAAGATAAAACTGGCATATACAAAATTACTTGTGATGATTGCCCAAGCTTCTACATCGGCCAAACAGGGCGCCCTTTCAAAAAACGATTCAAGGAGCATTTACCAACCACTAAAGGAAAACCTAAGACATCGAGATACGCTGAACACCTCATTGATAACTGCCATAATTACTCCAACATAGACAATAATATGGAAATCTTACACACATGCAGTAAGGGACGTTACATGAGCGCCTTGGAGGAGTTCGAGATTTATAAAGCATTCAAACAAGAACCTAAAAACATATTAAATGAACAACTTTCGTACTCCTCCAATACCTTATATGACAGCGTAATCAAAATGCAAATAAAGGAACCTGCGACTCAAGGTTAGATAACGATATCAATTTGACAATAATTAGCCAGTCGCGAACCGTTCGCCGTCAAGTGCGTATTAACTAATAATTCACATGTCTAACTTTTAACTGTATAGTCAATGTATATAATGTGTGTTTGTGTAAGTGTTTGTAATGTTCGTGAAATGTAATAACAGTGCTTCTTAAACCATAACGAAATCCTAATGGAACGAATATAACCTTAATGATCTGATGATGGGCTCACGCAGCCTGAAACCTAGGTAATCATTTTACCAACAATGGATTAGTGACGTACCAAATAAAAGGTAACAATAAATTTATTACAAATTTCTACTAATCCGTAGGCTAAAATGCCAAAAATGGCAAAATTGAAAAAAACAAAAAACAAAAAAAAACATTATTTTGTTTTTGTAATTATCTGATAATTATGTCAAGCCCTGTAGTGTTATGTCAATTGACCATATATATATAAAATTGTTATGACTAATCTCCTACTTCCATCTACCCTTTGTGCTCACAAAAAAAACCAATCCCCCCCCCCCCCCCCCACAAATAAGGTTACAGCAAACTAATAACAAATAACTTAATTACAACAAATGTAAATGGAACTTTTCTTTTTGTACGGCATTTGTCAATGCACCAAGGCCACCCACTTGGTTCAGTTGGTTGAAAATGATTATAATTAATCATTACTCTTATACCTTAAAGTTAATTGGGTGCTACTTACTTTTCAGTAAGCCTGTAGTTGTACAATACTTAAGAAATTTACAGGCCTAAATTTTAGGGTTTAATGCTGAGATAAATACTATAAAAATTTACTACTAAGAACTGTTTTGAACCTGAACACCCCAGAACCGTGAAGAAAACTAATCTCAAGGAAATTATACCACACATAGACAAACTGTAACAGATCAGAAGTGCCAAGGAGGAAAGGAATTGTAGCTCAAGTTGTGAGAATTTTTGGAAGATTTTGTATGTGTCTTAAATATTAGGAAAAAAAAAACATATTTAAAATCCAACATGATTGAAATTTAAACAGTGTTTGTGCTAGAAGATGTGCACAATGTTATGTTTTACGTCCCAGTAGTATGCCCATTTCGTCATTACTCATGTTACTCTGGCTCTTCCCATTGCACCATCATTGAAAGTAACAACTGTATCTAATACTCCAATTTTCAATGAGTTTAACCCTACAAAATTAGTTTTAGGAACTATAGACCAAATTACATTATTTAAACTCTCATTGGGATTTTGAGTTCTCCTGTTAGAGAGTAAGTCCTTGTCTGATACATTTTTGAATATGGGTTTAATTGTTTCCATGTCAACGGTTGGCAGGGAATTCCTATGGTCATACTGTTCCTTAGAAGAACCTAATGCCGCCTGATTATAAAACTTACACCTGCTGTCTTCTCCGGTAGGGCACAAACCATGATTAGTATCATCATTTTTTGATATTTTATGAAAGTAGATTGACCAAATTTCTTTAGGAATTTTTTTCAATATCTCCAACAATCCTTCTAATGCAAGGCCAAAATAATTTTGAAGTTTATCTACTTCCATATCAGTCTTCCCTTCCCTACCAATACCTTTCCATCAGCTAACTTCGCTCCTTTCATTTTATTTTTTAACTGTCTCAACAAACAACAGATAAACATCAGC
This sequence comes from Philaenus spumarius, assembly GCA_018207615.1. Lineage (NCBI taxonomy): Eukaryota > Metazoa > Arthropoda > Insecta > Hemiptera > Aphrophoridae > Philaenus > Philaenus spumarius. The sequence continues at coordinate 479,474 of JAGFPH010000147.1, forward strand.
TGTCTGCTATAGTAATATCTTCAGCACAGTAATTCCAACATTACTAATGAAATAAACATAAGGTTATACAGCACAGAAGTATATCTACGATCTAGGATATAAAATAACATAACATAAAAAGTCAGACAAAAGTTTGAGAGTAGGACATCAGATTTAGTTATATTAGAACCAGAAATTCTCATGCATGCTCACAGAAAATAGTTGATTAAAATTATTTTCAGCATTATTTTATGCATGCGTTATATCAACGTGTTCAGAAAAATGCAGAGAATCAGAAAATGTAATAATAAAAAATTTGATTTTATTAAGGTTTTCATTGACGTCTTAAGGTGGATTTGTACACTGAGAGGTTGGGGAATGGGGAGGGGGTACAATTAAATGAAAGCTACAATGACAAAATAATAAAAAATGTCTTATGAATCGTCACACAAGAATGATTGACACAAGATAAATTGGCAATAATAATTAATGAGTATAACTTCAAAGACAAGGGTTTAACAAAACATACTTTATTATCAGTATAAACTTACATCTAATTCAAATTTTCCTACAATTATTGCACTTATTCTAAAAATATACACATGTATTTAAAAAAAGGATATATTTACAATATTAAAATAATTGGGAAATAAAAATCAAGACTAATAAAAAATATTTATTTGCTTGATTAGCCAATTAGAAAGATCAAGTTTATTAATATTTTAAATAATACTGACCTTATGACATTAATAATTACTGTTACACAATCTTGTAAGTGTTTGTAAGTGGAAATGATCAATAACAATTCTTTGTTTCTGATATTGAAGAAACTAGTATCTTGTTACTAATTGCATAGAGAGCTTGTCAACCAAAATGTTTGCAAAATGTTTAATATACATTAATTATTTCACAAATACAATATTATGTTAATATTTAGTTAATACCATTTCAGTTTAAAACATATTCATAAGAATTATGGCAAGAAGAAGAAGGTTGACTAAATTATGGTATTAAAAGTAATTTTTTCAATAGATGTAATAATAAAAGATGGAACTACTTTTCTAATTTACATAATTTATAATAAAAAATATGCAAATTATTGTGTTTAACAGAGCAATATTTGAATCAAATTTAGTCTTTCTACAGTTAAAAAAAATCATATCACATTTTTTTTACTATCGCCACAAGACTACAAAACTTAACGCAAATCATACTTAAGTGGTAAATTTATTTTAATCTTTGAGCAATATATATGTATGGCTCTTTTTACACTTGCTCATTAATTTAAATGAATATAAATAGAATCATGGTTTTTAAATTTTTGTACAAAATAAAATATTCCGTTTGCTTTACCAATTTAAAACAAATTATTTAGCTGTTGTTCTTGTTTTTTTGGCTGCGGTTGTTCTACTGAATTCTTCTCCAACAGGTTCATAGCCATCATATTCAGAAGCAGTTCCTGCATCATCGTAGTATGCATAATCATAAGAAACATCCTTTTCCTTTTTAGGCTTAGAAGTTGGTCCAGCCTCAGCGGGTTTGCTGAAAGGTCTAGGTTTTGGTGGAGCGGTTGTAGATTGGGCGTAGTAAGAATTACCTCTGTTTGTAGTTGGAGCTACTGTACTTGGAGATTGATTATAAGATGTTTCTTGGTACTGTTTTGTTTGATAAAATTTTGATGTAGGTTTCTGTGTAGTTGTAGAAGGAGCTGTGTTGAAATTATAACTTGCTGTTAGTGTGGTGTTGAATCCTGCTGGCTTTTGATAGTTTTTGGTAAAAGTATTCAAATCACTTGGTCTAATATTCGAACTGGGTGCCGTTTTCAAAGATTCTCCTTGACTAGGTTCATCATATTTGTCTGCATTTTGATAAGAGTTGTACGCGTCATAACTGGCTTTATTTGTTTGTGCATTTTGTGTATTGTATTGGTTGTTACCTGCAGTTGATTTTGACTGACCGTTATTTCTTGATATTTTTTCATAGTAATTTTGGAAAGGGGCGCCATCAGTTGTTGGGTATTCTGTTGATTTTTCAGTTTGATAGTAATTTTGTGTCGATGTTTTGTAGTAATTGTCGTAATTCACGGTTGTTTGTTTTTGGTTATTGTAGTTTTGATAATAATTCTGTTTGAAAGTTGTAGCATCATAGTAATTTTCTGTACTCGGTGAGTTGTAGTTCTGATATGTGTTGGCATTTTGGTTTTGATAGTTGTAGTTTGGAGCAATTGTAGTTGATGGTTGGTTGTTGTATTGTACTGGTGCAACAGTAGATGATTGTGTTTGTTGGTAGTTGACTTGTGCTGCCTGATTGTTAGTTCTGAAGCTATTAAATGGAGCCTTAGTTGATGTTGGAGTTTGATAATAGTTAGATTGTGATGATACTTGATTATTATTTGTGTTAGTTTTAAAGCTATTAAAAGGAGCAGGTGATGATGTTTGGTAGTTATTTACTTGGGATGATCCTTGATTATAATTTGTGTTAGTTTTAAAGCTGTTAAAAGGAGCAGGTGATGATGTTTGGTAGTTATTTACTTGTGGTGACCCTTGGTTATAATTTGAGTTTCCATTATTTTTATAATTATATGTTGTGGTTTCTTGGTAATAATCTGTAGATTCAGTTTTTTTGTTAAAGGCATTATAGTTTTGATTTCCTCTGCTCTTGAAGCTGTTGAACCCTTGTGTGGTTGTTGTTGGTTGCTGAACAGTTTGATCTTGAGTAGTTTGACTTGATCGACCAGAGAAGTTATTGTTGTAGGTTCTTGCAGGTTGTGCTGTTGTCTCGTAGTTTTGGTTATTAAATGTCGTAGGACGATTTCTTTGAACCGTGTTGTAACGGTTCTTTTGGCCATTGTAGGATGTGGTTGGTACAGTGGTTGTATATGTCTCTGTGCTTGGAGGAATTGTAGGTGCATTTGCTATGGGTCGTTTTCCTGTTAATAATTTACGCACATTGTTCTTAGGCTTCTTCTTCTGGTTCTTAACAAGGTCTTGTTCACGTGGTTTTTGAGCGACATAGTCATCTTCAGGATCTTCTTTTCCTTGGTTTCTGTTAAAAAAGTTTCCTGAACTGCTGCCCCTATAAATGACAATATGCATTCAATTAAAAACACATGACTGATAATTTAATGTTAATAATTACATATCATATTTGTTTGCTGTTATCACATTATATTATACATTGTAATAAAGAATTTGTTACGATACAATGTATTAGTTTTAAATGGAGATTTTGATAAATGGTTCTGATAAGGTTAAGCATATTTTTCTAAAAGACTTTAGATAAAATTGATTTATTTTTGTTTTTGAACAAAAATTATTTCTGTGTAGCAACATTAGAAATATATAATAATAACAAATACTCATTAATGAAATACAATTAAAACTCAACAAAATGTAAAAGTCAAGTTTTTAACAACAAACTAAACACCATACAATTATAAAACATATTACATATTAATACAGAGAGTAAATTATAGACATTCAACATTTATTTGGAATTAAAACAGAGTGAGGTAAGGAAACCTCAATCCATTGATTTAAATTTGTTTTTTGTGTAAATTTTTTAAGACTGTAGGAGTTTATTAAATAAGACAATTCTAGCTTGCGTAGAGAGCTAGACTTTTATAGATGTTCAATCTATGCTCATCACATCTAAAGTTTCTCTTGTTTTGTGTGTTATAAGAATGATAGTTTATATTTTGAGATATATACTCAACCTTTTAACTAGATGTTACTTACAATTTCCTCACAAAATAATCCCTCAATTTTAATTAAGGTAGTTACACCGTGATATGCCAATTTCAACAAAAAACTTTTACAGTATTTTTACAAATTTCTCTATGTTTGTCCAAGACAGTTTACTGTCTATAATCTATAATTAGACCCAACAAACACGCCAATTTAACTTCATCTACAAAGACACCATTTAAAACATGTTAGGGTGATCACTTTGTGACCTAATTTTCATATAAAAAAAAAAAATGCAATTAGTCTTACTAGATTTGTTTTAGGATATATTGAATGAAAATATTGATTTGCTGCGTTCACCTGGGCAAAATCTTACTGTTCGATTTCAGACAAGATCTTGCCACAAATATTATGGTTTGTGTCATCTGCAAAATGAATGACACCAAAAATATTATATAAAGTTATAGATAATACAAATAATGTAGGACCAAGAAAAGATCTCTGAACAATATTCTAAATTCAAGAATCAACCCCAGCCACATCAACATCCTCTTTTTCATATATGATTTAATCAAATTCAAAAGGATACCCCTTATATTTTCAAAATTTAAAAATTTTTGAAAAGTATTTGGAAGTATAACAATAAAAAGGCTTTAATAATAATGTTGAAAATGCAACCATACATTTGTGTGTCAAAAAATGCTTTCAAAATGTCATTATATACAGTATTGGATAATTTATTTATATTCATAATTAACTCTTATATTGCTATGATTTACTTGTGAAACAAAATTTTAGAAAACCATTTTAAGCTTTTTCTTTTTTATTTGTGGTAATAAAAATAATATAGGACCAAGAACCAATCCCTGGGGATTTCAAATTTAAGAATCATACCACTAGATAAAACTCGCCACTTCAACTTGCTGAATGCTCTTTTTCATGTATGATTTAATAAAATTTAAAGGAATACCCCTCATATACAATCATTCAACATTTTTGAAAATTAACTCAAATACCTCAACTGACACTAACTTAAGCATTTGTTTGTAAAAAAGTCCTCTGTAAATGTCATTACACAAAAGAATTTCTATAATTGATTTGCATTCAACATTATTTAAATTAATTTCAAATATAAAAAAAAATATTACTATGATTCCATTGTCTGTCCAAATTTTATTAATTATTTCTGGTAAAATTTATTTAACACCTTTAACCAGTTATATTATTGCTACTTCTTGTTTTTATAAGTATAACAATGTTAATCCAACTGGAAAATTATTTTTTAAAATTATGTGTAAACACTGATTTTGAGTACTTAACACTATTTGGAAGTACTTGCCTAAGTAAGTCAGAAGCAGCTCGTCTGTCAGTGTCATAGAGGTACTGGTCATCTTCAGGTTCTGACACTGCATTGTTCACAGGACTGAGAGGTCGCCTAGACTTTTGTGGGCGGGGAGCAATGCTCGAAGGTCCTAGAGGTATTGGTGTAGCTTTACTTGGACCAAAATTGTTGCTGTCATGACCTGTAGGAACAGTTATATATTTATAGTAAAAAAAGTAAGTAATTATAACAAGTTTTTACAATAACTTAATTTTCTTTTTCTTAGTTACTTAAATAATAGACTTCAAACCTCTTACAGGCTAAGCTATACACAGTTATTTTTATAGATTTATTTAATAGTAATGTTAATGATTTTTGAGAGGGCCCACCCTCTAACTTGGCACAGGATGTTACAAGTGTTCAAAGTGAAGAAGAGGTGATGAGGGAAGTTTTCAGGAGAAGTGGAAAGATATTAAGAAACACTTCAACAGATAGTAAAAGGAGTACTAATACACAAGGGACCACTACTACAGTCAATAAACCGGCTGCTGAGTATATAGAAAAAGTAAACAGGGAGCTTATGGTCAAGGATTAGGAAGATGCTTTTAGGAAAAACAAAGGAGAGCTAGTTCCTCCTGTTGCAAATGAAGGAAGGAGCAAAAAAGTTAAACAAGACAGAACTCGCCTCGATTCAATTCACGGACAGTAAAACTTTTGCTGAACTGCTGGGAACAGTTTGACAGAGCATAAAACAAGAGGATTCTAAAACTAAAATCAATAATATCTGAAAGATGAGGAATGGAGGAGTCCTTATTGAGCTAGACTCAAATACTAAACATAGGGACTAGTTTAGCTTTGAAAGGCGCGGTAGGAGACGTCTTGGTAATTCTGAACATGGAACAAAGGGAGATAGTAGAATTACTTACGGGAACTGGACGACCTGATAGCTCCTCAAGAGAAAGAACATGTGATCAGAAGAGAGTTACTGGTCATGGTTGGAGATATATAAATATATGTTTCTAAGACAAACAAAGATTCATTCAAGATTTCAATAGTAGTGATGGCAGCTGGAGAAGCAAGAGAACTTTTGAAGACTTTCTCGCTTTAGCATAGGATGGGCAAACTGCAGAGTAAGGAAAATAACCAGAGTTATCTGTTGCTTTAGGTGCTTGGGTTTTGGCCTGTATCAAGTTCCTGTGGGAGCACAGAAGGGAAGGAGGTGTGCTATAGATGCAGAGAAGAAGCTCACCAAATCCACTTTGTGAATGCACCACATTGAATTGTTTGTGCGGTGCAGAGCCCTTGGTTGGAGGTTTTGTGTGGATTGATGTAGAAGGCATTAAAATATATTACTGTTACTTTTTGCCGAATTAAAACACAAATTCTGTAAAATTGTTTGTAAATTTTTAAAATATTAATTTTATTTCTAGCTAAAATTTAAAAGAATATCCATAATATTGTATTTTGTAGTCAAATAATTTAGAACGAAAATAGTTGCTCATAGAAAAATATTGTTTCTAGTAGGTTTTCTCAGTTTATCTGTTTATCTAAAAAAAAATTGAAGAAATAATAACGTAAGCTCCCAAAAATGTACCACAAAAATTATGTTTTAATATGTTTTGCTTTATTTATTTAAATTGAGTTCTAGTACCTGTGATCAACAAAATTCGATATAAAAACAAGTTTTAGCAAAATCTTAAACATAAAAAAAAAACAATAGCAGTCATTTTAGATAAGTTTTGCATTGAAATCTTATAGTTTAATGGAAACAACGAGTCAAAGAACCAAAAACTAAGCTAATTAGGTTACAGATCACATTAAATTAGGATGACGCACAGAAACTTTTCTTTCAACGAATACAACCCAAATCTAATCTACATATAGATTAAGTATGAAGATGTGCACAATTTACATTACATTTTATTTTCTATGCACAAAAAACCCTGACTTTGCAACGATATAGAGGACAAATGTTAAAAATATAAACAGCTGTTTTTATTACAAAATAATGTTCTAATAATATAAATAATGTTTATTCAAGTAAATAAATAATTTTAACTTGGTATTGCTAACAGATGCACACCAAAGGGGCTTTGGGAGCTTAAGTCCCCCAATTAAAAATAAACTAAAAAAGACAAGTATCAACCAATAACTAAAAACTAGGTCAATATAAATGATGGTGCTATAATCCGCTTTTAAGATTTACTAGGAATCCTAATGCAGCTTCACCTGTTTGTTGTTAATTTAATGACAAATAGATTTGCTGTATGTACACGCAAAATAAAACGGATTTGGAAAGTTTTCAATTTTTCATTTTTTTTTGTATTCACAAAAACAGAAGGACACTCTTAGGAGCCAAAATATCAAATGACAACATTAACACTTTTTAACCATCAAATTCAACGTTGTATGTTACATGTATCCTATGAGTGTGCAAGCCCTGTTTACACTGCTGTGTGTCTATGTTAGGCAGCCTCTGAACCCATCCAGTGAGAAACCGTACTATCTTTACTAGATCTAGTAGGTGTGGGTTTAGTTGTTGTTTAGGATCAAATCATATCTTAGAAACAATATGGGTAAAAAAAGACTTAGTGGGCTAGTAAGTTTGAATATACATCCTGGGATTGAAGTGGAAAGTAAAGAAGTTATTTCAGTTTTTACAAAATTTACAAGGAGGCTAGATTTTAAGCGTTGTAACAAATCTTAATTCCCATTTTTATATTATGTCATTTAATTTTAATTTCGTTACACAAATAATTTCATTTTAAAATGTTGAAATAGTTGTCTTCCCATTCAAGAAACGTTTTTCTTTAGTATTAGGATAGGACAAATCTTTTAATGTTTTCTGCTTCTGTCTAAATGTTCAATAATAACTAAGCTATTTATTTGTTTGTACCTGGATGATTAATATTTACATTATATCTGTGCCAAGGTTTTTTTTTATTTCATCATGACTAATTTTTTTGCATGTTCCATATATTGGTATTTGTGAAGCGATATATTGGTATTCATTATACATGTGAGTCGATTTTATACATTTCAAGTATTACAACTTTACAAAATAGTTTTATGATAAATATAAATAAATGTTTGAATTAAAGATTGAATTTCCCCAAGGGTAATTTAAAGCAATAAACATTTTGTTTCAAAAAATTTATTTATTTCAGTATTATGTGATATTTTGTGACTAAACTGGAAGCCCATATAATGTACGAAAAGAATTATTTTATTTTTAGGTGATAACCTCTCCAAATGACCAAAACTGTACTAGTTAATTTTGTCTACAAAACATTTTGTCTAAGCTAAAGAGCCTAGTACGTAGGCCTACGGTGAAGTGCATTCATTAGAAAATAATGTAAAAAGTATAACAAATGAAAACAAAGGCATTATGGTTATTTTTTAGATAAGCGATTTTTTAAAATTTAAAAACTACATACCATGTTCTTTTTACCAAGGGATAAAATAGCTAAAAATGCGTTTTAAGGGTAGAATACATTACGTTTGACATACCCAAGCGGTAAAGATCAAAGTTGTCACTGTAGTAAAGAGTAGCAGCCTCACAGTCGATGTTGAACCAATCATCACAAATTTGATTTTCTTGATCGAAGGAAGTATCGTTCGGGCACAAAAAGCGATAGTCTTGCACCTAGAAAAAAACCACACCCATTTTGTGCTTGTCTTATACATATTTGATTTGGTGATCATACACTTTAAAGCTACAAGAAAAGAAAAACACTTTTAAAGGTTTCCTAATTTGATTGTTTTTTGTAAATACGTGTACTATCAAAACTTAAAAAAAAAAACATAATTATTTTTCAACTAACATCTAATTTTTTTTATCGTCAAAAAGTCAATTCATTGTGAAATCATTTTTGTTATACATGTATTATTACCAGCTACGACTACCAGCTGAAGAAGTAAACACATCTATTCCTCTAACTTTAACTCGTATTTGAGTTAAAATTAGGATACCCTAACACCAGTTATATACGAGAGGTAGGCCCCCACGGACTCCTTCGTTTCGCAAAAAGGGCGGGTTTGACGTGAACTGCTGCCTGGACATGGGGTACAGAGGACCTCATAGTTTAGGTGCAGTGGGTCCCGGTGGTGGATCACACAAACCCCCTAATAATAATAATAATAATAATAATAACTAATAAAATTATAGCCCGAGACTGCCGACAAAATAAGGAAAGAAAATACCTCAAAATTTTAATTTTTAAACGTATATTAATAGAGTTGGTCTAATCTGATGTTTATGTAGGCTATTTACCCCGACTCCTGGAATCTTTACGCAAACATGGAACATCTGACAGTCGGTCTCTGGATCAGCATAGTAGCCTCCTACAACTTTGTCTGCACAAGAAAATGAAGTAATTATGTCGTTCATCTCATCTAAAGCATAGTTGGGTGGTTTCCTTTGAGCAAGTGTAAATGAACACCCTAGCACCAAACCTGTAACACAAATTGTATTTAGAAATGTTTTTTTCTTTCAAAATTTAATACTAACTTATATTGAATAATTTTATTTTAGACTCCGAGCACAATCATTGCTTTGTCTGAGATAAATTATGGTTGAATGTGTACATATTGGGTTCATCTAAAGATTGCCAAAATGTTGATCTTAAAGTATAAAAACAAAGTCACTTTAAGATATAAATGAAGGGATATTTTATAATGCCCTAGAGGTTCTACTCTATTAAATAATAAAAATAGATGCTGAACTTTTAACAACACGCTCAAGTTAACGATATAATGAGGTAGTTTGTTGTAGTTGTAGTCTATCGGTTTTTACTGTCTATTTAGTTTTCTTTCAGATCAGCCTAGTCTGAAAAAATGTTTCACATGGGTTCTCGAGTTTTATATTTTAAGCAGAGATCTGTATTGCACATTAGGTTTTGGTTATTATGAAAAATAAATTACACGTAGAAAAACTTAATTATTTAGTTTATTTCATACGCAATCTTCACGTACAAATTACGAGGATATTGAAGAAGAAACATTGACTCCAGCGGAGAGAGAGGGGGGGGGGGGGTAAGAGATAGAGAGAGAAGGAGGGAGAGAGAAAAACAGATATTGATTGAGTTAAAGTCTGTATTCAAGGTCAAATTAGGACCTTCAGGTTCTCTCTTACACCTATACACAATTATTATGGTTAAAGGCACTACACTAAAGCCTAAAAAAAAAATAATTTACTATTTAAAAAAATTACATAATAACGACAAAGAAAAACGTATATAAAAACGAGAAAGAGAGTGGATTTATTATGATCCAAAAAGACGCCTAACATCAAGTGCATCCGATTGTACATTGTGAGTAAGTTGAACTTCTAAATTTAATGGTAGAAAGTGAAAAATCAGGTACTTTACTAAATCAGTTATGTAAAAATGGTGGTAGATTGGCGACCAGGAATTTTTTAAAAGTAAACGTGTCTTAAGTTTTGTTTGTAACTAAGAAAATTATCATTTCACTACGATCTTTCAAGTTCTTTCATGCCGTTATATGTATGAAATCGATGGAAGATTCACAATTAGAGCAAAATATTTATAGAATCATTTTCATTCTTTGAGTCAAAAATCAACAAATTTTAAAAACTATATTTTGAATGAATTTGCATTTAATTAACATTTGGTGAGCAATTTGTAACCAGGTGCTTCAAATACATTATTAAAGTGAATTTTATCACACTTGATGGGATAAAACTTGAATAATTTATCCCAATGGCCCTTTTTTAAGTTTTCTGTCATTTCGGGTACATTTTGAAGTTGGTGCTCAAGTATTCCAAATGAAATATCTAAATATTTTGTGTCACTTTGTGGCTAAGAAAGCTTTATAATTTGAGATAGATATTTTGATTTATCTAAAACGGGTTTCTCGTAAAGATTTTTACTTTTCTATAAATGACAATCCGTAAGGAAATTTAAGAATTCTGAAAAAAACAAACATTATTATATAAAATAAAATAGAAACTATCTGTCCGGTGTGAAAATTTTGCAAGTTAGGAGTACTTACCTGATTTAATTTAGTTAGTTATGTTGTATATATAATGTAAACCATCTAACAACAGCTGTCATGTTAGTTAAACAGATTGTTAATAGACGGCGATTTCATTAGGAATCATATGAACTTTTATATGAAAGTTTTTTAATCATTTTTTTAAACAAAAACAATAATTTTTTGCTTGTTGTATATTTTTCATCAATAGCGGGGAACATAAGCTTTAAAATTATGTTTGAATCATTTATTTTGATGAAGAATTAAGGGAGATATGGCTTTCCCAAAAAAAAAAAAAAAAAAAAAAAAACACTTTTGAGAAATAATGTACAAGGATTTTGAAAACACTGTCAGTAATATTAATTTTAGAGTTAATAATGCCAATGATAATAAAGTTATCGAAAAATTTCCAAGTATGTATAAAAATATGTTTTAATTTTTCTACTTTCAGTTTAGTTTAAAAGACATGCATTCAAGAAAGTAATGATGTAAAATTTATGTTGAAACATGACTAATTACCTGCTTAATTCATTTTCTGAGGGACATGTAATTGCATTAAATAAGCCGTAAAACAATAAGCTTCGTTCTCATTCCCACGGACACTAACTCTCATTACAACACAGTTACTTCTCATATTTATTTTGTTTTGTTTTAATACATATTTTGTATCTGGTTATTGTTTAAATTTAGATACAATTTTACTGGAAACAATGTAAAGCAACCTTTTAACGACGAAAGTATAACTTAAGTTGTGATTTTTATGAATTGAATATAATTGGTATTGTATAAAAAGTAAAATTAAAGTTGTTCATAATTACAAATTAATACAGAGTTAAGATAGTCTGGTGTTACTTGTCAATGGTGTAATTTGAGCTGGCCTGAAAGAGTATTAAACTAAGCTAACAAAAGCTTAAATTCTACTTATGAAAAGAAAACTCTTATGACAATTAATTAAATATTTATGTGTTGTGAAAATTGTGTCATTTTATTATCAATTTAATGTATATACTGTTCATGTTTTTATTTTTACTGTAGCTTTAATCCTGGAGAAATGAAATATAGTGTATTTATAATTTTATTATTTGTACTATATTATTTTATTATTTCTTAAACCTTTTAACAGTAAACGTAGATGATATGCAAGTTATCATTATTGTCAAATAAAAAAACTCTAGGAAACGTCATAGTGGTTTTCTGTATAATTGTACCTCTGAAGATTCAAATAAATTAATTGTGCCTTAGAAAATATGATTAATGCTTTAGTTTTGGTTATTTTATTTCCTCCTTTACTAGCGAATATCCACAGGAAAAATGAGCTATTGCAGTGACTCTTATGGTAAAACCTAAGGTAGGGAATAGTAAATGGTCCCCAGAACACGTTTTGGGGTATCATTGGAAATTAAATATATAAATATGTGTTCGCACTCTGACGGCCGCATTTTAAGTCAGATTTGGTATACATGCTGGTTGTCTATGTCGTTCGGACTAGTTCGTTGGCCAAAAAAATCCAACAAGCGGAAGCACGTTTTTTTACAGGAAATAACTGTTTTTTGAGATTTTTCGTACTAGAATGAAACTTTTTGGGGGTTTTATCTAAAATAATAAATGTAGGATATTATTCTGTACATTTCGGTTTTTTACAAGACCTTGTAGCTCACTTGGCTCTCCCAAAATCGATCAACGTAAAATACCATAAAATTACACGGTTCAAATCCACGTGATGGATTTTACCTTAGGGGCATCCGCTGCGAGTGGATCGTAAGAGCGTGTGTCGACGCTAGAGGTTTAGGTACACAGTGTACACAAATGTACTAATATATTTCATACACACAAGCAGCTATTCAGAGCCTTCGTGAGTAGATCAATTTCTCAAATAGTTGGTTGAAACCCTAAAACATATAAACGTAATTTTGGAGATTCGCTCAAATCACGTTAGTGGTTCAGCTGCGTGGTCGAATTATTTAAATTTAATCAGAAAGTTGGTAGAATTAATAAATCAAACTTTATTGCTTTCATATGATGTAGTAAAAATACTTGTGACAAAAAATATAACTAAACTAAACAATAATTTAAAAAATAAATTGCAGGTAATGGCAGATAGAAAATGAGAAATATTTAAGTGGAATATAACCTCCATTTAAACCACTTGTACAAGTTTTACTTTTTCTTTTCCGTTTTCGACTTTCATTTTGTAAATCTGAGAAATTGTATACATACTGGAAGGCTATATAAAATCCGGTAATAAATTGTTGGTGCATTCTCAAAATGTCGTTAAGAATCACTTTTCACCGAAGTCATTTTTTGCTTACATTAAACTTATTATTACTTAATATAAATTACCAATTTAATTAGCTTGATCTGCCTTTAATTAAGTTAATAGCTAAAATTTTCCAAACCAGAGTGATTTATTTACAAAAAAATTAGCTTTTAAATACAATGATTGTGTTTCTTTATAAGAATAAGGTCAATGTCAAAGTTATTAATTTATTTGTAATGCCATCAATCTGATTCTATAGTTTTGGTTCATCATTTATTTATTGATTTGTATTTGTAAATGGACCAATGTGATTACTTTTATTCAAACTTAAAGTTTGATACAATATCCATCTAAACAGGAAACTAGGTAGATTTTCTAAAAAATAATAATGTAACAATTTTGTCAGAAATAATATTATCATTAAGTGGGGATACTAAAGTACATCAATCAATAGTTAACGTTACAAGAGAAAACGAATTATTACTTTGAATGTAGTTTAAGCTTATTTAATACAAAGAAACTTTGTTCGTTGCCTTTAATATTTACTAAAACCTGCTCTAATAATGTTTTAACACCTTTGACCAAATTGTACACAACAGTTCTGAATTAAAAAACCAAACAAGAAACAATAGTTTTATGAATTAAAAGAGGAAATGATAGCAACTTTATAAGCAATTACTGTTTAAATAATGGACAATCTTACAGGTAAACATGGTTGTCAGGTCGACCCATCTTCTTCTGGTGTTACGAGAAGAAAACTAACACCAACATATTACGCTTATACAAAGATTAAACTCACAGTTGTTTTGACTTTTAGTTTATTTTTTAAATACAAGTAAATTTACGAAACGCAGATTTATTTAAAACTGAAAATATGAGTAATTATAGAATTCAAATTCTAGAATAAATTGCTTCAAACGAATAGAAAAAATACTAGCTGAAACATATTTATCTGTCGCAATATCATAATTCTACCAAAAACGACTGTGTGGCCAGAAGTTCCTGTCAAGTCTTAAGGGTGTGCAATACCAGGATGAAACTGTTGTCTTCAATAAACTTATCGTTCTTCGAATTTTGAAGATAAAGTTTGTAATCGTTCACGAACATCTAAATTATAATTCGTAGTTGACAAAAATGTAAATTATATATTTTTATGAAAGATATTTGCTTACAAACAAGACGAAAAACATGATTTCCAGTCGAATCACTTGATAGCAGTAAAACATAATGGAGAATTTTGTTACTTATTAACTATAAATTGGAGCTTTCTGCAAATTTAAATGTCGTATGCACATAGCGGAAATTAAAAATAAGTAAGGCATTAGTAAAAACGAAATTGCATACAAGAGATATTCCAGTCGCTTTCGCGCGCTTTACCAATGTCATATTGTAGGCCAGCCTTCTCAAGCTTGGCTCCGTCCACTGAATTCTATGCTTTTACTCCAGTAATATTGCACACCATTAAATCATAAAATGTTTTAGTAGCAGTTTTATATATCGCCTAGTACGATTTTATAATATTTGTTCTATTCTGCAGCTTACATACTCATTGCGTTGCCGACTTGCTTTGGTATGGATACCAAACTACATTTATATTTCCATACCACGTTCCTACACTCGAAGGTAAATTTTCAAAGTCGAGTTAAACAACCGTATTTTAGGTATCTCTTATTCTTACTAGCTTTAAAATTTTGACTGGACCTCAAGTAGTGGCTCCGTGTAAATTAGCCAGTGCAAATACTGTGGCAGCGGACCTTAGCAGGCAAAAACGTGGCCGCATTTTAGTTAACAAAGTAAGTATAATATTAATTTTCGTGAATTCTAAAGCCATTTTGATATTGTGAACCTACAATTGTTTAGTAAATACACACTGCGGCTGCGAGAATTTTGTGGTTAAACAAAGCCGCATTTTTAAATAAAACCGTATAGATTCTTTTAAGAAAATAAAATTTTTCTAATTTTTGCTTTCTGGAATAATTTTTTAGTTTTTGACAAGTGAAAACCGACAAATTTCCAGCGTATGTAGACTGTGACAGCGAACTTGAAAGGACTAAACGCAGCTGCATTTCTAGATAATAAAATTAGTATGAAATTGAAAACTTAAGTATCGGGACTTGGAAGGGTAAAACGCAGCAGGGTTCCTAGATTTTTAAAATTTTTTTGTTCAATTATTGCTGTTAATAATGTTGTGTGAATAATAATAAAATGTAATTTGTAGAACAAACTTACCAATGGTGCATATTAGAAATATCTTCATGATGTAATACTTGTTGTTTCTGGAAAAGAATAATAAGTTACCATCAGAACACAATCGTTTTACGTTTTTTTATGGAAATATAAAACATAAACCTAAACTTTACTGAGTTCTAACATTGCAAAATCAGAAATGGCAACAAAAGTAATTTTATCTTGTACTTGGAAAATTTCAAGTAGAGATTTGGAGAGAATTCCATTCACTGTCAAAATTATGTCAAATTCCAACTGGTTGTGGGTTTAAAACAAGAGGAATATATATTATACACTTTTGCCAAAAGGCGGAGAGTGATAATGTTTTAACATTGTGTTCAACATAATAATTATGTTTGTTTGTATGTTAACACAAAATAAATCAAACAATCGGAAATAAAGAAATGATTAAATAATAATTTCGGTCAGTTCGGTGTGTTCCTATTCGGATAGATTATTTTAAATTAACAACACATAACAAAAATTGAATTAAAAATATCAATTAATGCAGCTTAGCTATAGTCGAGAAACGGTTATAATATAAGCAAGAATGACAAAGATGTTCAAAGCTCGAATAATGTTTTTTGTTTTTTAAATTAATAGTTTAAACACTAAAAAAGTTCATAAAAGATTTATTAATGTTAAACGAGAAAAAAATAAATTGGTGGTTTAAAGTTCATCAGACAATTGACGTTATTGAAGTTATATTTGAAAATAACGTTCAACATTTGTAGAATGAAACAATAAACGTTTGCAACAAATCAAGTGATAACTAGAAATTAATTCAAGTGCCAAGGATTATTTCCAAAATGTAACCTTAATCACATATATTATTTCTCAAGGCCATTTTTTTTGTCGGTACGCCATAACTTCCTTAATACTCTTTAAATTACATGAATGAGGCATCATTTTAAAGCTTTCCTTAACCGCTACACCGGAAAATATACAAAATACAATTATAAGAAAAAATAAAAAAATAAATAAAGAATCCGAAAGTAACAGTGATGTAAGATCAAGTAAGTTGTAGGGATATTTTCCTGGCGTTGGCAACACTGATGATAACAATACTAACAATGATACTAAGCTGAAGAGCTGTCGTTACGCCACTACATTGCTATTATTTCTCAAAGGTGTTTTTTTGTCGCCAAGCGAAATCTCCCTTAATTCTTCATCAAAATTAATTATTCAAACATCATTTTAAAGCTTATGTTCCTCGCTATTAACAAAAAATAGACAAACAGCTTAAAATTCACGTTTTAATAACAAACATTTATAAAAAAAACTTTTATATTATACTTTGTATGTTCCTAATGAAAGGCGCCATCTATAAACCATCTGTTTAACTAGCATGACAGCTGTTAGTTAGCTTGTTTACACTGTAAGATTGTATAGGGAAACAGTTATTTATAAACCAATGTAAATAAATAAACTTAATTAACTGAATTAAATCAACTTGTTAAATCAGGTAAATGTAGGCCTACTCCGAACTTGCGAAATATTCGCACGGGTCAGCTAGTTTAACGAATTAGAAATATAAACCAAACCTTCATCTGTAATCAAGTGTGTTGAAATGTATTAAGCTTTGGTTAGGTTTATCAGTTAGGGTTATGAAAAACTACATTCTAAAATGACTTGAGTGTTTTGATTTTCAAAACTTGACTCAATATGACTAACAACTAAACATTTATCATTTATACATATTATTTTTTCTTAGAAATTTTATACATCGCTCTTTTTTGTTGCTGTTAAACACTTTATGTCATTTATGTATTTCTAGAGAAGTGGGTAACATTCGTCTTCAAAGTCAATTGTTTTCATGTCCTCCGTATTACTAATTACACCATGTACTACACTAAATATTTCGAAAGGGTTCTTATTTTTTGTTATGTTTTGTGAATGACGAAAATATGCAGAGGTGCAGATTGGAGAAATTAAAGAGACATAATCTCAAAACGGACGAACGCGTTAAATAACGCTTACAATCAGCTGTTTTCAACATCACAGCACTTTCTGTTGCTACATTATTGGAAAGTAAAAAGATCTCGTATTTAGTCCAGACAACACTGAACATCAGCTCTAAGCGTTAAATAAAAGTTCAGTTATAACTAAACAGAACAACTTCATGGTTTTACGAGGTTTCAGAAACAAAGATGTAATGTATAAATAACAAGAGTCACGGATTGTAACAACAAATAGAGTCGTTAAAGATGCGCTTCGTGACAAAACAGCGGAGTACACAATGACAAACAATCGCCATGTATCATAAGCAAAGAGAAAGTTTTCCTCGTTTTGTTTTACTTTAGCTAAAGTAAGCACGAATCATTGATTCGCGTGAGATTTGTATCATTAGTATGGCTGCCGACTGATTAATATGCTTTTACTTCGTGAAGGGAGATTTCTTTTTCATATTTCAAAGGCAAGACCTTTGTTTACATTGTACGTTACACTTCAAAGAGTTCTTTATGTTTATCTGTTTTCTGTCTTTGTACTAGTTTGATATCAAAGGCCAAAGCTGCTAGTTTACTGATAAGTAATCAAATTTGGTACCTGACATAAAAACAACTACCTAAAAATGTGTACAATGATATGTTAAGATGTATTTGAAAATATTTGGTGATTTCGCCATACAGCTACATTAGTCAACCATTAAGAATGAACGTTGAAATTGATTCTAGTTGTGTACTTTCTTGTAATTTCTGTCAACATGTTAAAAAGATAAAAGTTGTCAACTTATTTCCTACGGACCAAATTTTCATTAGATTAATGTAAACGTATAGTGATTTTTTGTGTAATACCTTTTTGTTACTCAAATTACTAGACACTTATAATTTTTTTTAGTTTTAGCCAATAAAAACAAATGCACATATACTATATTTAGCTCTTTTTTAAGTTTATAAGTTATAATTTCATCAATTATTATTTGTATTTACTTCTATAAAACTTTAGAACACTAAACACCTTTCCATCGGAAAAAAAGAAGCTATTTATATTTTGTGTTGGTATAGTAGATCATAGAGTAAACATATAATATTCCAAATAAAAAGGTTTAAAAACTCCTGCAATCGTTCAGAATACAGTTTCAACTACAAGTAGCACTTTTTGCATACCTTACGCCGTACAGTAGAATGTACTGTATTGCAATACAACGAGATTCTATTCGTAATGCGAGGTTCACAAATACATTTTATTGATGCAAATTTGTTTTGCATTTTTATCTATAATATTATTCTAAGCAAAAAATATAAAATAAAATGAAAACGAAATTTCTTTGTTTTTGGATCTAAGAGTTCAAATTAAATAACTTCTTGTCCATTTGAAATAACTTTAATCGACATAAGTTTAAAAGTTTGATATGAATGATTTACATTAGTTCTGCAATAATTGAGAAAATGAGTTAAAAGCTAAATTTTTAAAAGGAAACATATCAAATTGTTATTTTGAATAAACAAGAATTGAAATTTAATTTTCATTTAAAATCTATAAATGTTAACTAAGGTTTTTTTTACAAATTTGTCTATACCTTCTCAACATGCAAATGTATTTGAAGTATAAAATAAATATACATCATATATTTTTTGCATGTGCATAATCAGGTATGAAACAAAATGTTAAACTGTGTAAATTATGTCGCAAAGTTGACCAATTTAAGTTAAGTTAAGTTTAGATTTAAGTTAAGTTTAGGTGGTTATTAATCTTGACTATTCCTACAGAACATACATCGAATTAATTTACTGTACATGTAAATAGTTTTTTTAGTTTTATTTTATTAATTTTGATATACTTGAGTTATTATTTGAATTTGTATTATTTTATAATAGTCTATATTATTTCTTCAAGTTTAGGAAAAACTAGGAATAGTTTGTTCTTTGAATTTAATTTTTCATATTCTTAAGTGACAAATATGGGTAAAGCCAATTATGTTACGACGAGTAAAATGAAGTCAGAATTTACATTATTTTCCTTTAAATTATCATTATGAAATTATCTATATATATAAAATCCAATGTCTGTCTGTCTGTCTTCTGTTTGTCCTTTTTGCGTTACCAAACCGTAAATTCGATTGCTTTGAAATTTTGCATAGTAACACAGGTTAACCCTGGGAAGGTTTTAGGCCATTTACCGAAGTCCTAAGACATTAGGGCTGTGTCCCACTGAACTTCAAAATTTCAATGTTAATCTTATGGAAGAAAAATTTCTTTTGATCTTATCAGGGGCACAAAAACAGCTGTTCGTATAAAAATCATAGCAACGCGTCATGTTTGTTTACTTTCATTACCACAGCAACATTACTGCAGAGTATTACCTTTTTGAGCTTACATTGACAAACTAAAAACAAACACAAACAAAAATCAACGAAAAATGCTTACTGTACTGTATTTTAATTCAATACAAACATTGGTTGTTACATACCTATTATATATAAAACAGCTGATTTGGATCAAAAACTGTACATAATTTTAGGTTAGGCCTACAATGAACCAAAACACTAATTGGGCTAATTAATAGAATCAGATTTTTTACAATTCTTCACAACTACCAGTTTTTTTTAGATTAGGTAAAAGCTAACAAAAGGTTTACTGTATTATCTATAAAGGTTTACAAACTATAAATCTAAATTTGTGTAGTATATTCTTAAGTGGCATAAAAATCATTTTTAAATTTGATTACTTAAGTCAATGGGATGAAATGGGATAACTACCCTTAAAATTAAATGAAGCACTAGCGAAGCTTTGTTGGGCCCACCAGTATTTGTATAAAATTAAACGTTTACAAAATTAAAGTCTTTGAAATTGAATCGTTTTTCGAATTATTCGCTGTGACATACTTGGAATAGTATTTAATATCTCGTTAGTAATCAAAATCCAATCCGGTATGTTGCCCACGTTTGTCATTTTCATATTGGTGGCTATTTTCAGACAGCCTTAAATGTTAAATAGGAATGAGCTATAGGATACCCGAAAATGCTTTTTAAATAAACTGTAGACTTTTTAAAATTATGACATTTTATAGCAATTCAAATACTAACAGTTTAAAGTTATTTAATTCTAAGAAACATTAAAAAGGAAAGGAGTTTGTCAAATTTAAAAAGGATTTCATATATGATCCACTTATTATTTAAAATATTAACGTTAATTTCAAGATGACGCATTCAAGAGGGTCAATACTAAATTACGGGCCGCCAAAGTGGTGTTAACAAACGGAAACAAAATTTCTGTGTAAATGGTTAGTATTTAAAACCTAGAGAAATTAATATTATTTCACACATTTCGGACTTTCATAAAAATAGTTTATGAAACAATATTTTATAAGATCAAATTTGACAATATATGGATTGATATTAAACACATAAAAAAATAATTGAATTATTGAATGTAGTTTTAACTTATAATCGTAGATTGGAGTAATTAACCAAGTAATGCTAGACGTTCCGAAACACGGCGTCTGATAATTAGGTCTACAGGTTTCTGTGTGAGAACTTGCGTCATTAACAGCAAGGTGTTTATCATCGAGAAAGTTATAGTATCTGGCTTTCCATGCAACAAGTTTAATTCAAGAAGTACAATGGACATTAATAGTTTAAATTTAAACCAAAAAAATGCAAATATTCACCACCAAGGTTTATGAAGTAGGAAAAACAATGTTACTATTAAAAAAATCGGCAAGTAAATTATACTAATAAAATGTTCACTTTAATCATTTTAGCAAACTTGTTAAAATTAAAAACTATTAAAGTTTTCTTTTAGGGTTGAAAAGAAAAAATCATAAATTGTGACTTTTAATGCGCTGGTATACCACATAGGATTTTAGTAGATTGATTATAGAATATATTTATTACACTTACGGAAATTTTAAACACAGTGCACATTTTGCTGAAATTAATCGAAATTCAATTTTCTTTCACACATAATTAAGGATTTTAGTACAATTTCGCATTAATGACCAAATACAATGAATGCATCTTTTAAAGCCATAATGGTGAGGCACAATGGTTATGGTGAGTTTATGGTTTAGGTACACATTTCAACCGACTACTGAACATAAAGGCCTATCTTTTCTTGTCCAGAAAATTTGTAATACATTTTTTAGCCCTAAATGTTAATATTTAAAATATATACTACTTTCTAAATGTCATAAAAATGTCTATATTACGAGTGTAATAATAATAATAATAATAACAATAATAATAATAAAAATAAGATAAATAATCTACCTTCACATTTGATTACAAAACTGTATTACAAAAATAATTTAATTAAATGTTTAATAAATAAAACTAAATATGAACGAAGAATAACTTTTCCTATGAATAAGTTTATTTGCATAATATAATTTAAAATGATGACTTTACACACAGTATGAATTACTATTGTCAACTATTAATATAAAACAATCAGAGGTTTACTTATCTTTGTATAAACAAAAATTATATTACTTTGACGGGCTAAATTATTTAGAAAATTAATTTTTGCAATCTTTTACTACTGTACCTCAGTTTTAGAATTAATTAATATAAAATTTTAGGCATAGTTTAAGGTGAGTTATAAAACAACCGATTTTTTCAAAAGGAAAAATGATATATACATGATACTAAATTGAATATTTGTTATATTGTTCCATTAGACTTTAAAATTTTATTATTACACTTATTAATTGAACAATAAAACACAACGGTAAAAAATCATCAATTCAAAAATATTACATTTATTTATTTTTGAGATATAAGTAAAAATATTTTTCATAACTAAGGATCTACCATGTGACTATACAAAATTAATAAAGTATGATTATTTTTATAAACATAGTTTAGGATCTATTACAATACGAAGTTGTATTCCATCAAGCTATAGTATACCTTGATAAGAGGTGTCTAATCCAAAAAGCGGTGCACACACCACAAGCTCTATCACCAGACTGAGAGATGTAGCTTCTACAGAGAAGATTCACACCATGTTGTATAACTGGCCATTACAATCCTCTCACAAACTGGTTCTTAGGTTATGTTACGTCACACTTTCACTCTTCATCGACTCCGCGCATCCTGACAGCGCAACCCCTTTAAACAAAGGTTATCTTGACTTTCTCTAACCTTTGATACTCACTAAATGTGAAATACCTGATATTTTATTTCATTTCGTTTATCATCAATATTGTCAGAATAATTAATCATTGTCGAACGGAGTTTTGAAGATTTCATTAATTAATGGACGACCATGAAATAAGGATGCGAGTAAAATCCCAACCTTATAAGGATTGATATGTATATTTATAACCTGAGTATATGTGTATACTATTAATTATTTCTTTATCATACATACATAGGCTCATTAAATGTGACTTTTATAATCTCTTTCATTTCTTGTTTTAAAAGTTCAGAAAGACATTTCAAGTATAAAAGAAGGCGATTTGATCTCAGATAAAATTTACAAGCGAATCAATAGTTGTGAGCCTAAAATGTACTACAATGATATTACGCAAACAATTATAATAATACGTAGTCTAGACCATGCATTGACGTAGTCTAGACCAATTTCTCACTTGAGATTTACTTGCATTTTAAAACAATATACTGTAATCCCATTTCATCGAGCTTTACAGGAATAGTTTGTTTAGAATCATTGTAAAACACATTCTGCCAAATGAAAATACTGTAGTGCACCATTTTGTTATTGTTCACGACCTTCGTACTCGATTTGCTGCAATCGTAATTGGTCTGCTCCAGTAAAAGAAAAACCAACTGCTGACCCCAGCGCTCCATCCTTAGCGGTAACGTTTGGTACTATTTCAGGACTGGGCAATAATACACAGAACGTTGTCTGTTTGAAATGGATTCGTTACCCAGTCCGCCTCGGCTCTTCTCGCCTGCACCCGTCCTTCACTCTCAAGGCCATTCTTATCTCTGGCGGACTGGCGCTGACCATTACTCATTTTCTTTGCGTTTCCGAGTTGAATTGTAAAATGTCACTTCGCCTGCATTTATAGGTTGTGTTGCACTGTAATAAAGTAGAAGTCCAACTAAACTTTCATTACAGAGCTAAGCGATTTATAAACATGTTTTATTCAAAGTACAGTATGTTTATGTTATTATAAATTCTATGTTTGTTACAACTTCTTTCATAATTGTAAAATCGACCCTAAGTGTGTGTAATGTAATTATAGGCCTATACATACACAGTAAATAATTTACTATGAACAAAGATAATAAATTGTAACTCTTTGTACCAAAGGGTAATTATTCTTTGTTTTAAGAGTAAAGTTTTTATTTCCAATACATATTATTTGCTGAAAAAGACGCATTATGGGTTTGCCCAAGTTCTTTATATCGACTCATTATACCCAACAGGTTTGTTACAATAATTATTATTGAAACAATTTAATTGACTTTTTTAAGGCTTTTCACTTCTTAAATTTATAATTTATCAAACGTATTTATATTAATGAAAAACTCTTCATTTTTAGATTTGCCTTTTTGCAGTTTAAACAATATTTATCATTATGAATTCTTTTCACAGGCTTTTAAAGTTGAATGTGTCTTACTCAATATTTTTATGCCCAGCTGTTTTTTATCTAACATTTTTTAAATTAAACAAATAATTACTGGATACATTCAAAAGAAAGAGACAAATTGAACTCGTACTAAGTTCAAATTGTTTAGAAAGTTTAAAATAAGGAGATATAGGGCTACATTACATAATAAAACTAACTTTTTCTTTTAAAATCAATAAGAAAGGTTTTATTCGTACAACTTGTACTAGTTGTAGCAACGATAAAGATAAAAATTACAGAATAATATTACAAGAATTAAAAAACACGCAGCTAATAATTTGGCCTTATTTACTGATACACTTTACTTTACATATTATATTACATAGCCAGAACGAATTTTGCGCTTACTGTTGAATCAACTTAGGCCTATTATAACCTTAATACAATTTGTAAAATGAAAATGTACTATAAACATTAATTAAAAAAACACAATAACTTAATTGATCTAGGGTTAAAACAAAACTATGATTTATTTAAAAGTTACAGAAAAATAATTTAGTTCATAGTTTTTATGTTATTGCGTGTAAAATAATTTGAACGGCCGCCATTTTGAAGTGTTTGAAGATATTAGTTTTGCTGTACAGAAATGTCAATTTTCATACTTTTATCTTAACACAATTATCATAGAAACACAAACCGATAGACAGGCAGTCGAAAAACCAAGCGATTTGGAAAAAAAAGTAGCCTATATATGTGAATTTGTTGCTCATTTGTATGTCTTCTATCCCATACACAATTTTTGACGTATTATAGTGGGATAACCTGTACCCTATAATATATCAATTTTAAAAAGTCAAGAACAAACCTAATAGATTGAAAAAGAATTTGATTGACTACAAACCCACTAAAAACAAACAACCCTGCTTATTTAAAACAAAAAATAAATTGAAAAAAAATCATTTACACAATATTTACACAAGAAAACATAAACTACGGTACGGATATTTATAACAGAACAATGAGATAAAAAGTAACCAAAATATTCACTTTAACATTAACTAGAATTGACATTTTCTTTAAAATTTGAGTTTTTCAATAAGAAACAGTAACTTGTAATAAAGTTATCGCAATCACAAAGTCTATGAAATATGCCAATTATAAGAACAAAATATAAACAGCGCATAATTTTAAACAATAAAAAATTTGTAGAATTAAAAACTAAAACATGATACTGTAGTTCGTATAGAATAAATAATCATCTAAGGTGAAGTATATTACATAAAACAAGATCAAGGAGTATAAACCTTTTTTATTATTTACTTTTCAAAGCACAAGTAACTTAAAAAAGTGTAATTTTAGACCTTTTTAGATTTTTCATCAAAACGCTTGAGTTAATCGGCTGCCGATTAGTCAATTTTTTAAATATAGTTTTTAAAATAAGTTTAGCAAAAAACAATTGTGTTTTTAACTTATGTACCAATTTTTAAATCGATATGTTAAAAAATGTCAAAAATGGAGTCGTTGAATCCAAAGGTGTTATAGTTAAAACGAGATAGGTAAAACAAAAGACTATTTTCAAGCGCCTCGTTTTTAAAAATAACATGACAAAAATCGTTCATACTTCCTAAGAATATTTATACTGGTGTACTCAACTTGTAAAACAAATTTGATGTTGATATTCAAAAAATCGACGAAACTGGAATAGATTGAAATTAGTTTTGTGGGTCCGGTACTCCTAAAATCGATAATCGAAATCGACTCCTAGATCGGGTCATTTTCAAGATAACAAGCTGAGACTCAGCATAAATATTTAAAATATATATTTTAACTCCTACGTCAAGTTTCAATTCGATATATTAAAATTCGGCCAATTTAGAATGAGCCAACGCTTCATATATAAATAAGATGTCCCCTTTTAGTGATTTCCCCTGCTGCATAATACATACCTGCATTATCGATTTTTTTCCAGACAAACCATTGCTCGGACAAAATAAATACATATGACCTTTTTTATTGAAAAATGCCTCCTCTACACGGTGGTATTTTTTATTTTTCTCTATCTTTATCCTAGCTCGAAATATTAAGGATAATCGAAAACAAATTGATAATCGATTTTTCTTTTCGACTTTGGGAAATCGTTAGACTGGTAAACTTTTTTTTAATGTTAATCTACATACTTTAATGTACTTATTAAAAAAAATCAACCGTATTGCAAATTACTGGTAGTTGTAACCTATACCGACGGGGCTACAAATATAAACTCTCCAAGTATCAATATTTTAACGTTATTTTAAAAAATCAAACACAATTTTAGATTAGGTTATTCTTTGTATACAGAGCAGAGTTTTAAACAGATTTCTTAAAAATCAGTCAAACTAGATCTGCTACACGTAGGGCCTATGGAGGTGATGACCAAATCCGGTATGGAGGATAGTAATTACTTCTCAAAAAAATTTGTAAATCTGGACTAGTTTCTGCAAATGTATTATTTCCTCATTGATACAAAGCAGACGTTATATCGAAACAGTTAGTGCATGCACGAATAGTAAATGCTGTCTTTATGCTAACCTTTAATCTGTATAAAATGCTTTTTTATTAATAAACTTGTGCATAACTTTTACTTAGCTAAGCTTTAAAAAATATCCTATTTTCATTTGACGTTAAAGCTGTTGGGATGGTTATTGTCGGCAAACAAAATGAACATTAACAATTCAAATAGCTCAGTTTGTGTAAATTTTCTAGTTACTGGCTTGGAATTCCTTTCTCAATTTAAGAAATAGTTATACCGGGCTGCACTAGTTGAACGATTTTCAATATAAATACTTTAAACTCGATATAGAAATGAAAATTATGTTTGTAACTTCTATGTAGAGTTTGAATACGATACCTTGTAAATTGATGAATCGTTTGCTGTTTGAAGTATGAATGTACGTACCTGTATTCTTCACAGAAAATTACCATTTACGCCCGTACGTATAACAGATCTAACTTGGCCAATTTGTAATATTTCGAATTAAAACTTGGTACAGCAAGTCAAAAGCGTATTTTTAACTTATATACCAAGACTCAAGTTGGTATCTTAAAAATTGTGTGTGCTAGAGCCATCAGACTTATCGACGAGCCTCACGACTTTTTGCTTACCTAACGCTGCAGAGCATTTCAATCTGTTCCAGTTTCGTCAATTTTTGGAATATCAAAATCAAATTTGTTTTACAAGTTAAATACACCAGTATAAATATTCTCAGTTAGTATGAACTATTTTTTCCATGTACTTTTTCAAAAGCGAGGCGCTTGAAGATAGTCTTCTGTTTGACCTATCTCGTTTTAACTCCAACATCTTTGGATTCAGCGACTCCATTTTCGGCATTTTTGAACATATCATTTTAAAAATCGGTACAGAAGTTAAAAAAATAATTATTTTTTGCTATACCTATTTTAAAAACGATACTCAAGCGTTATGACAAAAAATTTAAAAAGGTCTAAAATTATACTTTTTAAGTGGCTTGTGTTTTTAAAAGTAAATAAGAAAAAGGTTTATACTCCTTGATCATGTTTGAATCTATATGTTTAACTAGTAAAAAAAGTTTTAGGTTAATATTTTGACAATTTTCTAAACTGGAGCCGTTTAAAATGAGTTGGTGGGGGGTGGGTCCGGTACTCCTAAAACCGCGAAGCTCATTGATAAGTCAAGTGGCTCTAGATTTTCAAGATAACAAGCTGAGACTCAGCATAAAAGTTTAAAATATATTATATTTAAATTTCTATGTCAAGTTTGAAATTAATTCTGCCGTATAATTTTTTTTTAACAATAGGGCCTACCGTATTTCTGATTTTAGTTAATAAAATAAAATGTTTTACTGAAAATACATTGTTATTAATACTTTTAACATAATTTATTAAAAAAAAAGTTTTCAGTAAAAAAAATTAGTAAAATGCTCGTCAAAATAGGAATTTTTTTAAAACTGTTTTTATTGAATAAGGAGAGCACAAAAAAACATTTTTTAACTTTTTTCTACTCGTCGAGGCGAACAAATTAAAAAAACGGTCAACCTGCACCGCGTTCCCACCCAAAATGTGTATTTTTACTGTAATCTATTATTATTAGCCCAGTCAGCAGTTAAAAATAAAGTTACCTGGAAAAAATACGGGAGAGATGAAACTTGGTAATATAGAACTTTTTGATATCTTAAAAAACATACTAAGTTTACGACTTCCACCACTTTGAGCTTGCACCGCCATCTTGGAAAATGGCGACCAAATTCAGGGTTTTTCGAAATAACTTCAGTTGGGTGCGTCCTAGTAAAAAACGTTACGTATAAAAATAATAGAAAATTTAATTCTCTAAATCTTCTGTTTCTAAAACGTTTCTGTGAAATAAACAGTTTTTGAGTGCCATTTTGTGTTGTGGTATTTATAAAATTGCATGAATACGTTATTATCACCTGAAATTGATGAGTTAATGTAATTTTTATTATATTATTGAACTATTATTGTTATTAATTGTTTTGTAATAATAATAGTAGTAATTGTTATTATTTTTCATTGTACTTACTAGCTTCCACACAACCCGTGAGTTAAAGTTAGTTGCGCGTTTTTTTTACTGTTGTTTTTACCATTTCTTCTACATCAGACATGCAATTCAAAAATTGCAGAGCACACAAAACAGATTCAAAACTCAAAAGATCAAAGAACGTACAAAGCGTAATAGAGGTATAAAAAGAGGGGATCAAGGACGAATGAAATGGGACCCTTCACGGTACAGGTCAATCTAAATAAAACTAGATTCCAATGCTTCGAAAGAAGTGGATGACGCATAAATTATTCATTTTATAATTATCATTTTTCGAAACATGTACACTGAAATATAATAATAATAATTATTACTATTATTATTATAAAACAAATAATATCAATAACAGTTCAATAATATAATAAAATTATAATAAATAATTCAACAATTTCAGGTTTTAATAGCGAATACGACTTACGACACTGGAAGGTTTTAACTGTCTCGCAAGCAGGAAGAGGAGGGACGTACTCTTGCTTTGACGGCTTTCAATGATTCTAGATACCGTGGCGGGAAATAAATGTGCATTGACAGCGCTAAAAACCTCACTGTCTTAGTTCGCTACGTCCCCGCACGAGGGCAGGCCAAACAGTTGAGTTTTTTGCAGCTGAACGTTTTGACATTGCCTCATTTCACACCATTTTATAAGTCTATCTTTTGTAATTGAGCGTTGAAAAAAAAACTGAACGTTCTTTATAAAATTTCGGATCCTTCTTGCAAATTAATTTTCATTATTAATTTTGTATTGTGTTAGGAAAAAAAATCAAACTTTGTACTTACAAAATGTCAATTACATAACAAATAAAAAGCATTTAAAAAAATCTAAATTGCAAGAAGGATGCGTATTGTGATTGTGGTTAAAATGAGACCTTGCAAAAAATTTTATGATACAAAATATACGAAATAAATGGTTTGAAATTTAACATTGCTCTTACGGGATATAAATCCAAGATGGCCTCCACTACAGCAGACCCTTAAGTGCAAACCGAGCTCATGGATTCGAATTTTGGGTTTAGTTTATTTTCAATAGCTTCATTGGTGTACAAATTGCATGGCTGCAATAAACATTAGAGTTTACACATATACAACATACATAGTGCAAACGAGTAGAATATAATACAAAGAATATAAATAAAACATACAAAACTATATAATCTACTTAATATCCATCACCGAGTGAAATGGCCGATGTGCAAGGAAAGTTATAAGCTTATTTTTAAAGTTTTAAGGGTTTCATGGACTGTGGAAGAAAAATAATTAAAAATATGAAAAAATAGGACATTTTATCAATTTAAAGGTTGTAACTTGGAGTAAAAAATGTAGGCCTACATTGTAACCAAATTTGCCCTAAGGTGTTTATTTTGGTATTTGAGATGACATTTTCAATTCCCTTTTATGGTTAAATTATTTCGTTGAAATTTAGCTTTTGGGGTATTTTGAATTGGATTTACCGGAATGAGGAAAGGGAAAGTTGAATTTTGGCGATACTAATACAATGTGTAATAATAGGGGCTTTTAGTGTGACCTAACTCAATTAATCCAACTATTTCAAAACAAGTTGCTGCAAATGAAGTCGATCAGTATTTATGTGCGTAAAACTCATTTTAATATAAAAGTCTAACTAGTTTATGATTTTCGTAAAACATTCAAAACAATATCGAGATTTCTTTAAAGACTACAATGTCATATGCTTGATTAATTAAATGTGTTCCTGTGAAAATTGTAAAGTCTTAAAGTAATGTCAAAATGAAGTAGGAAACAACAAAATGAAAAAAACAACGACATTATTTTAACACTTAAACAATGCTAAATCTGAAAACTGGCCCTAATCTTTACTAAAGATAAAGTCAATATTCTTCGTTTTATTGGTTTTTCTTGATTTCTAGTGCCCCAGCCTTGAATTTAATTTGACAGTTTTACCTGCTAGCTAGGATTAATTCCATATCTTGTTACAGATTCTTGAAGATGATATGACCATGATTTAAGAAGATTATATGTATTTATATAATGAAAGGTTGTTGATCGCTCAACCCGCCAAAGGCTAAATTTAGTATCTTATTAGAAGAATTTCTATAATTGTACGTTATTAAAACTACCATCTTTATAAAAGAACATGTGATGTTATTATGCGAGTACATAAAGGAAACCCTACAAAGAAAGTTCAGGAAACACATTTTTATTTAAATACATGCCAAGTAAATAGAAATGTAGTTTCAGTTCGCTAAACGTTACAACGAGAAATTAAACACAATTCTGTTATCCACTTTGTATTGCTCTGTTTAAACAATTGTAAGTTTTTTTTATAACTTATTTTGAAAGTTACTTTAATAGGTTTTTCTTGTGTAATTGTTTATACTCGAAAACAAAAGTAATTTGATATTTAGGCTTAGCTTTTATATTTTCCTATTATAATCCTAGACGTAAATAAATTTACGTTGCCAAATGGTTAATGATGCTTCTTTGAACCATCCAAATCTACATAGTGAAGTAACTGGTGTCAAATGCTTTTACGTAATATTTGATATGCCATGTATTTTGTTCTTCTTTATTACACATTGTTTAATTGTAGTCAGTTCTGTGAAAGGTTTAATTTAAATTTTTTACTTCATATATTTGTTTAGTATTTTAATGGAGTAATGAGTAAGATTAAACATTGTAGTTCTTGATATACTATAGATTATTGTTATTACAACATAACCATGACTTTGGAGTATTTTATATTATAATTTATATAAATAAATACAGTGTTATAGATTAAAATTAAATATTTTATTGTTAAAATTGAACGACGAAAAATATTAAAAATAACAATAAAAACCATGAAACAAATATTTAAAAAATACAAGTTGTTAACCAGGGTACGTTAAATAGAGCACAATGTTATTCAGAAATAAGAAACGTTCTAGGTACTTGTATAAAATACTTGCTGGCCCGATCCGGCTTTGCACGGATGGACAAAACAAAGTTAAATGACATTGTATATTAACAAAAAATATATCAATAAATATATTACAATATGTATTTCTTATGGGGATTTTTAGTAACTTTGACCCCCCCAAACCCCATAAAATTTAGAATTTTTCGAAAACTTTTCTTAGCGAGCACCTAGTGCCCTAGAGGAAGCTACATATCAAATTTCATTCCAATCCGTTCGGTGGTTTTTGAGATTTCGTGTTGAGTCAATGAGTGGTATTTGGATTATATAGATGTAGATTTAGTGATTCGTAATACTATAATATGTTCTCAAGAAAACGGGAAGACGAAATTATGTATTTAATAGTAAACTTAAGTTTTGATTGTATAGAAGTTGTATTTTGAGGATATCTATTAACTTATTTACTATGTAATTCATAATATAATTAAATTTCTGAAGAAAACATGAAAGTAAAACTCGATCAATAATTTGACAAATTAAAAAAATATTAAATTGTTAGGTAGTGCCTGTACATAAGAGTTGATAAAACATAATCTTATTTATATTTTTGTGATTTTAACTCAACTACGGGTTACAAATAAAATTTAAATCGAATTTCCTACTAAATAAACAATCATGGACATCATTAAGATTAGACCCAATCACCTTAAACTTTGGAGTTATTTACGCTATTCCTCAGCTTCCGCCTGAATAATAATACTATAGTGTTAGACAAATAAAACTGAAATCGACTTTCTTACTAAATAAACAATCATCAACATCATTAAGATTAGACCCATACACCTTAAACTTTTTAGTTAGTTACGCTATCCCTCAGCTTCCGCCTGAATAATAATACTATAATGTTATGCAAATAAAAAAAGTTACAACATAAAACATACTTGAAAGTTAATAAACATTGCGAATAGACAACGGACAATATAAAACTCAAAGCATAACATAACTGTACATAATATATATTTATTACATCCCTAGAGTATTTAAAACAAAACTCTTCGCAAACCCGTTCCTAAAAAAAGTAAACAGAAGTTAAACTTAAAATTGATTAACATGCGAAAACTATAAAAACGTAACCAAACAAAAACAGAAAGTTAAGTTAAGTTTGTTGTATTTATTCGGTGCTTTTTTACTTGAGCACCGCTAGGGGAGTCACAACCCACAAAATACAGTATTTACATCTACTCTGCTCTCTGCGATTGGGATATGTATGCACGCATAAGTAACCCTGAAACATCCACTTATACTTACATTTAATACTTTTAGTTTTTATACAAATTACCAAATACAGGTCTTATTGCATTGGATAATTAGCGGATTTTTGGAATCGTCCAATGACTGTATTGTGTTAATGCATTACAATTAAAGGCATACTTCCTGCTTGAATCAATTGATATGTAATCATTTGAAAACCCTGATGTTGAAAACATTGGTTGTAAGGCATGGTTGTTCGGGTTTTGCTATAACATATAAATTGTGTAACCGGTGCATTGCACAGGGGACTAAGAAGTCAGGTCCCCGATTGAGGATGCCTAATAAAGATTTTAAAGGTGTACGTCGTAAATAAGTCCGTAAAAATTACTCGTCAACCGAATATTTAACTAAAGTTATTTCTTATCATTGCTGTAATAGCAATTATTTCGAGAACAAAAGCAAAGAACATAATGGTGGGACAATGAGGGAGCACAGTACATCCGTCTTCTGTTTGCGCACTTGGTCGTCAGCCGAGCGACTTGCCTGATCACGATGGGCATGCGACGCACCCTAACTTTAGCTTCCAACTACAGTTTAAAGTTGATAAAGTCGTACTTTACCGATATAACAAAATTAAAAAAAAAATCTTCAATTCTAAATTTTAACCAATGTTTTTACTCTTGAACAAATAATTTGTTTGATATTAAGAAAGTGTTGACTTTAAGCTTTGTTAAATGTTAGTCTTTGTTTGTATTACTTTAAATTGTGTGTTAATTTTAAGTTTGCTTTACATTGTATTTATCCGCATTTTTTTTGACTTGAGTACCGCTAGGGGCGTCACAACCCTTATATTATGTACAGCTATTGTGAACTCTCCGTGCTGGGCACGTATGCACTTATAAATAACCCTGAGACATTGAACGTATATCTTAAAACGTCTGCTTAGTTAGTCGAGAGACAAGAGTACGTTGCCTGCATCGACCTTGTCAAGGATACGTGTTAACTACATCCTTAATTAAATAAATTGCATGTCTTTTACTTAGCTATCAAATAACTTGGTACGGATCTTCGGTCTGCTAGCCAAGGGACTAAACTTTAAATGCTACAGCTGGGTGATTCTTGTACTGTCTTATGAAAAGTTTGAGTAACTCACTATGCAATTAATTATACACTGATGTTTTAATTCGGTTGTATCTAATTTTGTTAAGAATTGTGTACAAATGAGACATTGAAAAAAAAAACACGTAGGCTGTAAATATAGTTCAAGTACTTAAAAATTTGTTTCCGATCCTTTTGCACATCAAATTAAAATAGTATTTTATTATTTATTAAGAACACACATAAACACACAAGAACTACAACATCAACTCGCTAAGAAACTGGTACGGGTAAAAATATCCCTATTATTCTTTCATTAATTTGTTGAAGTGTGAGTTCTTCCTTAATTTTCGTAGGGTTAAAGTTAAACAAAGAACAATATTTGATTAAATTCAATTTTGTTTACTTAAAGCAATTTAAAATATCATTATATTATCAGTAATAGTATAAAACTTATTAGTAATTAAGTTTCAACATTACAACTAAAGAGTAATTTTATTACTAACCAATATAAGCATATACAAAAATGTGAGATATGACACCAGCCCTTGACGTCATTAACTATGTAACGGTACCTGTTTCTTAGTTTTTAAAGTGAAAAACCTTTAAACATAATTTTAGAATATAAGGAAGATGATAATTGAAGCCAGGAGACAAAATTTGTTTATACACTAATTTAAATCTTTTCATGTAAAATATTGTAAAAGGTAATACATAATCTAGAAAACTATTGTAACCAACGAAGACCATAAAATTGTAAGTATTCAGAGGATGTGTTAACAATCAGAATTGTACGAAGCCGTCATTGTGTAAAAGCTTCTTATATTACGTTGTATCCATTGTGGCGGACAGGAAATTACTGCTTGCAATATAACAATGAGATAATTGTTGACCAATTAGCGTATACCGGAAGATGATTCTTTGTTTAGCATAGTGTTTCCTTTTTAATAGAATGTATTTTGTTTTAAAATAGGTTAAGAAGGAAGTAGGTTTAGCTTGGGAAACTATTTTTAAATTTGCATACGGATTTGGTTCATCATTCAGGTGATGATATATTGTTGTGTAATAAGAGTCAGGTAAAAATTCTATGTGAACATTTGTCATTATAGTCCGACTCTGTGTGCTTATCAATCATATTAAATATGCCTAATTAGATGATGTTGTGAAACCGTAAGTTGTGTAAGAGATTTGATTAAAAAACTGTAAGTCATGAGATAGTAAAGTAGTTCAGGTGTTTGTGATATATTTTGTCGTTGTTTGTTTTCCTACTTTCAATTAATTAGTGTAGGAGAAAAGTTGAAAATCTAAATGTATATGATAAAACATAATAATGCAAAAATACAATCCTTTTGCATCGATAATACAATTTAAAAATGCAAACTTTGTCCGGATATTTGGGGTAATCTGTTAAACCACTGAACCTGTTGGAGACTTTCCTAAGTAACACGAGCACATTGATTTCAAAGAAAAACAAATCTTTTGCAGGTTGTGGAACACACTTTATTTCATTGCAGTTGTCATTAAAAATGATTATATATGCACAGCAGACTGGTTTAATCAGTTTAACAAAATAATAACATAGTCGAAGACTATAAAAGTGACTGCAATTTTATTCGCAGCTGATAGTTTTACTTTTATCCTGAATATCCAATTATATAAAATGTAAGTTGTATAGTGAAAAATATTCACAAATAAATACATTTAATATACCGTTTGCAGAGATTACACTTATTTAATTTTACCCTTAAACATTAATTAACTTAATTTAATTGAAGAAACTTAAACGCTGTAGGTTGGTTATACAATGTTAGAAAAGGAATTAGTTTAGGCCTAATAAAGGAATAGGATGGTTAATCTATCTCAGATCGAAATATTGAACAAATCACCCACACAAATACTGCCCAAAGGACTCTTAAAAAAATAAATTATTATAAGTTTAAATGAATTGCAGGTTTTTACCGTGTGTGTAATAGTAATTAATTCTTGTTTACATGTAAGTAAAACTTTCTGTCTAAATACAGACTAAGTTAGATTGTGTCTTTCATAATTGTGCAACCAAAGAGCCTGGCACGCAAATCCATTACATAAAACAAAGATATAAAAAAGAAAATATAGTTTTTGTAAACTGAGTAGATAAAACAGTTTAAGTAACATTTCGGTGACATAAGTTTATTCATTTGATCAATTTAATTATTACAAAATAATAATATTCCACACGTCGTTTTATGGAATAAGTTTTAATTATTTTATCGTTATTTTTCGTAATAAAAAAGCTACTTATATACTTTTAAATCATTAGAAAGCTATTAATTTATAATCACGTTGAAATGATTAACCAGTATCGATCTTGGTGCAGTTTATATTACAGTCCAGATTCCAAAGTGACAATAATGAGATGACGGCTTTGAAAATACGTTTTTTATACAACAATTTATGATCTTTCATTATTCTTAGAAATGATAACTGTATTATATTTACAAATACAAAATTATTGTGAAACTGCTTAGAATGCTCTGTGGATAGTACCATTATGATAAAATATAATTAAGGGAGTGGTTCATACAAATTATTGGCTGTATTATCTAAGTACGGGAGAGAAACTTTGTGCAATTACATTCAACGCAACTAAACTAATGTCATATTTAAAAGAAAGGATATTGTATGTTTGTAATCTTCCTTAAAATCGTGAAAGTATTGAACATGTAAGTAAGTTTGTTCGTTATTGAAGCGAAATGCGGAACCCAGGAGATAGTATGAAACATCGAGAGACTTTAATGAGCGGGTAGGGAAGGTGACATCACGCAACGCCTTATTTGGAATAACGTTAGGGATAACTTAAGGTGTTCTTTGTCGTAATTATTATAACTATTATTTTATTACTGAAAATGCTGCTTTCTTATTGGTATCATGGTTTCTGAAAACTAGATTATAATGGTAAAATCGAAATTTACTACATATATTTTTAAAACTATAAGACTATTTTTGGAACCATGTTTTATAGCTCCTTTGGCTAAGCAACTAAACTGATACTTTGAAAATAGTGATAGTCTCAGACATATGATATTTTCATTTTAGGAAATCATACATTGTAAGTATAGACTATATGAGAGAGTTTGAGGAATGTTTATGTATCTCGAGTATGTAATTAAGCGTGAGATCATACAATAGTGTAAATTAGTACTTTTAGCAATATAGTATAACTGTTACGTAAAGTAAATTAGTTTTCTTTCATTAGTTATATTTTACAAAGAAACTAGGTTAGAAACATCAAAGATTCACACGTGAACCCTACTCCGCAATGTACGACTGTAACCGTTCATAGGAGGGCCCGTTTCAGTACAAAATTTTATAGTTTCCTTCACAAATAAATCTTTTACAGAAACACAACTGTCCAATCTTCTAAACTTCTTATTTATAACCATTTATAGGCCACAACGTTTATCAATAATTATTTTCATTGTATAGAAAACTACTCTTTCTACAGCTCAATATCGTTTATAAACATTGAGTTTTAAGTTAACATCTGTTAAACCGTTTCTCTACTGAGTATGAATTTAAATCAAGTGTATTTATAGTGAGTTAGATAGCACTTTAGTGAGTTAGATAGCAACGTGAGTATTTTCGTTGCCATTTTTAAATGCTTTCCGAATGTGTTTACAACTGCAATGAATGAATCAGGCTGTTTACATTTTCGCAGACTATAAAGTACGTAATTATAATTTGAAATGTAAAGCTTGCTTTATTTAATATATAATCAGCCAGTACTCATATATACAGTATTAACTGAAAACAGTTATAATAAATAATAAGTAAGTAGCAGATACTATTTAAGTTTTAAAACATCTTAACTCTTTAACTTTACTAAGATAACTACTGTCCAAGGGATTATCAGATAAGCAGTTTTTTGGTTAAATAATTAAAACAACTAAGGTACTTGGGGAGACTTCTGCCTACAGTACTTCGCATGCCAACGCCCTCGTCAGGAACAGAAAATATACTCATATTTGAATCGTTGCTTTTATATCAAATAATTTCCTATATGAAGCCATTTAAATTGTACATGGTTTTCTACAAGAAAATGGTGGTTTGGGCTATTTCTTCTCCTCGGTAACTTGCAGCGGTATTAGGGCCATTCTACGTGACGCCGAGAACAGAATATTCTCATATTTGAATAATTGCTCTACCTCAAATATTTTTTAAGATAAAATAAATTTAAATATCTCTGGATTTCCCTTAAGAAATGGGGTTAATAGATAGTGGCGGTTTATTATATAAAACATTTTTGTATTTATAATATGTAAGATAACTTATACTACATGATAAATTACTTAATCTATTTAGCAAATAAAAATAAAACAAATATACCAAATAAAAATGAAAATAACTTAATGTTTGACTACTAATTTGATGTCTGATAAATTGAGCATCACATATCGCTAGCACGTTGAGTAAGATGAAAACTGTCTTTGTATGAAACCTTGTATCTTTGTATAGATAGACGTATTTTATCTGTGCCTGTTTTGTAGATTACTTTACTATTGCCAACATTGCTCGGCAATATTGAACTTCTAATAGTTTAGTGTTGTACGCACAGTCAGTTGAAACTGTATATTAAATTATGCCAATTAACTTTTTTATATTATGTTTGTAATTCCACCCTTTAATGTTTTATCCCGCACCTCAATAAAGATGCAAACGCAATAACAGTGGTTTTGCCAAAGTTGTTGTTATTTGATAAGTTAAAATGGTAATTGTAATTAAAGCCGTGTGTAATTCAATAGAAAGACAAAATAATGCTCTGGCAGATATTTTGTATATCTTTTTACTGGCAACATTTCTTCCACTGACTATTTCTGGTTCACCAGGCTGAGGTATAAAAGACTTACCAATCACAATTCAGCACCATTTCGAAAAAGCTTGTTGAAAAATAGTCTTTAATTATCCAAAGTCAGTACTTAATAAATCAGTAAAAGCCATGAAAATCTATTAATCGGTTGTTGAGTTAATATAAGTTTATAGCAAATTGTTTACATCATACAATACCTTGTGTATGTTGTTTACATCATACAATACCTTGTGTATGCTGTTTACATCATACAATACCTTGTGTATGCTGTTTACATCATACAATACCTTGTGTATGATGTTTACTATCGATGCTGTTTACCAACACAATTTCCACTAAAATAGTCCTTAATTATTATCCAAAGTCAGTACTTAATAAATCAGTAAAATCCATGAAAATCTATTAATCGGTTGTTGAGTTAATATAAGTTTATAGCAAATTGTTTACATCATACAACACCTTGTGTATGCTGTTTACATCATACAATACCTTGTGTATGCTGTT
>JAGFPH010000147.1:518571-543492 GCA_018207615.1 Philaenus spumarius
ACCTTGTGTATGCTGTTTACATCATACAATACCTTGTGTATGCTGTTTACTATCGATGCTGTTTACCAACACAATTTCCACTAAAATATCCAGCATAGATAATAAATAATACCAGTCATATTTTCAAAATAAACAAACTAGTGAACAAATACAGGCCTAGTTTTATTTATTCACATGTGTATTTTTGTTGTAGGTTTTAATAAAAAGGGAAAATTAAGATTAAGATTTGTATTTTGTACTTCACGCATAACGTTTAGCAAATTAATACAATTTAATTACAAAAATAACAGTAATAAAATATTTGGGTTAAGGTAATCATTTGTGCCTGTTGATTTTAATGTATGCATTATTTATTTTGGCTTCAAAACTTGTTTCCATTGACCAGGAGATATTCAAATGTTATTTTTATTGTAATAGAGACATATCATATAAAGTTAGTAGCGGGCCAAAAAATGTTTAGAACGACAAGGAGAAAGTGAAAGACTCCTTATTTATAAGGGTACTAAACAACCTCCGCGACTGTGCATCTAAAAACTGAATATAAAAATCACTTGCTGTGGTTTTGTCGACAACTTATAAATTATAGTTTTATTCATCTATACTTTTTGGGTTAAAATTACCATATTTAGAACATATGACCACAAAAGGGTAGTCATTTAATCATTAAAGTAGTATGGTCGTCTCAAAAGACCCAAGTAGGTCGCAGTAAGCAGTAGTTTAAATGTCAAACTGTAATTTTATTGTTATTTTAATATCAGACATTTAGGATTAACTATATAAGACATATGTTCGCTTCGCTTGCACATAGCAAAATAATCAAATGTCTTCTAGATAGAACGTTTGAAATAATTTACTATTACACACATAAATTAGTTTATTCATTTTGTAAGAAGAGTTTTTTATGAAACGCATATTTGGTAAAAGTACTAACAAATTTAGTACTTAACGAAGTACTTCGGTCTCAAGGTAACATAATTTTTTAAAGTGTCGGATTTACAATGATTTGAATAGTATTTTTATATATCTTTTCCTAAAGGTTCTTTTACGATCTACATCAAAATAAAAGTAGTTTTAATTTAACAAATAATATTGTTTAATTACACTAAAGGAAAAATGTAACGTTTTACTACGACACGAAAAATATAAAATAAGAATATACGAAGTTTAAATTATATTATAAGACCTCAAGTTACGAAATATTTAGTAATGATGGTCTTATATAGTAGGTGGTGTTTTTATTTACGTACATGAGAATAAATGGAAAGCAAATAAAAGTTGTTTTTGTAACTACTAACAATAGGGTTCAATAAGTGTAAAGTTAAATTTGTTAAGTCAAGCAATATTTAGAGTTAAACTGTGTCAAAAAGATTGAACCTTATTTGAACAACCTTAAATCTAACATAATCTTATCAGAAGGTATTCATTTAAACATTGCAATCGGCGGAAGGAAAGGGGAGCTTACATTATGTCCAATTTGGGGTTTAATTAGTAAACGTTCTAAAATCTTCTACATGTTTTGATCATATTATTGTTTGATACAGATATACATTTTAATCCGACAATTTTTCGAACTGGATTAATAGACCACAGTGAGGTTGTAACATACTTTTCCAATAGGTTACAGAAAAGAGGAGTAAAAACGTAGAACAGGGTAAAACTTTAAAAACTATGATCATATTCAAACCAAGATCGATTTCTTGAAAGACTTGATATCGCATGCATCTTCAATATATGCAACGTTACAATTGCATTTTCGTAACGTTTAATGCAATTTATTGTTATTTACAAAAACATTGCCAAAGAACTGTTAAAAAAGTATAGATCTATTGCTATGTTAACAGTTTTAGCTAAAGTATTTGAAAACTATATGAGAAAGAGATTACTGTGGTTTTTAAATAAAATTAATTTGCTTATGTGTAAAAGAAAATGCGATTTAGAGACTTAGTGCCAGGATTGGTGATATTTATCGATTTTATCAAAACTTTCGATTTAATTGATCACGATTTGATTCTTGAATCTGGAAAAGGCCGCTACAGACATTTTGTGGGAACCCGGTGCAGGTTAACCGATTTTGACGTTTTTTAAATTTGTTCGTCTCGATGAGTAGAAAAAAATTTAAAAAATTGTTTGTGCTCTTCCCCCCTTATTTTTTTATACAATAAAAATATTTTTTTTAAAGTGCATATTTTAACGAGAATTTTACAAGAAAATTTTTTCTAAAAATAATTTTTTAAATAAATTATGGTTAATGTATCTTTAGTAAAAATAATTATTTTTATTCACTCAATAAAATTAGAAATATTGCTAAAAAAAAATAACACAGCAGAAATCACAGAAAGTGGAAATCTCATTTATATGAGTCTAAATGGGCATGTCTAAATGGGCTGAATTTTAATATATCGAATTCAAACTTGTCATAGAAGTTAAAATATATATTTTAATCTTATATGCTGAGTCTCAGCTTTTTATCTTGAAAATGATCCAATAGAGCCACTTGACATATCAATGGGCTTCGCGATTTTAGGAGTACCTGACCCAAAAACTCATTTTAAACGGCTCCAGTTTAGAAAATTTTCAAAATATCTACCTGAAAGATTTTTTACAAGTTAAATATATAGATTCAAACAAGATCAAGGAGTATACACATTTTTCTTATTTACTTTTAAAAACACAAGTTACTTAAAAAAGTATAATTTTAGACCTTTTTAGATTTTTTGTCAAAATGCTTGAGATGAGCGGCTGCTGATTAGTCAATTTTTTAAGTATCGTTTTTAAAATAGGTATAGCTAAAACTAATTAGGCTATATCGTTAAATTCTGCACCGATTTTTAAAATGATATGTTCAAAAATGTCGATAATGGAGTCGCTGAATCCAAAGGTGTTGGAGTTAAAAAGAGGTAGGTTAAACAGAAGACTACATTCAAGCGCCTCGCTTTTAAAAAGTACATATAAAAAATAGTTCATACTTACTGAGCTGGTAAGCTCATAAATATATTTATGCTGGTATATGTAACTTGTAAAACAAATTTTATGTTGATATTCCAAAAAATGATGAAACTGGAACGGGTTGAAATGCGCTGCAGCGTTCAGTAAGCAAAAAATCGTGAGGCTCATTGATAAGTCTCATGGCTCTAGCTCATCCAATTTTTAGTGACTTGAATCTTGGTATGTAAGTTAAAAATACGCTTTTCACTTGCTATACCAAGTTTTACTTAAATATACTACAAATTGTCAAGTTAGATGGTTTTACGTATGGACGGAGATGGTCATTTTCTGTGAAGAACACGTACATTCAAACAGCCCAGGATTCAAACATAATTCTAATTTCCATACCGAGTTTAAAGTATTTATATTGAAAATCGTTGAACTAGTGCAGCCTGGTATAACTATTTCTTATCTTGAAAACTGACATAAACTGATTTATTTGAGTTGATAATGTACATTTTGTTTGCTGACAATAACCATCCCAACAGCTTTATGAAGGTTTATTCTTAAATGCTTTTAAAACGCAAGACTTGTTTTAAAGAA
This sequence comes from Philaenus spumarius, assembly GCA_018207615.1. NCBI lineage: Eukaryota > Metazoa > Arthropoda > Insecta > Hemiptera > Aphrophoridae > Philaenus > Philaenus spumarius. The sequence goes on from JAGFPH010000147.1 coordinate 522,100, forward strand.
AGAAAAATATGGGCCAAATTTAAGAACTCTACCTTCATTTGTAGTCAGGCCTATTAGAATATCTTATTTGTATTAATACGTAAAAATCATCAAAATAAATATGATATAACTTGTTTAAGGCATCAATTTTGTATAAGCCATATTCAATATTTTGACCTCATATTCGTGATTAACAACTAAAGACTTAATAAAATGAACTTACATACGATATATTTTTTTTAAATATAAAATTTTTAAAGAAAATGGCAGCCATTTTGTACCCGCCATCCTAAATATTCAAATTTTATATAGGTATATTAGTAACAAGTGTCTTCTAAAACCCCTAAATAACCAGTTTCATAGAAAAATTATTTTTAAAAGTTGAAATATTTGCATTTTTATCTTTTTAAAATTTAAAATTTAAAAAAAAAATAACAGCACAAATCTGTTTTAACTTTAATTTACGTACACAGACGAACAAATAAAACAAAAATCATACAAATCGGTTAACCTGCACCAGGTTCTATCTTTTTTTAATTTTTGCTGGAAAATACGTAGAAATCACTAAAAATCATATGATTTGTCACTTTTATGACGGCCATTTTGGGCAAGCTTGTTTGTTTTTTTTATTTTGATTAAATAAAAATGAACTTTCATAAGAAATATTTTTTAAAACCTCAAAAAACAGTTGAATTTTTAAAGAAATTGGAAAAAAAATCCGCCATGTTGAATTTTCATATTTCATATATACTCGTGATCAGAGCTTCCCAAAACCCCCAAATTAATAGTTTCACCCAAATATTCGTTTTAGAAGTTGAGATATTAAAATTTGAAATTTTTTAACATTTTTGATGTTTTCGGTACATATTAAAAAAAAGGAAGAGCACAAACAACATTTTTTAAACTTAAATCTACGTGCCAAGACGAACAAATACAAAAAAAATTGGGTGTGCTTAAGACCACACGTTGGAAGTGGTAACTTCTATGACCGATTTATATTTTTAACATTATTAATATCAGAGGAGGATAAAGGTCAACAAATTACACAAGTCAAAATAAATTGTCAAAAAATATTATATCATATTTTGAAATTGCATAATTATAATATTATAATATAATAATTATAATATAGTAACATTATAATAATGATAATATTATTATGTAATAATATTATAATTATAATAATTATGCGAAAAATAGTGATCATTACAATTTAAGCAGTACTTATTTAGTGACTGATGATTTTGAGTGAGGTATTAGTGTATGCACTCTACATAGAATTCTAAAAATAATTCAATATGTAAAGGTGCATATACACTTGTGCGCTGCGTTGGTGCGCGCGCAACGAGTTCTCTAAGTTAGTACGGGGTGTTGGAGCTGCGCACGAACCGTGGGCGCACGGCGCATCACGATCCATCTCCTGTCGGTTTTTTCAATGAACCCTTTGTGTGTTTGCAGAACAGATTTGGACGTGTGTTTAAGAGGTTTGTAGTTTTTCGTGCGCACTGATTGTTGATTGCTTTGTGAGTTATGGAGTGGTCAGAAGAAAGAATAATTAAGTTAATCGATGCCTATCGGAAAACCACTCTTCTGTGGAATAGTAGGCATGAAAACCATTTCAAAAAACCTTTAAAAGCAGATGCTTGGAGAGAAATAGGTTGCGAGATGGAGATGCAAACCAGAGGTTAAATGCAAAAAGAAAGTAAAATCATTGATGTCTTCCTACAGACGAGAGAAATCGAAAATCAAAAACCGCCCGAGTACAGGAAAAGGTAAGTTGTTATATATAAATTACAAATAATTATGAAATTTTTGCTCAGGCATTATAAAAAAAACAATTGTATACATGGATATTTTTAGGCTTCATTATGTCTTTTTTGAAATAGGTTTGGGTTTTTATAAACTTTTAGGGTAGGCTTAGGCTAGAATTTAATAAATCAGGCTTCATTGAATGTGTTTTTAGAATGGAGCGCTGGAGGTTCGTTGAAATCAACACTTCCAACAAGCCGCAAACGCTCAGCGCGCACACCCGCGCAGGTTGCACGGCGCGAGAGTGTATACGCACCTTAATAATTATAATAGCATAATAACTTATTATAATATATTATGTATCGTCTATTCCCCCTCCACGTGCTTACTTGTATATATATGCTATTAGCTGACAGGACAATGTTTGCTATTGAAATAATATGGTTACCACAGCAAATGTTACATCTTAAAGTATTTTAGCTGATTCTGTGTGTATTTTGAGACAGTGGATTTTTTACAGCTTGCCTATGAGCTTTTACGCGATTTGTATTAGAAAAACGCTTTCGTCTCTTTTTCCCTCGTTTTTTGGTATTTGTTCTGCATGCGTCCGAACTGTATCAGATGATGATGTAAATTGTTCTGATCTGATAGGGTTGGAAGTTGAGAAATTTGGAGACCATCGATCGTCTGAAACCTGGGATTGGGAAGCTGGGTATTTCCTCCTCACTAATATCCATTGAGTTGTCAGGTGTGAGAGGAATGAGAACATCAAAGTGGCCTTTCGTCAGTTCCCCAGTAAACATTAGCCTCCTTACTCCCTCAATCGGTTCGCCAAAACTCTCCCACAACAAATTACCATCTCTGTACACCTGAAATTCATAAATAATATTTCGGATGCTGCTTGAATATCACAGGAGGTTCCAAAAGTTACCAGCTTGCTCATATCGGCGATATATTCTTTTTTTGTTGAATACATATCTCATTAGAATGAATATATACCCCATTAACTTGTATGACCTCCATTGTTGTAATGTGAAGCTAAATTTTATATTTAAGTGAGTAAATAAGTTACAATAAAATAAAACAATCTAAAATATTACTTTGTCAAAATGTACAAATGTAAAATTTTGTCTAAACTTACTTAAAGTTAGACAAAAATCAATCTTCTTTACAAAACTTAAAACGCACAAATTAATAATTATTATAATTATCCCTTACATATTGAATTATTCTTAGAATTCCAAGTAGAGTGCATACACTAATACCTCACTCAAAATCATTAGTCACTAAATAAATAATGCTTACATTATAATGGTCACTATTTTTCACATACTTATTTTAATGTAATATTATTATAATATATTAATATTATAATAAATATAATAACGTATTATTATATACTATTTATCGTCTATTCCCTCTTCACGCTCTGACTTGTGTCTACCCAAAAAGTTTGCGTGAAGCGAGATTTCAGATTCATAGTCAAGCGAAAGTGCCCCGGGCCAATAGAATTTATTACTTAAAAAAAACCCATAAAAATCGATTAACCTGCACCAGGTTACCATATTTTGGCCTATTTTTTAATATTTTTACTGGACTACTATTAGAGGAACTGCTTATAACTGTGTTTTTAGTTAAAGTAGGGTAGATCCTGTATGAATAAGTAACCATATTAGTTCATTCAAGAAAAAAAGTACAGTTTGTACAGTACTCTTGACATATTTATTTTTAATTTTTATACATTATTTTTCTAATGGGAAAGTCTGAACTTTTGCAGATGATATTGCCATACGTGACCCAAACTGCTCCTAGGATTTAATTGATCCATAGAGAGATCAGTTAAGTGATGAATTGAGCGCTCTCAGGAAATGATGTGCTGCAAACAGCGTGTTGTACTTAAAACTAAAATAATAAATTTTGATTTGAAAGGTCACACATTTCATACCATGATTATTAAATGTAAGGAATGTAAAACTGCCATAAAGATCTTTTTTATTAAAAAGATTTAAACATTGTTACCTTTTGAATCGAAGAAGATTGAACATGTTAATGTATTTATTAAATTATTAAAGTCTTAAAGTGATTAAATTACTTAACTTTAGATAAATTGTATTATGTATATTAAGTGTGTATGGCAGAGTTGTTATGTGGACCAGTTAAATGGAGGAAGTGAGAGGGAGCAAGATTTAAACCAATCATCAAAACGATTCTGTTAATTAAGAGTAAAGGACAAAATTATGTTTTGTTTTCTTAGTGTTTGTGTTTATTAAGTTAAATTAGAGTATTTTATATTTTATGTAAAGTTGTATGATAGTACAGTACAGGGTCGGTGTATCAGACATACCGATTTCACGTTTTTGAAAGTAGATTTTAAATAATTGTATATTGTAAGATTCCTAAAACTATTTTATCTATATATTTTTACTTTTTTTTCATCCTGATCATCACAACTGTTTACAATGCCACTGCTTGTCATGTAATTCCTAAGCAAAAATATATATTTTATGCTATAATTTGACGGGAATAAATATTATTGTTTCTGCAAATCTGACCAGAGCCGATAGATGGGCATATGAACAATTGAAATGGTTTATGTAGTTTCTGAGAACAAGGCGTGACAAAGATCTGGCTTTAATATAGATTCAGTATCCAAAATTAGGCTACACACCCCTTGCGTTTTGTCTTGCTCATACCTAGCGAGAGAACGGTCGTACTTATTGTGCAAGTTTTACGCAGTTGATGCTAAAACTCTTTTATTTGGCAAAACATTGGCATTGATTTTGTACTTGTAAAAGTTTGCCCTATGTGTTTAAAGATTGTGAAAGTAATTCACATAAATAATGCAATTCTCTACTTTGTGCTGCGTTCAATTTGTTTTATAGTAAATTTAACTAATCGAAGATACTTGAAAACGTGAGTATAATTTGTACTTAAACTACAATTTTTCGAACCAAAGTAATTGCAAATTCTTTTCTTTTGTTCATCAATCTTGTCTCAATTGCTTCTTGATATTTTTAATTATCAATATTTTTAATATTTTTAAACATTCCCAACAATCAATGGCGATCTCACACACTGTAATATTCAGCTATTTAAATTCATACCATGTCGCTTGTGTCATGAACAAGAGAGTTTTATGTACTCCTAAGCTGAACTGAAAACCTCGTTATGAATCTGAACAAGTATAGCATTAATAAGAAAACCACGTTTTGCACTCTGCATTTGCCAACAAACAGTTTCTGTCTCTTTCTCGTTAAAGTCACGTTGCAGGTGTTCGCATTCGACCAAGTCTGTCTTCAAGCTGGTAAACAATGTTAAGCGCATCATAAACAAAGGAGGAACCAAAGGAGTGTTAACTCAAGGAGGAATCATAATGAAATGTTAAATAAAGTATATTTTTGTATTTTGAAATAAGTAAATTCATCTATTAATCTAGTGTTCGCATTCGACCAAGTCTGTCTTCAAGCTGGTAAACAATGTTAAGCGCATCATAAACAAAGGAGGAACCAAAGGAGTGTCAATTCAAGGAGGAATCATAATGAAATGTTAAATAAAGTATATATTTGTATTTTGAAATAAGTAAATTTATCTATTAATCTAGTGTTCGCATTCGACCAAGTCTGTCTTCAAGCTGGTAAACATGTTAAGCGCATCATATACAAAGGAGGAACCAAAGGAGTGTCAACTCAAGGAGGAATCATAATGAAATGTTAAATAAAGTATATATTTGTATTTTGAAATAAGTAAATTCATCTATTAATCTAGTGTTCACATTCGACCAAGTCTGTCTTCAAGCTGGTAAACAATGTTAAGCGCATCATAAACAAAGGAGGAACCAAAGGAGTGTCAATTCAAGGAGGAATCATAATGAAATGTTAAATAAAGTATATATTTGTATTTTGAAATAAGTAAATTCATCTATTAATCTAGTGTTCACAGTTAGTTTGCGAGGAAAGAACATTTAACTAGAATAACCCCAGATTAGAGCCCTTGTCTAACGTGAGCCCAATCACATTGTCTAAATCGTTTCAATAACTCATACATTCTCTGTCTTATAAATTAAAAGGTAAGTTTGTGTACTTTGACAACTGCTTTGAAGCATATATTTAATAACCTCTTATACTTTTACATCTACATTTATTGTTAATTTACATTACATTGAAAGTAGAGAATGTAAGTGGAAAGAGTTTATAAATTTAGGGTTTGTTCAATGGCTTATTTAATGTGGTCAATGCAGAAAAAACCTTTTTCTAATATGACTTGTATGGTTTTGAAATTAAAATTTAACAAAACAATAAATAACTATTAAATTTACTTTAAACATTACTTTAAATAGGTTACTCATCATTAGTAATAGGCTATATAAGGATGCAATATTGTATACTAAAGGAAACATTTAATAAAACGTAGCCTATATACTTAAACGAAAAACCATCTATGAAATAATGGTTCAGTTACTCTAACTACAAATTTTATAAATCTAATTCATTTACTCAGATTTACAAAAGGTAACCATACAAAATTTTCGTTAATGAGAAACAGCCTTCTATTATTAACATATTTTCTAAAAAAGTGGTTACACAAACATATTAAACATAATGAGAAAAATAAAATATGATATCAAGATTTGGGCTGCTCCGTAGCCCCGATGCCAAAGTGTATGCAATACGAGACAAATATTATGAGTTTTTATGGATTAATATTTGTATTACTGTATAAATATTTAAAACAAGCTTTAAATATAGGAATAGTGTGAAAAGCACCACCGCATTGGCCCGCCAAGTTCTGCTCCGACTGTGTTTTACTGTGTAAAAAATAAATGATGGTGATTTCAGTTTGTGAAGTTAAATCTTGCTCCTAATACAATAATGTACACTGAAGTAGTTTGATTTCGAAACCAATGTACTCACTTTTGAAATTTTACATGACCTTACCTCGAACTTTCATCTGTTATCCTCATGTATGTTAAAACTACGTTTAATCAAAGTAGATTGGTTTGTATACCGAGAGCGCTGACAAACGAAATGAGAAATAAAACTGCAGAATCGAATGAATTTGTGAAATTCTGTAATTATTGCCAGTTTAATAAGTTTTTTTGGATTGAAGAACTACCAGGAGCTTTTTACTACAAAGTATATTTTACGTATTTTTATCTGAGAAAGCTAAGAAAATTTGAATAATTACAAACAGTTCCTCCAAATTTAGAACTTTGATTGCATTATACTTACACTTAATAAACACTTAGTAAAGTGTAGCAGGAATTTCACTAGTAAAACACAGAAAATGCGTTTCTAGTGCTCTCAACTACGGTAAACTCTACTGGCAGAAATTTATTATAATTTTTCAAGTTAAAGATTTTGCGTGGTTTCTATTTTACGTAGTTTTACTTGGAAAACTTAATTGCAAATATAATAATGGCAGCTGGACCATGGACCACACTCGTTGAGCGGTAGGTAAATGCGAGGAAGAAGATAACATTGTTGAAAATGGAACAATAAATTCAAGGAAGGCAATAAAATAGAAACAAAACTATTATTAGTAAATTTAGTTAATATTATAATGAAAATCTACATAAGATTATATTTTTAAACACAGAAATTAGTCAAACAAATTGCTATTCTATAGGTGATAATGCTGGAGGTGTTTGACATCCGGAAATGTATGTGTTTAAATATGATTTTGATATTAACTTTTTGGACTTCAAGTCAGTTGTTAAAGATAGTCAATCTAATAAAAAACCAAAACATATAATTTCTAAATACAAAAATAATTTAAAATAAAAAAAAATTATATGAGTAAAATATAAACCAAGTCTTGTGGCTTTTGGTGTGACGAATGTTTTAACAAGATGAGGACATATCATTTCAACACTGAAAGAAAAGTGCATACCGAAATATTTTTATAAATATAATGATTGGCTACTATTTGAAGGATAGTTATGTTTTGCATGAAGAAGAATATGGAGGGGATGAGTTGTGGTGTCCCATATGCATTTAGAATTGATCTACAGTTCTATTATGGTATCTCAGGTATGACGGTTTTCTCATCATAGAACTTCCTGGAAAACATCAACTATAAGATTTGCAGATGATGCGATAGCCATAATATGTCCAGTTCAAAGTACAGACATACTTAGAGTTAAGTCTCAATGAGAGTATTTGGAGCGTCCACTGTTGGCTTGAGAGAAGGTGTCAACGACTACAATTGAGAAGACTGATTGTAGAAGATTTTTCACTAATAGAACAGTGTACAGATTGTGTACAGACCAGTATGGGTGGCATTGAACATTTTGGAAGAATCAAATTACATACTTGGGACCCACTTGTACTGGATAGTAAACTGAAGTTTGTCCTCTCAAATAAAATGATAATACACGCCATTTAAACGGGCAAATCTGTTCAAAACAATGCCAACTGTATGCCCCAAAAATGTCAAAAGGTTTTTTTCTTGTGAGTGTGCTCCATTCTAGAATGTTATTCGTTGCCACAATTTGGGCATAGGCGTTTGAAATAAAGACAATAAGATGGAAAGTTATCTTCAGAACAGATAAACATATGTCTTAAGATTGTTTCAGGTTACACAACTGTGTCTATTAGCGCATTGCTGGGTAACATACCACCGATTGATCTCCTGGATCAAAATGCTTGAAAGAAAACCATCTCATTGAATGGCCAGAATAGTTTCTGGTGAAGACTGTGATTAGAGTCAGGCTCATAGACAAAATGACAGAAACGATAAGAGAAAGGAGCAAGGGGATCCTGGTAGGGGACGTGCGAGCTAAACTGTTGTTAATACATTGGAAGCATGGCAAGATGAACTCACGCTGTTTGGACACGTGTGCTTTGGCTTAGCTCCGTCGAGAGTGTGTGATTACTGTGAAGCCTGACAGGACGTTGAAAAACACAACCTACATGAGTGCCTGAATTAGAACTCTGGAAGGCAACACAGAAACGCTTATCTAAGGCGGCCCATACACGCACGAGTCCCGCATGCCGTGCGCGGCACGAACGTGCAAAGCAAGATGAAAATTCTCCGTGTGTGGACTACAACCTGCAAGGCAAGACGTGCAATGCAAGATGGGACAGAAATCAAAACTAGATAGATATTTTGGCACGACGAGCGCTGCTTGACGTGCCATCTTGCACGTGTGTAGGCTGTCGTCGAGCAGTCGTGCTAGAATTAGTGTGTAGATAGCTTATGTTCGGTGCTGTTTGTTTAAATTTTGTTGTTATATTGTGTCGCGTTGCCCTGTAGATATAGCTGATTTCAAAGCTTTTATGTCAGTGAATTTTCTACCTTCGTTAATTGAAGAGTACAGATCTCACAATTGTTTGTGGAGGATTAAATCGAAAGAATACTAAAACAAACAAAAAAAAAAGGAAATTGGTTATAAACAACTTGTGGCTATGAAACAAGTAGTTCCTGATTATGACGTGGAATATGTAAAGAAAATATCGAGGAAGCTTTCGAAGGGAACAGAAGAAAGTTCAAACCTCAATGATTACAGGAGCAGGAAGTGATTCAATATACATCCCAAACTCTGGTATTACAAGCTGCTCCTTTTCCTATCAGATCAGGAGGAAGTTCGGCCAACTTCATCTAAAGCCAACTTCATTGAGGAGGTTGTGGGGACAGAACAAGAAGAAGTACACTTTTGTACAAGAAGTAACAAGGCGAAGGACTTTCAGATATTTAAGATTTTGAACAAACGAACATTTACATTTTTATTTATATAGACTGAAATAATATCAAACTAAATCTTAACTTTATATTACAGGACCAAGAACTTAAAAACTTTTTCTTACAAAAAGCTGTATCAATTTTGGAAAAAACTGGGGATGAGTTTGATGTTTTTGGGAAGTGTGTAGTCGCACAGTTACGAAATATGGAGGAAATTCAGAGTATTTTTACTCAAAATATTATGAACCAGGTACTATTTAAGGGAAAGTTGCTGAAACGTAAATAACACAATTTTTGATCCCATGTTATAGCTCTGCAAGTTTCGGGGATGATTTTCCCTAGGGCTTGAGGAGAGATGATAGCGGAAAACTTCCAAGTATCTTCCAGTAGCCAAGTGCCTCAATGTGGTTACCAGTCTGTGTTCTGCAGTGATCGCTTTCCTCATTACTGTATCTTGCTTTTCAATAAGAGGGCGAACTCTTTCAAGTAGATAACTGAATGTCTCGTCATTCATTCTTAAGTAGTTTTTGTAGTCGTCCGTATTATTTTCTTTCAGTTCTTTTAAAAGGTTCAAATCTGTGAATCTTTGCTTTTTCAATATAACCAATGCCTGCACCAATACTTCTTTTTCCGTTTCCGTGACACACTATCACTATCACATAATGAATCAATTAAGAGGAGTGACAATAACTTTTTTCATTGAACGCCAATACAGTTATTCTACAACTATCACACAAGAAAAAAAGGTGAACAACATAATATATTACAAATTTACTCTAACAAAACTAAACACACGTACTCTGTACCTTGCACGTTGCTCGACTAGGCACAACGATCGTGTGTGGTTGTTTTTTTCTTACGCCGTGCCGTGCAATGCACGCAGTGCCTTGCAAACATGCGGCGCAGGAGCGTGTATGGGTCACTTAAGAGTGTCTTTGATCTTCGGGAACACGGTTTTGCAAATAATAGAGTCTTAGGAAAACTGGAGATTAATCTATCTAACTTATTGAGGACCAACGATTTAGTTACCAGAAGAAATATCAGAGAGACTGATTAGAGCCCTTGCTAGACAAGCACCAATGTTATTGTGATTCCTAGGCTTGCTCCTAAATCATTAAGGGTCTTAATAATATCTGAGTTTTTCCGTCCTCATGTAGCCACGGAGTTCGCCCATCTCAAAGTACGAGAGAGTTTGTTTTTCATTAACAGTTCAAACTTTTATTGTCAGTAAGAAAAATCAGTTCTTACTTTCATTTGAAAGTAATAATAATTAATAAGACTTTTGTGGATTCCTTACATTTGTAGCTGTTAATAAAATAAATCTTATTAGTTTATTACAAATATTATGTATAATTTAATATGTTTGATGACATTTAAAATCAACATATTTGATTTAACCTTATGAAGTAAACCAATAGGGCCTATATATTATTTAAAATTTCACGCTGAGAATATTTTAAAGCGATTACTCATTACGATATTTCTATAAATGTGTTGTTGTGAAACTTAAATAAAATGTCGGGTTGTATATTTCCTTAATGCCTTTGTTTACAGTTAGTTATTGCGGTATTGAAGGCGTGCCAAGGACTTGTGAGCTCATCCCGCTTCGTCCCAGCGTGACCGAAGTGCTATTGTTTAACATTTTATACCGGCACTAAACCAATAAGGCAATATAACGTTTCATTATTGAAACTTAAGGTCAGTAACTTGGATAAATGGCTTTCATAATCTTATGTGGTTGAGTTGTTTTTGAAGTTAAAGTTCATTACTGGTTGTAGTTTTTAGTTTAGGATGGAAGATGAAAGACAAAGAGGACCACCCAAATTGTCAAATTCCAAGAGATTTTATAAATGAAGAAGAAGAACAGAAAACACAGAGAATAGTTGAAGCCACATCTTGCTTTCTTTAAGGCAATTGAGCAACTCTTTTAGATAAATTGGTGACTAATTTTACCTTTCTGATATAAACACTTGTAATGCATTGAAGCATTTATTTCCTTCAAATACTTGTTGGTAGTGAACTATACAATTTAAGTAAGCTGGAGAATTCAAAACATAAAATTTAATACATTTTTAAATGCATACGTAGAAGAAAGAAAATAATCTTGCCAACTAACTGATCCACCCTTTTAGAGAATCAACAGTAGGATATAAATTATTGAGTATCAATCTAAAAATTAGTCTCCTAACTGGAATTTTGAATATGGTTTTGTGTTTTAATTCTAAAAACACAAGACATGACATAACTTAAGGAAATAATGAACTGTAATATTTAATTTTGATGAGTGTTTGTTTAACTTATAGGTTAGGAGAAACACTTGGGAAGCCTACGAAAGAGTGTTTATACAGTATAAACACCGAAGTAGTTCGTACCAGGAATTTGAAAGTCTGCGTAGGTCAAGTTAAGGTACGGTACTCAACAAATACAACAAATAGTTTAGTTAAAATTATATAATATTAGTATGAGTTTCACATTAGTAGACATTTCTTAGAGTGTATAGGATCAACACCATTTATTGGTTTAAATACATTTTTATTAAATTTATTAATCGTATTTTAATGTAACACAATTGTTAAAAATATATTAAACTGTAAAACATCTTATTATGTAATGCGATTTAAGCAATGACTTAGAAATAAATATATTATGTTTCCTGAAGCAGACAAGTTGGTGTTACCAAAAATGTTTGGTAACAGCTTAGTCATTAGTAGACATTTTTTAGAGTGGTCCAATACAACTTATTGGTTAACATGGTTTGATTTAATAACTGTATTTATAAAGTCTAAATCTAATGATATTTTTGAAATATATATAAAATTATAAAATATCTTATTATGTAAAGAGATTTACTTAATGATTTAGAAATATATATATTATGTTTCCTGAGGCAGACCAGTTGGTGTTACAAAAACGAAACACTCCGAGAACGCGATGGCATAGTTGAAATCACGAATTTAAAATCTAATTACACGTGAGACATCATCTGCAACACCATTTCTGCAATGTGTTTTGATACAATTTTACACATACTTCTTTCTACATTAATGTGTAATTGAAACTGTTTACACTGTACTCTCCCACTGTAATAGCTAGGCGTACTTGGTTTGTTACAAATATAAATGTATTCGTTTTAGAAACAAATAACTACTACAATATGCGGCTTCTAGTGTTGAAGACACCTTTCACTATTTACTACAATCTGTTTAAGATTAATTACCATCACGTTTACTCCTGTGCCTAGCCTTTACTGTGTGCCGTAGGCAGTTCTCTCGCTCGATTTGGCTAAGCATATTTCAAAAAGCAATCAGCTTTATCTCTTTGATTAGTTGGTTTTATCAATTACTCCTGAGAAGCACGATCTTCCTTAGAGTCGACGACTTCAGTCCGTGCCAAGGACATGACTCACTTGTGTGAATTTTGGATTAAACAATTTGACTAGGCAGTACAGTTTTGTAACACTGAATTATTCGACCTTGATGAAAGACTGTGTGAACAAACTCAGCAATTAAAGATGAATGAATGATAGCGGCAGTTTAATGTTAGGCTATTCTATTCTGTGCCTTATTGTTATTTGAGTAGTCTTTCTTTCACGAAGAAATTACTTCAAAGTGATTTTACAAATGCTTCTTATACGCTTTCACCAAATTTTATCGCTAGTTTTTCTTTTCTTTTTTATGTCGGTATCTTCTCAATTGGATGAACTGTTTTTAAATTTGTTTGGTTCATTTAATTTAACTAGTGGCATACGTTGTCTCTTTAATGTACCATTTGGATGATTTTAACATTCTAATGCCTTCACATTTAATAGATGGATGCTAGAAATTATAACATCCAACTTAAAAAGTTCATTCTTTGGAATAATAACACATTCGTAGGACAATCATTTGAATTTACGCCAAGCCAAATTAAGTTTGTGTGTGTTTTAATATGCTTCTTTATGAAGTTAGAATCTTTAATTTTTAGTCAAAAGTAGTTTTGATGTATGACGGATGTTAATGTGGTTTAATAAGAAGTAATAAATTAATGAAATTAGGGCATACAAATAAAATTTTACCTCCAAATCTAAATCGTCCATAAACCTTCAGACACCTAATACATAATTTCAAAGTATAATTATGGATTAGTTACATATACAAATTGTCTAAATTGCATAACCCACCCGTTTTATAAAAATGTTTACTCACAAAAATAATGTGAGGAAATTTTCCTCAATGAATTAGAAAGCAAACATATTATCAGCCAGACGAACCCGTTCAATAAAAAATAATTTATTACCATAGATACGTAGACGATATAATTTGCCTGTTTGAAGGAACAGAGAGACAAATTAATAAATTAACCAATTTCTTAACAACGTCCACCCCACACTTAAGTTCATCACGGAAATCGAGAACAGCCTAAACTTTCTTGACCTGACCATCACCAGAAATGAGAATAAACATATACTTAAAATTTTCAGGAAACTGACACAGACCGACCACACAATATCCAGTAGGTCTACTTCTAACCATCCGATATCTCACAAACTGGCAGCGTACAATAAATTCGTACACCGGACTATCAACACGCCTATGAACCTAGAAGACTTTAACAATGAAATAACTACAATAAAACCTATCGCCATGGGTACAATGGCAACATACAATGGTTACAATCCCACTTCAATAGATAAAATAATAACTAAACACAGAAAGAAAACCAGAAAACCACCTTCAATTATCGAACAACCAAAATACATCTCTATCAGTAACACTTTCCGCAGACATGGCTATGAAATCGCTCATCGAGCTTCAAATTATTTGAGTAATTTCTTAGAAACCTAGCCAAACACTAGCAAAGACAAATTTACGAACAGTGGATTATATAATCTATCGTGTAATGACTGACAAAATATATATAGGCCAAGCAGGAAGCTCGTTCAAAACTAGACTCCATAGACTGGCCATAAATAATATAACAAACATTTTTTAAACATGCTTTCCTGTCCATGAATAACATAAATAGACTCGAGCTAAAAATAAAAAAAATAACCCACAGATGAAATAAATTCTTCCTCAGCGAATCTGATATTGTAATCAGACTCGATAGCTTCCAATCTTTTCACTTTTCACAAAATAAAAAAGGTACTACATTGGATATATTAGAAGAATTTCAGATTTAATTGAAAGTGTATGAAATAATCCAGTTTAATATATTAATTGACAAGTTTAACTTTTCTTTCAATCCTATAGGCCTATATGACGTAATCGCCAAACTAAAGTAAACATTTACTGATAACCGATGTCCACATCTAGTATCCTACCTGCAGCTGGACAAGAATGACCTAAATAATGTGGCCACAAATATTTTTATTATATTATATTAACGATGAGTTTTACTCTGATTTTGTGAGTGTTATTGTTGTGTGTTACGCGTGTATGTGTTAGTACTACAGTACTGACTGAAGACAACTATTTCAAGACAATTTATTACAATTTATATAATGTATTTGTAAAGTTTGGTAAAATGTATCATTTTTCAATTCTTTCTTTCAGACATTTGTCTGTTGTAGACTTAGCAGAGACAATTAAATAAATTATGTTTTAAGTGAGCAAATTTTTTAACAAGAACTCCGTAGTTAGATTTTATGTAGACTGAGCTTATTATGTTGTTACTTATACACACTCTATTCTATAACTCTGTCTTCCTAACCCAATATCTACCCCTTTAGTTGTATTAAATCAGTATTTTGTAGAACTTCTTCCTTAACAATTTAATATCTAAATTGCAACGTATCCTAGATTTTAACAGTAGCTTAAATAATTTATCCACCGTCCAGAGTTTAGGCATCGTTAAAGCTGTTTGTAGAGCGGGTAGTAATTATGTAGGTGCTGACTACATTCCTATTAGGTTTATAAAAGGCACTAAAGCCACAACCTTACTACAAAAGTGTGCATTACAAATTTTAGAAATCAGAATATTTCCGAATATGTTGAATCTGAATCTTCTCAGATTCACTGAGAATCTTCATAACACTACTGCAACAATTACATGTGTATTTTAGAATATACGATTAGCGGTGGATAGTAGAGAGGTTTCAATATTATCTTTATTAGACTTTTTTAAAGCTTTTTTGAGGAAAATTGTACTGTCACCTCAGATCAAATAGCATTTGTCTAGAAGGAAACAGCGTGTTTGTGACGGTGAAGAAATGTATGTCTGGGAGGCTGTGATTCGTAGAGTTTCTCAGGGATCCGTTTTAGGGCCTTCATTATTTGGTATATATTTTGACGACATTAGTACTAGACTTAAATACTGTATGCTTCCCAGTTCTCTGATGTTCTGTAGATATATCTAAATTTTAAATTCAGTGACATCAGCAGTGCAGTTGAGCATATGATATGACATCAAACGTTTTTGCTTATGGGCTAAAGAGCATGACTTACGATTTAACAAATCAAAGACACAACCCATTATTATAGGCTATATTGCAGGCTACTAGTTATAACACAATAGACTTAAACAATCTCCCCAAACTAAAACTTGAAGGTGAATTATTAGAATTTTGCAGCAGGGTTAGAAATCAGAGACTGACAATAAATGATAGATTAAATTGAGCTGAATATGAAACTGAGACATATAATAAAGTATTGCTGGCATTCACTCTTAAAAAATAAAGATATTTCCATTTCATTATTAGAGTGCTCTTAGTCAAATATAAATTTGGCCTTTCTTTGGCTACTGAGACACTGTAGTCAGTGACATGACTGGAATTGGCTAATTAATTCTAACGCACTCAACATTATTGTATACAATATATTTTGTATCTAAAAAGTGATGGTCATATTAGTTCCTATTATAATCAATTATATCTTTTAAAACTTCATTAATTTATAATGTTTTCATATTACACAAATTAACATTACCGACTTACATGGCAAACAATTTTTGTTTACTGAAGTTATAAGTACAAAAATTACGAGGACGAGGTGGATAATGTTAATCATTCCCAAGTACTGTGATTATTGATAAATATTTTACCGTAACGCCATGTCACTTGTGGAACTCCTTACCAAATAACCTTAAACTATTGACAGCCGTGCTCAACTTGCAAAATTATTGAAGCTGAATTTTATGAATGGTTTGAACGTGGACTTATTTATGTCTTTGCTAGAGGTATGTAAGGAAAGGAATTCGTTTATTAAATTGTAAGATTAATGAACGTTGTTTACTTTTGAAATCAATAAATATGTTTAAATTCACATTAGAAAAAAAAATCAACTAAAAATAATTAGGCTATATTTTGTAATTTTTATAAAAATTAATTGGTTTAGAATTTTTTCTTTATTTAGAATTTTCGTGCTTTCATGTAAGCTACGATTTTCTTTGTCTTAATTATGTTTTTCTTTTTAAATAGTCAAAACAATTTTTATTTTTTCAAATTTAAAAAGCAAGTAAATATATAAAAAATGTAAATTGTGTGGACCTAAGTTCGCCCTAAATATAGACTGTAAAGCAAAATCAAATAAAATCAACTCCAGACTAACAGATCATGTCCCTGATATAAGAAGTGATTCTAGTTCCCTGTACCGCACAACTTATCCCTGCTTCGTGACCACTTCCTGTTTGTTTAGTTACATCCAGTTTCTCACCACCAACATCACAAAGTCAGGCATTGTCCTTCACGTCGCATCCAGTCACGATTCACGAACAGCACGCCTTCATGAAGAAGTGTTTGTCTTCCAAAATTTAATTCTGTATCATTACAACTTAACGCTAGTTGTTTGTATTAAGAAAGCAGACTATAAAATAACTTTCAAAACTTATATAAGGATAGAGGAGTTATAATTGGCTTTATAAACAATGGAAGCTATTTGCGAAAAACAAAATGAGAAGGAAAAGGTTAAAGTTCAGCAAAATCGACAAATTATCAAATGATACGCTAGTTTTGTTTACATGTTGATGTGCTTATCGCTACTATGTCGTTAAAGATAAAGATCGCCGTTCATACTATGCGATACGTGATTTGAACCGAAAGGTAGTCCTGATTTAGTGTAGAGGGAGGTGATGAAATAGGTTCATCACGATGTAAAACCTTCGATTCGAGTATAGTATATCACTTAATTATATACACCTTATCTATCATGTGTAGGCTTAGTATGAAAGGTGCTTAATTAATTTGTATTACGATTTATTAAAAATGCATTTATGAGAACGATACGGTATATCATAAGCAAGGTGATGTAACGTTCAACTGAATTTCTTATATATTTGTTTCCTTAATATGTTGGAGTAAAAATTATAAAAAACTCATGGTGAATACAAAGTTTTGTGACAAATGATATTATGTGATTTAGTTATGTTACCAAAAGTTTAAAGAGTAGACATATACAAAAAATAATAATAAATGTGAATATACAGGTACAGAATAATAAAATTTTATTTGATTTTTTATTCAATAAAATGTTGGTTCCGGTCATACATTTAGCCTATAGGAGAAGAGAAACCTCCCACTCAATCATTTTAAACATAATATTATAGTAGAACTAGCTGAATACCCGTGCTTCGCTACAGGGATTTTTTTTATCACTATGATTCATAATTAATTGTAATATTTTTCTCTCGTTTTCTTTCATCTATTATTTCACGAAATTGAATTATAGCATGTATTTTCAATTAGTTTGGTATTTATTGTTCACTGGCTGTAGCTGCCCGTCTTCGTCACGGTATGTGTGCCGAATAAATTAAATCAATAACAAAATAAAAATAAATCAGAGTGAAGAGAGTCTTCTTTTTCAACCGCTAAATCTACATAGGCTACTGGTAAATCACAGTCTTAGCTAGATGTTTACAGATCACCCAGATACGTCTTTAATATGCGAATGTATAGATCGGGATTGTTTTGATCAGCTAACGTCTAAAATATTTTCTTAAAATTAATAAGTGACAAATTTCAGCTCTTTACCTTTAAGGAAATTAATACCAATTAATATTTATTGTTTTTAGGGGTTGTTATTACATTTTCAACCCTTAAAAGCACGTATCAAAATGTAAAACTGGTTTATTTTTTGTATGTATCTTGTAAGAAATAAATGTACAAAATTTCAGATCTATAGCTTTAATTAAAGTATAAAAATAAATATATATAGTTTTTAGGGGTTGTTATCACATTTTCAAAACTATATAGCATCACGTAACAAAATATAAAACTCATTTACTTTTTATATGTGTTTGTAAGAAATAAATGTAAAACATTTCAGCTTTAAAGAAAGTTAACAAACAACATTTATTGTTTTAGGGGATGTTTCAACCCTTAAAGGCCAAATATTTTAAAATCCTATTTTAGTGCACTTCTAGCGCCTATGAGCAATATGTGTACCAAAAATGTTACGTTCCTTGGCGGTATTAAATTAATATTTATAGATATAGGGGTTGTTCCTAAATTTCACCCCTTAGCAGAACTTGATAAAACGTAAAACTGGTTTATTTTTTTATATGTATCTTGTAAGAAATAAATGTACAATTTCAGTTTCTAGCTTTAAATAAAGTATAACAAACAATGTTAATTGTTTTAGGGGTTGTTTCAACGCTTAAAGGCATAATAGTTTCTTAGTTCGCCTCTAGCCAATATGAGCAATATGTGTACCAAATTTCACGTTCCTAATAAGCGGTATTCAATTAATATTTATAGTTTTAGGGGTTGTTACCCCTAGCAGCATTTCACCCCTTAGCAGAACGTGAAAAAATATGAAACTGGTTTATTTTTTACATGCATTGTGTAAAAATAAATGTACAAAATTTTAGTTTTCTAACTTTAAGGAAATTATAACAAACAATACTTATTGTTTTAGGGGTTGTTTAAACCCTAAAAGTCATCTATTTTAAAATTATTTATTAATGCGCCTCTAGCACCTATGACAAATACGTGTACCATATATCACGTTCCTAGGAGGTAGTTTTTTTTATATAGATATATAACAAACAATACTTATTGTTTTAGGGCCTTAGAAAATTGGCCTTACAGGCCAAATATTTTAAAATCCTTTCTTAATAAGCTTCTTGCCCCCATGAAAATTGCGTGTACCAAATTTCACGCTCCTAGGAAGTAGGGTTTTTGAGATATATAACAAACAATATTTATAACTTTAGGGGTTGTTTCAACCATTACAGGCCAAATATTTTAAAATCTTTTCTTAGTGCGCCTCAAGCCCCCTATGATAAGTATGTGTACAAGTTTCACGTACCAAGGTGGTAGGGTTTTTGAGAAATATAACAAACAATATTTATTGTTTTAGGGGTTGTTTCTACCCTTACACGACAAATACTTTAAAATCCTTTCTTAGTGCGCTCTATATGATAAATAAGTGTAAGAAATTTGACGTTCCTACGTGGTAGGGGTCTTGAGATAAATAATAAACAATATTTGTTTGTTTTACTGGTTGTTTCATTTAATATTTATAGTTTTAGGAGTTGTTATTAAATTTTCACTCCTTAGCAGAACCTGACAAAATATAAAACTGGTTTATTTTGTTGTATGTATCTTGTAAGAAATAAATGTGTAAAATTTCAACTCTCTAGCTTTAAGGAAAGTATAAAAATGTATGTTTATCACGTTTTCACCCCTTAGAAGAACGTAAAAAAATGTAAAACTGGTGAACTTTTTATATGTATCTTGTAAGAAATAAAAGGATTACAAAATTTTAGCTTTAATTAAAAGTAAAGTATAACAAACATTTATTGTTTTAAGGATTGTTTCAACCCTTACAGGTCAAATACTTTAAAATCCATTCTTAGTGTGCCTCTAGCCACTATGACAAATACGTGTATCAAATTTTACGTTTGTAGGAGGTAGGGTTTTTAAGATATATAACAAACAATATTTATTGTTTTAGGGGTTGTTTGAACCCTTACAGAACAAATATTTTAAAATCCTTTCTTATTGCGCCTCTACTGCCTGTGAGCAATATGTGTGCCAAATTTCATATAAGTGGTATAGTTTTTGAGATACTGTGATCAGTCAGTCGGTGAGTGAGTGAGTGGGTTTTGGATTTTATGGATTGAGAATCAGGGTTTAATGTCGAATGTCGTCTATAGTGAAAGATTCTATAGATGCTAAATATTCAAGTTTAGGATAATAATTGTAGGATCCAATGATTATTGTACAAGTAATATCTCAATGTAACTTGTAACGATATTGAGTATGTTGTCGTATCCCGTAGGTCATTAGAAGCTATGTCAGAGCAATATCGGAGTTCATGGATCTGATGAACGTTTTGTCCTTGCAACGAAAGCGAAACGTTGAAAAACACGTTTGAGAAATACAGGTCATATGATCGTTGGAATCGTGAGACTGGAGTTTCGTCATTGACTAAAGATGGAACGCTGCTTCGATGAAAAACCAATTACATAGCGTAAAGAAGTTGCAATCTTTTATTGACGTTTAGATGTACAAAACAATAATGCAACGATCCACTTCCTTTATTGGTTGGTAATTATCGTGATTATGATTATGCAAAAAGGTCGTTAGACTAAGGTATTCGTTCGTGAGATAATTCAGACTAGATGATGATGAATGAATTTAGCACAGCGTAATTTTATTTAAATGATGTTGTTCATAGTCGGTTTATGCCATAGTTTAGCGAGTTAATGTATGTTGAACGTATTATATACAGAGAAAGAGGGATATATTATGTAAGTGCATATATATGAGGGACTGAGATGACGCTCATTTTCTAATTTATAGAAATCTGGGGATATTAGATACTAATGTACTTAGGATCTTATGAATTTGGTTTTAGATGGGCACGAACACAACGATTAATTTAAGACAATTAAACGGAGGTACACATTAAAGAAATGTATGTCTCATATTTTTGAAAGCGGCTAATGGCAAAGATGCACGCAATAGCTACATATATGTATCATGTTTCATGTTCTTTCCATTAATTAATTGCTAATGGTTACATTTTTAACTTATTAACACTATTACATAGTGTTAAATAGTTT
>JAGFPH010000147.1:543502-565793 GCA_018207615.1 Philaenus spumarius
ATATAATTGCTACAACAACAAAATATTGTACTATAAAATGCAATAAATCTTTTGGACTTATAAAGCTGTGTGCAAAATAAATTCGGCCAAAGATTTTTGTATATACTGAAATTACATATTTTACTGACTCCTTCTTAATATTTATTTATAGCATTTTTTACCTTTTACCTAAACCGTTCACAGTTTATTTTATATTTTTTCTAAGAATATTAATTTTAACTGAATGTTTAGGTCAATAAGTATAGTGATCTTACACAACACAGCAACAAACCTATGAATTTTCTAATCTAAAAGCGTTTATGAAATTGTACCCGACTTTGATTAAATCTTCTTAAATAGACTAAGGTTACGAATTGGAAAGAACTGTTCAATATGACAGCAAAAACTTAAATTAGTTTATTATGAACTAACTTACAGCCATATTCTACGGTCGTCAGTTTAGGCCTACAAATATGTCATGCATCTTGGACTTAAAGTTAGAAAATGACATGTACATCAATGTGTATAGTGAAAATAATTGTATAAAACTGTTTTTTAGATTAAATGTAAACTCAGAACGTGACGGCGGTAATAGTGTAATTGAATGTTCTGGTTGACTGAGCTACCAATGTTCAGACAACTACAAAGTGAAAAATTTGAGACTATCCTTTGTTTAGAATGGAGCTATATTGGATCTTAGAGTTTGCACCTTCTTAATCAGCAGAGTTGAGAGGTTAATTAATGTTATACAAAGTGAAACATTACAAATTAGAAGTATCAATTTCCATAGTTTCTAACCATACAGAATATGCGTACACTTATGGTTTCTACTTCTTCTTGCGCTGTAGAGGCTACATGTTTGTAAACAAATAATGACTTCTTATTTTGTTTCATAATCATATGAAATTTTTTATCATAACTAAAGGACCGTTATTCAGTCCTCACTTAAATTATTTGAATAAAAACATTGATGAAAAATGTCGAACAACAAAACTGAACAAGACTTATAAAATGTTCACACTTTAAAGCATTTTAGAATGTAGAAAAAAAGTAATTTAATTTAAAGATATAAGCAAATTGTTAACACACTTTTTAGTAAATATTTTTAAAAAATACCAAAAGCTTTTAATGTGGCACAATACTTTAACATTATCTACATACTTTCAAAATATATAATTTTCTTAACTCTCTGAGGTGATATGAAAATTATAACAGAGAAGATGATTTTCATTTCGTGAATCTTTATTATTTCATAAAAGTCTATAAGATAAAATTAGAATAGTTACTTGTTTTTGGTACATTTTTTAAAATTCTTTTGTTTAACATACTACTTGTAGCAATTACAATTAATTGTAATGGTAGTTTTGAAATCTTGCTGTAACTGGAATATTCTTGTGAGGTAATTCGTCAGTTTAAACTTTATATTACTAATACTGTAGTTGTTTTTAGTAGAGTATAATAATACTAAGGAATAGAGATGGTGTATAATCAATAATCACAATGTAAAATTTCTCCTGTGAATAATGTATATTACTAAAGATAATACAATGCAGGGTGCACAATTTTAAGAATAATATGTATGTATTTAAAAGCATACTGGGGTATTGGTTTTTTCGCCATATATTATTGGGATTAAAGAAGTTTCTCAAGTGTGTTTAACTGATAACAAATTGTCTACCACCGACAAAATTGTTACTCATGAGACATTTTGTATTCACTTCAGTCAACATTAATAGGAGAATTGGAGTGGGAAGTAAGTACTGAAAGAAGATTTAAGTAGCGTCTTCAGTTACATTAGGATAGTGTTTATAAAAGTCAATTGGCTTTATTTTTGAATCAAATTGCTAGATGCGAAATGCTTTAATCGTGGTAGAAAGCTCAGAACATTTTGCACTATCGAGTGACTAATTCCAGATTCCAATATGATTTATTATAACCTATACAATTTCTTCTTTGTGTTGTGACAATACTTCCTGATTATCGATCTTAAACAGTTATACAATCCATGAGGAACTGGACACTGTGCGTGTTGTTATGCATTCTCTCTCTGCCATAAATCTCCAAGTGCAGAATAAATGACCTGTTAAAATGACTTAATGACATGCCAACGCTGTCGGTCTACTTTTACCTGTTTAAATCAAACACGAAGGGAATTGGACTGGTTCTGAATGCAAAATATTTGGAACATTCCAAAATACTGATGTAAGAGTGACGCTTAGGCGGAGGCCCTACTGGCACCATGACCTTTCACCCGTGACAGTATTGGGCGTCGATGGGAATGGAATCGGTTTCATTAGAGCAACTGAAAAATTAACTGTTTCTCCTTTTACTTTGTGAGAAGAGAAACAGGATTTGCCACACAACGCCTAGGTTCATTAAACGGGTAGGTAGGCGAATCACTTGCAGTAATCACGAGGAGGGCAATAAAGTTCGAGTGGAGTGTAAATTGTAGTAACTAAATTAGCTTCGTTAAAGTGATAAAACAGCCGTTCCATGTTGACAACACAATAATTATAATATGTTGCTAAAATATCAGTTCAATATGTTTATAGTAACTCTTTATAAACAAATAAAATATTCAGATGCTTCACTTGTAATTAATTGATACAAATTTTAACATAGTGTATACATAGTAAATTACTATTTTCATGGAAGCACTGTTGCTATTTAACTGACATATAGCATTTAAAAATTCAATTAAAAGCAAATAAAATATAACAGATAACAAATTTAAAATAGCCATCATAAAAAACTAAAATAAAAGCTTTTAAAGCAAATATTTTACCTCATTTAAAATTAATTAATTAATAATTAATGAATTAATACTACATCAATGAATTATTAAGATACAATAACAAGATAGTTGAGAGATGTAGGCTACAGAGATATTTACGATTTAAGACACTTGAACAATATATAATCTATCTGTGATTGGTTTTAGATGTAATAGTTTAAAGTCGATTGTAATATTTCTCTATATATATATCTCAAATCTGTTTTACTTGCATTTTTAAAGTATCTAAATATTTCACAACAAACTTATTAAAAAAGTAAAAAGTGCAGTAATTTGGCTCTGGTGGCATTGGATAGTACTGCAATACCATTTTAATCTTCTTAATCATTCAATTCAACCGTTTGGAAGCTATACACGTTGAAAGTTTTTCTAATAAATCATTGGGTACAACTCTTAAACAGTTGTATTTGGCATAAATATGAAGAGTAAAAAGTCTGAAAATAGTGTTGCCTTCAATAAAATGGTTCTATTATTGTTAAATTGAAGCTTTTTCTAGTTTGATCGAAAGTTTATTATAAGTGTTAGGTATTAAAAAAATCATCCAAATCAATTGACGCGTTACGATGTTATGCGCGAACATTCATATTTTGTCTTCGGGTCAATAAGCTCCTATTTTTTAAAGTAGGTCAAAACAATAGTTCAAACTTCGCAAGCCTTCCAGTTTCCTGATTGAGTCAGATGACCAATGGAATGTTATAATCGTAAGTATTATAAAGGTCGGAATAGTTTTGTCCTTAATGACCGACAAATAGTTCAAGACTTTTATCATCAATGTGTAAATACAAAATGTCAAGTTAATATTTAGACGAAGAACTGACGGTACAACATTACTGTGTGAATTTACAAAGTTCAAGGCCACAAAGAATCTCTTACGGACAAATCTATTTAACGAATGTTTTATTGTTGTCACGATTGCTAAACTATCCCGTGCTGTTATGTTGCCAATGGTTCCCATCGATTAGCCTACCTTGGAATATGACGCATCACTTGTTAAATATCGTGCGATTCTGTGTCAAATTGCAAGAAGATGTTTAAAGTTCAAGGACTTGGACGAAATAATAATGCCCTTAGAAGTTTTTTGTGAGGATATATTTAACAAAAAAAGAAAGATCTGCTGTTTTTTAAAATGTTTCACAAGTTATCCAGTAACATTTAAATTTGAATACTAAAAGATAAGACAACTTTAGTTAGTTAGTTTTAACAAATGTGTTAATAGTCAAAACAAGCAAAGATAAAATGTTAACAAAATATGTTATTTTAATGTTTCTAAGAGTCCTTTGCAGTGAAATAAAATGTACAATCTGCAATACAAGACAATGATGGTAAACTTAAACTAATTCAGAGCTGCCATTTCAATTTCAAAATTAAATTCATTTACTGTTAACTTTAAAGAACTGGTAAATATTTATGTCTTCCTGCATTAATTTAAATTTTGATTTATGTTATTATTAGGCATGATTTATGCTCGCTCCACCAGCACTTGTGATGGCATATATATAATTTAACATAAAACATATTCTGCATAGATTTGTAACCGTAATAAGACACGGGACAAAAGCAAGCAAACTGTTGTCCACACTGGGTAGACAGTGAAACTACTATACACATACAATAACAACCTGAACTTCACTTGGACATTTTATATTTCACAAGGAGTTTAATTACTTTTAACTAATTTATTTTTAACACTCTACAAGCGGCCCTACAAGAATATTTTGTTGGATTTAATGTTTTGGGTTAAGACGAAAACCCAAATCAACGTATTCATTTAATTAATAGTTTGGAACTTTACATTATATTTATCATAAACCTATCAGCTAGGATTACAATGAAAGCCAATTAAACAAACATCTCTATTAACAAAATATGTTATTATTTTATTAAAGTGATAGACTCAGTCTGCTTTATTATTATCAATTTCTTTCTATAACAGCTATAAATTCACTAATTGTAAAAATACATAGCCTCACGTAAGTTATGAATATTTATATGTTATGGGTTCTTTAAACCCTAATTAAAATATGTTGCTAAGAAAAGTCTAAATCATAGAGAAAGTTTGTTTAAAAAAATGTTTAGTAATAATGAAATTTCCCGAACAATGGCATAAAGAAACGAACGAAGTTTAACTATTTATATTATATATTATTATACATTTTTAACTTGCGAAAAAAAAAATAAATAAAAAATGTGTTTAAGGTTTAATAGTAGTATTTCTTTCAAATTCTTTTCTGTATTTCTTTTGAAAGGGTTTAACATTGTTTCTTTAGAATATTCTTTAGACATACTTTAGTGTCCATGCTTCAGCTCCTTACAACCTTCTACGATACAATTGATTACAGATTAAATTATCTTGGTTGAGAATTGAGGTAGTATTTCATATAAACTAGGTTAAAAAACTATTTTGGTTAATTTCTGTTGTCATTTTATTGCAACAAACAAACAAAAAAATCACAGATATGCGAAACCATTTTGCCGCAACAGTAAAGTTCCGCATCTCTAATTTTGTTGGCCATAACTTTGAAATATTTATTCATTTATATAAGGGTAATTATTTATTCTGGGGTCTTTTAGAATGTATTTCTGTCTACTTACACTCCTGTTAAATGTACGTGTATTTGTTCTTGTAAATATTAAAAGACATAGTTTAAAATTATATTTGATTAAAAGTAATTAACTATTCATCACGGTTGCCTGTGCTCTAATAATATTATTTAGCCGATACACCTGTCTATGACACACTGATGTTGTCATGTCTATAGCGAGGAACGGTTCGGAAGGTCGTACCATAAACTGTGATTACGGTGAATGAATACTGTGATTCGCAATCCTGCAATAACTACGTATACCTTCTCTGCAATCTGTGATTGACCTTATTTTATTTTTTCCATTAATCTCGTTCCAATTTATGTTTTTATAGAAACCATTCGTTATTGACCAATAACACTAAGTTGGTTGACACTTTCGTTTTCCAGTCTGTCTGTTACAGATGATTTTTTTTAATTGATGAAGGTATTCAAATGGAACTAGGCAAAGATATTCAGCCTGCTAACCGATTCAATTGCAAACGTATATTCTAATAATTAAAACAGGGAAAAAAATTTTACTAAGAGTTTTTGGAGGTAAACGTTTTTTACTTTTAAATCTATTTTATTTGGGCTTAAAAAATATATATCATGATATTATTTTGTGTGTACTGTTTTAATTAGTTTTATTTAAAGATTTGAAAAACAAATCCTTTTTAATTTATGATATTTTCATATCATTTTCAAGATGTTTCCAGAAATTTTGCCAACAATCTATTTCCTCCTTTCTTATTCGGAACGTACTGCATATAATATTACTAAAACACCTGTGATAGAGGCACTCACACACTTTATAGACAAATTAGTGGGAAAAGTCATGAAATATATATTTTGTATACATGCAGTGTACTGTAATACTATGCTTGGGCAGTTCTTGCTTTTACTGGTCCCCGCCATTAATTCATAACTTTCTTTCACTCTGGTTATTGATTACATATTTCAGTATATGGAGTGTATGTCATGTTGGGAAGTTATTGTGAATTAGATTACACGACAAAGTGAAACAACACTTTTGAGAAGGGTAGAAAGGATAAGAGCATTTCAGAGAACAAACTATTAGCGTTTGAATTTTTACTTTTAGTTACTCATAGTTGGTTATAATTATCAAACTTAAACTCGAACTATTTCATTTTATTTTTGTAAATTTTGGCGACTATTTGGATCTGGCGTTCTCCTAGTTGAGTAGGATGAATTTTAACCATAAAACATAGATGATTAATCTAAAACCCTCGAAACTTTGGATACTTTAGAACAGATTGGTCATGTTTTTAGGATGCAGTACTAGACATGCAGTAAAGACTTTAGGTTTTCAAATTACTTTAGGTTTTGTTCATAATATCTATTAGTAACCAGCTATAATGTTTGAATACAAAAAATAACGGTGGTACATTTTTTGAACATAAATAACGCTTTAAAAATATACGAAAGTTAAGAATCAATATTAGAAATAAATAATGACGCTTTTCATAAAAATCAGTTTATGGAAATAGTAGAAATGTTCAAAATTACTTCTTTTAGTAATGTTTAACTATATTATTGTTGCGACTAATGTTGAAAATATGTAACAATAAATTTCCCACGAAAGCTTTGTTGCTCATATGATCGTATGAACTTACTATAACCGAGTTGCAAGCTCCATTTAAGAAATACAGCAAATACAGTTACCAATTTTTGTATTTAAAAATATTTAGCATCGTACACAATTGTGTACGAAGTCTAGATGTTCTACAAACATTAAGTAATTTCATCAAACATAGATTTCAAAAATGTTCAACTAGGATTTAAATAGGCCACTTTGCAGCCACGTTTAATATTATTACAGTTGACTGTTCACACTCTCTTATAAAACAGCTGACTAAGCTTCACAATCAGTGACCATTCACAATTTTATTTTAAACCTACCAAAGATAAGACCAACAAGCATGACTTAGTCTTACGTATTAAACTAGGGGGCGGATTAAATATATATGTTGAGATAATATTACTAATTTCGATTAGTCTATGTAAATTTTGTGGTTTGTTTTAAAGTAGACAAATGATCAAATTCCATATGGTAGTCCATAGAGCAGCCAAATACCTAGATCGAAATACCAAATCAAATACAAATCGATCACTTTTTACAAATTAATGAACTAAATTATACATGTGCAGGTTTGTATTTTGTGCATCAATCCAAATTGTCATAGTAACAATCCAAATTATTTCCGTTTTTATAATAAATAGCCGAACAAACACACGCTCATTTCCTTGTACTATTAAAACGTAACGGGTTTCATGTTGGGGAAAAATGGCGCGTGATATCGTCGTATACATAACAGTAAATAGTTTCTGAAATGATTTACCATGTGATTGAGCAGGCCGTGATTTACCTCGTTGTTTCAAGGGAAAGGCCTACGTAGTAATTAGGTGGAGTGGAGCTTTATTATAACATCTTGGCTGTTTCAGGGGAGTTTATTTGCTGGTAAAAAAAAGAAGATAATTTGGAGATTAATCATAATCAAAGGAGGGAAATTTCTATTGTTGCGTGTAGTGGGAATATGTTTTGTTGACAGTAAAATAATGATACAGTTTATAGCAGAAGTTTTATTTTACTTGTTAGGTGAAAGGGAGGAAAGTATTTTCATGTGTTTGTTTAAAGAGAAATACAAGAATATAACCGAAAGGATTTTTTTAAAAATATCTAAGGATTAAAGGAAATACTGATGTTTATTTGAATTTACTGTTATCTCATATTTCAAAGCAAGATACTGAAGAAGGACTAATTTCTACTCCTTAGCTACAGGTAGCAGCTACGATAATCTTAAGTTTGTTTAGAGCATCAGGAATTTCAACGCTGGATGCATTTTACCGGAAACATTCAAAGCTCTGTATAATGTTTTACGACAGGATTACTTAAATTACTTAAACATTATTACAATTATTGCTTATTAGGTTTCTGTCAACAATATTTTAAATTTCATAATTTATTTAATTATTTTTTTCTGAAACCGATCATCAAAAAGTGTTTATAAATAAATTAAATAATATACGCATCAGATTGTTGGTTATTGATTTGATTGTTATACAATATTCTCAGTCAGGCTCTGGATCGACCTTATTATACAAATATAATAGCGTATCGTAACTTACATATTTGTGACTTTTTGATTTACATATTAATTCGATGTAACTTTTAACAGAGCTAAATGATACCTATATTCAATAATTCTATAGAATGTTCTTTGTTAGCCTGGCGAAATATCTAAACACTGGGCAAGTACACAAAACAAAAAGTCATAGCTCGGAGCTCTGAAATGGCGCTTGGTTTAAGCCCACTAACATACATTATTTTGTTCAGATCTTGTATAATAGAAATAAATAGCAAAACTTGCCAGTAGCGAGTAAACATAAAAATAAAACATTTATTTACTTTAGTACGATATTTAAAAGTGCTTAAAGTTTTAACTATCCAGTCTCCAAGGGGTTTCTGTTTAGATCCAATCTCATACGGATGTGGTTTATTTATAAAGCATTTTATTTAACTGTTAGAACACAATTGTAAATATATATTAAATATTAAAATTATAAGTATTATAAAAAGTGTAATTTTTAGACAATAATATATAGATATTTTACTTTTCTCTTTTTTTGTTCATTATTGTTATAAATTGTACACTTAAGTAAAGAAAAGGAAACATACTTTTTGGTGGCTAAATTCATAAATTTGTACTGCAAAGTTTTCGCATAAATTTAATTCGTAGGACAACTTTTTATTTTCCACCACTTTTCTTACGCGATGTTTAAAATATTACGAGATTTAATTGAAGCAACAAAACAATTATGAAAAGTGATCCTTTTTGAGAAGGGGAAAATTGCTAAAGTATACAATTTATTTAGAATTTCTAATTATCTGTATATTAAGCAATAGCGCGATGTTGGTTTCTGAACCGTGAAACTGCCTAGAGGCACATAAAACGTAGAAAAATGTACATAATTTGATCAGTAACATTTCAATGCCATTTGTTTATCTGGGTCTTTACATCCTACTCCTACTCGTCCAATGCCTTCTTTCAGTCACGCACTTAACCTTTTTTTAATGCAGAGACGTCGAAGGACGCAGAAAACAACCTGTTAGTGTTTGTTACTGCCTAAACTGTTCTGTAACTAGATGTTGTTCAGCACAAGAGGAATGAATTAGTTAAAGAAACAGATGCTGACAGACATCGAGGGTTTAGTCTGCAATTATCGGCTTCTGGTTAAACAACGTTGTGTAATAGAAGGTCCAGTAGTTGCTCAAGATTCCGTAATCACGGTACTCGGTGAAGTATGTTAGTACAATCGGAGGTCAGGGCTCGGTTCCATCACAATGACCCGACCAACACAATAGAGTTCTGGTTGGTTACTCTATCCTTTTAGTTTTGTAAACTGCAACATTCAAATACATAGAACTATAAACCAAAAAAGAATGTTTCAGTAGTTATAAAGTAAATTAACTTTGTTATTGTTTAAAATATAGAACCAAAAAAGTTATCGTATCTATTGTCGAGGTTCACAACAATAAGTTTACAAAATGCTAGGATATTACAATGCGTTCTAATCTTGGCGTTTGCCCTCAACAAGAACAAAATTTTTTAAGTCTTTATTATTATTAGTTTTTGGTAGTGATTGAAATGATCGTTAAATGTCATTGTCGTATCTAAATAAGTTAAATATCTATGCAATGTACAGTTAATATTTTTTAAACGATGAGTTATGAGAGAGTAATTAACTTAAATTTTAAAGTACTTTTTAAAGACATTTAAAGGTGTTTTTGCTGGGATTTATTAGATTTTTATAGATGGTCCCTAAAACGCAACAATTATCCGATATGGTTAACAAGGAAGGCTGTTTACTATGGACTCTGTTCGAATATAAAATTCAAAATCGAATTAACTCTACAAATTGAATTAGCTATATTCATATAGCTATCATTTTTATCTTAGATTTTATTTGTATTTTTATGGTTATTAAAATAATAATTAATATTGAGCATTTACACTATCCAATATAAAGATCTAGAGTATTCTTTGGTATATGATTATTAGAAACAGGTCAATACATCATATAAACTTTACATTTACTGAACAATAAAGTTATGTTTAATCTTATAAAATTATATTGGGAATGACAAATCATATATTTTTTAAATGTTTTTAAAGTGTCGTATCAGTTGTTGTAAGTTCCTAGACTATTTTTATATTTCCCACATTATGCATTTCTTCAAAAAACTAAAACCTGCTTGAACTAATGGAATTTTCTGTTCTGTAAAAATTATCTCTAATTTTATATTTTTACATATTTCTTATAGACGACTCATATCTTTTGGAAGAGACAAAATATAACAAGACGATAATGAAAGCAAAATTACATTATATGAAAAAGTATTACATGCTTACAATCTTATGTTGAAAAAGTTTCATGCCGGAGAAAAACATTTTTTTTAGCACATACGCAATTTTTTAAATTAGTAAAGTTTCTTATTAAATAAAATTTGATATTTTCTAAAAAAAGCTTACTCTTATTATAATCAAATATGCCTAAATTATCGTGGTAAATAATCTTCGTTCATGTTGTATTCTATTATTTAAAATTGTATTGTAAAATTCTATTTTGCTCCTAATAGTTCCATCTAGCATGAAGGTTGCAAAAATGTTTTTTGCAAGAGGAAGATTTTTAATTTAATTTTGCATTAATCTCATTTGTCCTATTGTAGTATAAACAAGTTTTTGAATATTTCTAAATGTTTTTGCTTTAGTGAGTAAATATTTTCTACACATATTAATACACGCCTATAATTAAAATATAGGCTAGATTATGTTTCTCCTTTAAAATTCAACTAAAGAGGCAAAAGTGGTCAAATAAGTTTTAACCGATTACTAATTAGGCCTACTGTTTACGTTTGTTGGTCTCAGAGAGTATTTTACTAAATTTTGTGTCGTAAAATAATGTTTAAATATATATATATATATATAAACAATGCACACATGCGCACAGTTGGTCATCTATGTAGTTTGTATTTGATAGTACGATTAAACCGTTTCACAAATAATGTCAAAAGTGGCCCATTGTTTGTCTGTTAAGGGTAAGGCTTAATATTTACTGGGTATTAATTTAATTCATTATTTAAATTTAATGTATTGTTATCTGCAGGTACCGTACCGTACCTGCTTACTGTTAGTGGTTCTGTGAAAACTCCATTCTTCAAAAATAAATGTATTTCTGTTACAATGTATAAATGACATCGTTACAATGAATCCATTACGGCTATAGTAGCTAGCGTAACTGATCGCTCTTGGTCATCACTTCTAACCGCCAAGATCACCTCAGATCTCCACACACCATCATCTATTACATAAAGACGAATGTAGGTCATTGCCTACCTGTGTGGAATATCTGTGGCATACAGATAGATTAATCTTTGATAAATAGTTTTCAATAACAGCGAAACGTGTTAAGCTAACAGTCTACACATCCCTCAAATATATTTTACAAATAAATGCTGTCGATACCGTTTGTTAAAGACACTTTGTTAAGTACTTTTTGTTTGAGTTATTTAAGTTTACGCCGGTCTGTTTATTTTAAGTCTCCGAGCCAATGTCTGCGTTTATAATTTCCAAGCCATTGTGTTAAAACAATTTGTTTTCAAAAAATGTTGCACAGTAGAATTGTTTGCGTGGATAATTTATATACTATTTAAAATATAATATATTATATGTATCCTGAATATTTTCAAAATATTTCTGATATTCAAATTTGGGTAGCAAAAGTAACACCCAACAAAATAACATAATATTATGTACAATAGCTAAACAAATTCATTCTGTATATGTTATTATACAAGAACTTTGTATATAGGGTGATTTTTGCAAACTTGCCGCCCTATTTTATTATTCGAAAAATGGAAGGAGATATACAAAATCTGATATCAGGACATTTATTCACCATCTAGGAGAACCTTAAAACACATTTACAAAATCCCCAAACCTTTCTCACCCTCTTACCACCCCATTTCAGAAATTTGTCATGGTCACATATGGCTTGTGATAAATCAAATTGTTGACCTTTAAAACCCACGAATTTCTGTTATGAAAACATAAATAATGGAGAACGAATTCATTCGCTATTCTCAAAAATGTTACTTTGTAAATTATTTTCTAGAATTTTATAAAGGTAGGTTCTTGTACTTTGAAAATAATAATTTATACAGCATAAAATAAATAAGAGCCAAGTTAACCTGATAACAGAATTATAACAAGGAACTCTTTAACTTACCTCCTGATAAGAAAAAAAATATAATTTATGGCGTTGATTGCATTCTGCACTTTCACTTAAATTTTTTTTGGCCTAAAAAGTGGTTGATATTGTTCTCGGTTTAACGTAAAAATACTTCAAGCAATTTTTTATTACCATAGAAATGCATGCTTTTTTAAGTGGTTTTAATTTGATGTTCAAAAATGCTGGTTTATTATTTCTAATCAGAAATTAATTAATTTTTAAAAATAACTTACTTCATAATTAATCTAGATCTATTTTTTGGTTTATGTAAATACAGTTTTCTCAAGGAATATTTAATTAATTAGTAATCACATAACGTGGGTGGAAAGAAGAAAACAATAGACATGTCTTACCAATTCCACGTCACAATGTTGATTTATGCTGCTACAGTTTCTCACCCAACAATCTTTTGTGTGAAAATTCAACAAAAACTTGGCGCACAATCATAATAGAGGCCTAATACACTTATACATAACACATAAAAACCATATTATGTAGAAACGTATAAAACACTCTACTCAAAATATGAATGCAATATGTTAACAACAGAGGTTTAAAACAAGATCGTATCCTATTTCGTTATTTAACACTTAGTGCTTGTTTCTCTTTTTGACATTTAGAATACTCTTTGTCCATCTATACAAAGCATTCGCCCATCTTTGTCCAATAACCTTGAATACCTACAAGGGCATTAATTAATTCACTATAATTAACTATAACAACTGCTCTTGTTAAAAACACAAAAGAAAGCTTTGTGAAAGTGATCCATCTCGTTTAATTGCATGCCTGGGGCTATTCAAATGAGTTCGATACTTTTCGATTGATTAAATTTAGCCGCCGGGGAGAAGTAATCATTCGTGAAACCGATTTTCAATCGATCTATTGTTTCCAGAATGTATTGTTTATCAATAATAAAAGGTGTAGTCTGGTTTTATTTGTGTAGAGGCTTTAAAGTTGTGTTTCTCATGCTTAGCAACTTCACAAATATGCTTAGTTAACATAACCTAAACTATCAGTTAAAAATTGTATTTGTCTAAGTGGTATTTTAAAATCATCAGACTTCTGAAATTTAAAGTCACTTATTAAAGGTTCAATTAAATGCATCGAAAGATGTTGCACTTTACAGAAGAATATATAAATAAAAAAGTAAATGTGCGTTTGTTCAAAATCGATAATCTCCGAAAGTTCTTCACCGATTGCTTTGTCGAATCCACGAGTGATTTTATATAATTTTTGAAAAACTGTAGCATCTAATGAAAATAAAAAGAACAAAAATATACTCAATATTTAACAAAAATGTAAGCGCCATTACATATGTTTATTAACTACAATAAAAACAGTAGTCAGCTGTTTCCTATTAAGTGGTAAAATTTGTTTGTTTGTATGTAAGGGGTAACCTCTGGAACTACTGAGCCGATTGAAAACATAGTTTTACTAATAAAAAGCTGCACTATCCCTGAGTAACATAGGCTAGAACTCATATTGATAAAAACAATTTTTTATTTCAATATTTATTTGTCAATTTAGTAGGAACAAACTCATAGGATCAAGTTGGACGTTAAACCCATAGCTTCTAACAGCTGAAATATCAATAAATAAGCAACATTATGAAAATCTAAAAAACGACAATTGAAAGATGAAACTTATATCATTCAAAGATGTGCAGAAAAACATAAATGTTGCCGTTAAGGAAGGTAAAATAAATTAAACATAATTTTAGGTTATACCTAGACTGATGAACCAACTTCTTTCATTACCATAGCAACCAATTGAATAAAATAACAGATAAAACAGTTGATTCGGATGTCCAGCTTAGTACAAAATAATATTTTAAGTTAGGCCTAGACTGAACCATAACATGTTTCAACACAAACAAACCAATAAAAATTGTGTTAAGAAATTTAAAAATAAGAAAAACTGTGTTACATCCTAATTAAAAATAAATAAGACGAATTATAATTTAATAGTATTCCTATTTATGATAATATATGGTAGGCCTAATTGATAGTGAGTAACCAATATTGACAGCTAATTTCAAAATATGAAGTAATTATTTGTATTTCTAATTTTTTGGTTAAATGTAGACTGCCTTACTGGTTCTTTTAACCTTTATTATAACTGCTGTTATAAAATATACGAAATAATTTGATTTGGATATTTAACATTATTTACCATCTTAGTTTTGAGGTTATTATTAATCCTACACCTTTATTATAAATAAAACATATGTTTTTAAAAGATTTTATCGGGGGTTGGCATGCGGAGCACGCAGGGTCTCCCCTAGTAATAAATAATATTCTTATAATATTATATTTTTTGTAAATATAATATAAACTTAACGCACTTTCTAATGACAGTCTTGTTGTACTTATATTTATACAAAAGTAAATGTTACAGAAAAACTCAATGTTTAGTCTGTATAAAACAAAAGTTTTTATGACGCTAGTCAGTTTTCAAGAAATTCAGATAAAAATCACGTTTTTCGTTCTGTTTACAAGCAAATATCTTTAAGTTGTTTGACCAGTTTCAATTTTTGTGTCCAACAAGATGTACTTAAGATTTCCAAAACTAATTACAATTAGATTATTTAACTTCATAATTCAATGGAAGATTAGTCAAATTGCAAAGGGTTGTATGGGATGTTTAGTACTGGTAACACATAATTAGTGATTAGCTTAACAACATCTAATACACATTAGTAATCAAAACCACCCAATTTTAAAAGTAAACCCGTTTCATTCGATGTTGTTTCTAAATAATTAAGTTAGAATTTCCAAACCAATTGTAAGTATTGTTAATGCATTTATAGTCGAAATTTACAATAATTCTTAATTGATGGCAATAAAGCAGTTCATGATAACAGTTTCGTCTTTATAATGAGCTACTTTGATTTATTATAAAAATGGTTGCATCAACATTAAAAGAATTAAATTTTCATAAAAAAGTGAACTACTTCTCCATTGTAGAACTTTTGTTTGCGAGGATGTAGGGAGATGCCTAATTATGCAGAAAGTATGTGCCTAAAAATCCTAAGGTCCGTTGATTTATAGTATCAAGTTTTAAGTTTTTCTCCAAATAGAAGCTTCAAATAACTTATGAATTAGTATGTCTAGATTTTTAATGCGTCTTTCTCAAATGAAATCCAGTTGTTCACGTCTTGATCATAGATTAAATTATTATAGTGCTTATTTGTTATTTAAAAAAATCAACCATCCTGTCTGATTCTTCTTCTTCTTTAGGACAGTAAGCTGGCTCGATTTAATATGTTTAACACGGTGACAGAAATGTCAGGATAAAGATTGTAAAGATTGAAATTTCATATTCCAACTAAATCTATGAGTCAGACCACATCTCCAAGACAATCGTGACGCATTAACATGGAGCATCTGAAGATGTTAAAACCGGTCTTGTTTTGTTTGATTTAGTTTCATAAAAACTGGCGTAAGCATTCAAGGTTAGATGAGATTAATGTCTTGCATGAAGAGGTGGTCCGAGGA
Source organism: Philaenus spumarius (assembly GCA_018207615.1). Taxonomy (NCBI): domain Eukaryota; kingdom Metazoa; phylum Arthropoda; class Insecta; order Hemiptera; family Aphrophoridae; genus Philaenus; species Philaenus spumarius. The sequence continues at coordinate 559,648 of JAGFPH010000147.1, forward strand.
ACATCTTTCCGACAAATCTTGATTTGCCATCTTGGAATAAATTAAATTACTCAGTATGTCGGAAACTTCGAATCTTTGGGCCATTAGGAGAAACGATCGTTATATACAACATAGTTCGTATACTTCTTAAGTTGCGATACATTGTCAAATATATTCGTCAAATACATTTATTTTATGTATTTTGTTAGATAAAGTGATATGTGAATAGGAAATTACAAACGCATAATATTTAAGGCAATATTATGTTTTAGGAAAAATATTTTCAACTAAAACACAAAGATTTTAGTTGATTTTGTTTTAGGTTAGGCAACTACTGAATAAACCGGCAAGGGTTCCGAAAATCTTGTGAATATTATATTATTAATGGAAAACAACTTGCTCTCAATTATTTACTCATATACCGAACTCAATATATGTAACCAATAACAATGATCAACGCATGGGAATACTTCTACTACTCATTCAATTAAAAACAATTTTAGCTGTAATATTTTAGCTGATAATATAAGGGGGATGGAATTTTAGATTCATCCTAAGGAATATCTTGAAACTTCATTTTCCCAAAAAATAGTTTTGACATAATTAAGAAAAGCATTTCAAATTATGTACTCGATGTAATAATACAATACTGTATTTACTTTTGGGGTGCAAATATTTAGCTCTCTAAAAGATCATAAATCAATATTTTTTGAGTTATGGTTTATTGGATGATATTCGGGTTAGCATTTTGTATTACTACGTGAAACCATATTTTCTTCGGGAGACTAAAAGATAGCAAATCAATGTTGTTTTCTCTCTAAACGAATACATCTAATTTTAAAATGGTTAACGATTCAGTGTATTCAGGATAAACAAATCTTTGATTAATAATTCTATTACTTTTATTATTTTCAAATAAAATGTCACTAAAAGCAATCGTAACAGTCTTATTACAATGAGTTTTCGAGGAGTACGAATAATTAATGGAAGGAAATTGAGTCAAGTTTATATTATTGCATTTGCTCAAAAAATTGTATCCTTTAATTTATTAGGTCAAGGCTAATGAAGTTATCCAAGTAATATCAAATAATATCATCAAATATTTGCATGCTTTTAATAGTTTTTTTAAAGATCTAAGCTGGGGAAAAACTGTTCATGGCGGACAAACGGATGTGCAATCAAAAGCTCCAGACGACGAACCCGGAGCTGTTTGTATCTTCACTTTGTGAGGAGGAGTCATTGGGTTTGAAGGTCAGAGAAGATTAATGGAAGCACTGAAAGTTGTCGGCGAAACATCTACAGACACGAGAAGTGCAACATCATGATCGAATAACAATCGGTGGATTCATAGCCAAGGATTAAACAATAAATTGATCAGTGTGAGAAAAGTTTTAAATTTCAGTTTTGTTTAAGTCTGATGTGAGTTTACAAATAGTTGTGCGAAATTTATAGAACAGTAAAATTAAAGAAAAAGTAAATAAATACACGTGGAACACTTTTGTAAATAGTATATTTTAGGCCTTATGTAAAATTTTGATCCACAAAAATAAATTTCCTGCCATCTACCTTCTCCCCCAATTTGATTTTTGCTGCTCCAAAATAATATAAGAGTAAAATTTAAAGGTCAGAATGTTATAGTTTGGTTACTGTAGCCCGTGCATCACTGAGGATGGTGACATTGTCGTTGAAACGCGTTTGAGGTTAGTAAACGTATTTATTGTGAGATTTTGTGTTCAGGTTTTATTTTATCTATGTTGAATATTTGTTTAAATGGACTACTGTCCACTTCCTTTTCCATCAACATTGGACAAAATTTCATTGGACCAAAAATGGCCAGCAGATAATTTCTTAGTTGACTAGTGCTTCAATTTCACACCAACATTTTTGTTTTTAACATTGAGGGTATTTTATACAAATAGTTAAATTTCTTCGGGCTTTATTATTTAGGCTATAATTAGAAATTAATAACATAACATCTGTAACAGGTTACAATGTTGGTGCGTTAATATAATTGAGCAAATAAATCAGTTCAATCACTTTTATTACTGAAGGAAATTAGAAACTGTGAAGTGCCAGTTTACTAACTGTTTCGTATTATACCAGTTTTGCAATATTATATTTTAATACATTTGTTATTAAAGAAAATTATTTGATTGTAGACTTTCATTGGTTATTTTCCAATAGTAAATATTGATGTTATAAATCAGTGAAGCATATGTAACCCATATATACATTATCAAAAATTCTATATAAATCTGATCGACCTTAATATTTCGTGACCACAAACCTATTGGTTCATAAATGTTGTAGTTCTATACCACAATCTTAAATAGGAATTAATGCGTATGAAATTTGATACTCCTATCCATGCATAGCCAGAATGGGAAATTTCATAACATTCTCGTTATGTTATTTCAGCTTAATTTTAGGAATATTTTATTTTCCTGTGACCTTTAAGCAGAGTTTCGGATTTCCTACATCCAAATAAAGAAAAACATTCACACAAATTGTTTTAAACCTTTGTAACTTTGGAAGTAGATAAGGTTTTGAGGTAATTTTATAAACATTACTCTTAAAACATTTGAATTATATTATTCTCATATTTTAAAAATTGTGGCCGTTTATATTTTTTTATGTTTAAATTATAAAGAAGACATATATTATTCTTTTCAAACGATAGACAAAACAAAAACTCATTAAAAGTATTTAAGTTATGAACACAAAATTGACATTAAGAGGTTACAACGTAAATAAATCACAATTTTGAAACTGTCAAGAGTTACGTTTGCATTTTTTTTATCAACTCTTGGAAATAATTGATTTTATTATATTCAGTGTTATTACAATCCCCCAAATATTACTTCGTGTTAAAAAATAAGAACGCCAAGAAATCTCTATAAAAAATGATTGATATCATAAATTTGTCTCCAATCTTAAATATATATATATATATATATATATATATATATATATATATGCATACGAGTAACTATACAATGATAGTGTACAGTTGGTGTAATTTTGAAAGTGAAATGAGAAAAGGAAAGCAGTAATTCAAGGTTAATGAATGAGAGAAAATGAGGATGGCACCACATAGGAGAAGCTACTATATTTTTCTTTTATAAGTGTAATTCATTTTTAGCCAATTTCCATAGGAAAAATGAGCTATTGCAGTGGCCCTTATGGTGAGACCCAAGGTCGGAAGTAGCAAATGCGCACCGATCGTGGTCCCCAGAACACGTTTTGGGGTGTCATTAAAATTCATATATTATATGTATATATGTGTTCGCACTCTAGCGGCCGCATTTTAAGTCCGATTTGGTCCAAATGTGGTACACTTGTTGGTTGTATATGTCGCTCGGACGAGTTCGTTAGCAAAAAAAATTCAACCACCGGAAGTACGTTTTTTGACCGAAAGTAACAATTTTTTGACATTTTTACTACGAGAATGATTTTTTTAGAGTTTTTTCTAAAAATATAAATTTAGGATGTTATTCTGCACATTTTGTTTTTTTACGCGACCTTATAGCTCGCTTGGTTCCCCCAAAATCGATCAAAACGTAAAATACCATAAAAGTACCCGGTTCGAAGCCAAGTGGTGCAAACTCGCGAGGCCACTTAGGCGCAAACAAATTCTACTAATATATTGCGTACACACAGACAGCTGTTCAACGCCTTCGTGAGTAGACCTATTGTTGGTTGAAACATTAAAACATAGGCATATAAACTTAATTTTGAAAATTTGCTCAACTCACGTCAGCGGTCCAGCTGCGTGGTCGAATTATTTTAAATTTAGATTTTCACTTCATGAGTGAAGGTTTTGCATTACAGTTGAATAATCTCTTCTTTTTAATTTGAATCTGCTAATACAGTATATATGGTTTTAATGAAGAGTATTAGTTTATCGTATTTAAGATTTTCGACCATTTATGATATAAATCCTTTTTTTTATAGAGATGTCTTGGCGTATTTATTTTTTTAACACGAAGTTTTTTTTGGGGATATCGTAATTTTTTCTTAAACAATATTAAATACAATAAATATGATACATTTTTAAATAAGAGTATTGTATTTTATATGAAGTAAGTAAACATTTAAATATAATTTTAAGTAAAGTTTAGAAACAGGTTCAGATTTAAATTTTTCTCAAATAAAATTCTCTGATGAGTTTTTGTGCCTTTTTGTCCTTAAATGGCCCTCATGGCAGCCATTGTTGTGCCCAAAAACTTGTTTTGCATTCGAAACCACTTCTGAGATATCAACACCAAGATTTATTCCTGCACCTCTAACAATTAGGTTTTATCTCGCTTCAAAATTGCAGTTTCCTAGGTAGTTCCCGAAATATATCATACATGGTCAATGGTCATGGGACAGAGCATGGTAATTATTGCGTATTATTATATTACCTAGTTACAATTTACCATGTCCATGAAAAATATTATATTTTAATTTCCTAATTTCACTTAAAATAATATAATTTTAAATAATAATTGCTTCTTGTTTTACTTGTTTCAGAAATTGTTACATTTAACAGAAACAAGTATTACTTAAAATTTTATTATTTTAAGTTAAATTAAGAGATAATATTTTTATTTTTTATTTGGCATATAATAATGTATATAAATAACTAAATACAGTATAACCTGTCATATTCGGACTAATGTGGCGACCGGCCGATCCGGATATGGAAAAATCCAGATATAGCAAGGTTATTTATAAATAGTCAAAGAGTCCAAAACAATGAAATCCATTTTTGTTGAATACTATTTTTAGATGTTTTAAGCGGTTTGGACTTTACTGAACTACAATACACAACCATAGACTATTGACAATTAAAAGTAAACAATAAAAGAAAACAGTTTACATTGTAAAAACACAATTTTAATTATTACAGTACAGTAATTAAATATTTAAAGTATGTAGGTACAGTACTGTACTTATAAACACACTAGCTTTAAAAAAATTACCGGTAGGTCTATAGTTCGTTACAGTAAAATAAAAATTTAGTTTTACTTACAGTACTGTAAAGAAAGGTTAATAGCTATATCAGTTTTTTTTAAAAGTTGTGATTTTCTGGGAGAGAGTCATTGAACGTTTCAAGGTCACAGCCCGCTAAAAATAGACTGCCCGCCATTATTCTAGCTGCAACTTTCACTTTTCCACCCCATCCGCCACACAACCAAAGCACGAAAATTTGTTTAAAAATGCGTCCGGTTATGGGAGGATCCGGATGTGACAGGTCTTACTGTATACCCATGAAATAATATTGACATTTCATCATTTTTTGATAATAGTGACAACATTTTATGTCATTTAAAGCAAACAGCACTAAAATCGGTCCGGTAGATCTTTAGAAATAGCTTATAAATAGGGTTTTAACCTAAAACCAAAAGAGCTCAAAAATTGCCCTTTTAAATATAGGCCTACCCATGAAATAAAATTGTCATTTCATAATTTGTTGGTAATAATGACAATATGTTCTGTCATTTAGATCTTCAGAAATAGCATTCAATAGGGTTTTAACCTAAATCCTCAAAAACTAAAAATGTGCCCTTTTAAATATTGTACAACAAATAGGCCAACAATTTAATAAAAGCGTATGAATCTAAATTTTGTAACATATGATTATTATGTGATAGTAATATCTTCTGAACCAGGTTTACTCTATTATTACCAATCGGTATGCATTATTGATATTTTGAAAGAATCATAAAAGATAGGTTGCAGCTAAATAATTTAAAGAATTAAAATAAAATAAATACAGTACCTATATTAATTTTATTGCTTCTTGCTTTCTTTTCTCAAAATAAACCATCAGCTAAGCTCATCAATATCTTTAGCACATCACTTGCTTACAATGCTTGTGCATTTCTACTTCTTTAAGATCAATGACGTTATTTCCACTGGTTTATGTGTATACTTACTTCTTTCTAATTCCTGACACACACACACACACACACACACACCCCACCCACACACACACACGTGGACACTTTCATACTTTATATATTAATTTGCGTAATTTTCTCCTATTTTTTGTTTTACAATTTTTGATTTTCACTAATAAATAATAATAATTTCTACATTAGTACTAAATGATTATATTACTATTAAGTACTTGTTTATTGCATTGTTAGAGGGATTTCAAGAAATTATAATATACAAGT